>NW_026847549.1:96584735-96670787 GCF_025583915.1 Anolis sagrei ordinatus
AAAGATGTGTGGCGGTAAAAATTCAACTGGGAAATTTAAAAATACTAGTATGTAATATATATGCGCCAAATGGCCCAAAGACTAAATTTATTCAATTTTTACAATCAAAATTGAGAGAAACGGAATTCGATGAACTCTTACTGATAGGAGACTTCAATGGTGTGATGGACAAACAAAAAGACAAGAATAAACTGCAAAAAAGGGGAGGAAACAGTGTTTTACCCCAAAAGTTTTTTGATTTACAAAAAGAATTTGAGCTGGAGGATACGTGGAGAAGAAAGAATGAGAAAAAAAAGGATTATACTTTTTATTCACATAGACATCAAACATGGTCAAGGATTGATATGGCATGGATAACAAAAAAATTAGCTACTAAAATTGTGGAGATGGAAATATTGCCTAGAGACGTTTCAGATCACTGTCCATTAGAAATACTAATTAATCATAAAGGTTTTCAAAGGAAATGGAGATTAAATGAAAATCTGATTAAAACAGAAGAAGACAAATTACATTATAAATAAAAAATTCTCCGTTTCAGCAGTAACATAAAATCTAATCTAGAAAATTTTGACATGACATTTGAGGAGACACAAAAATAACACGTGACCTTGGGGGAAAAATTTGGGGACGCCCTCCCAAAAAGCAGGTTTTTGTTTGAGAGGATGCTTTTTTTATTCCCAACATGGGGGGTCCCACGGGAAGAATAAAAGGGGACAAGAAAATAAAAAAAAGTGAAAGAAAAATTTTTATTGATGCACTAAGATTTCTAAATAAAGCAAACAGAAGTTTTTAAAAAAAAGAAAACACACAGTGTTAAAAAATTTGAAAATAAAGAATTTAAAGCGAGAAAACTTAATCCAAGAGAAAAGTCTCCGCGTTTGGAAATGTAAAGCAACAAAAGCAGAGAGGCCTTTAAAAGTTTTTAAACAACTAAAATCCTTTTTTGGGGGGAGGGTAGGGGGGAAAAATGGGGCCCGAATAGATCAGGGAAATGGCTAGCAAGACAAGTAAGAAAGAAGAAACAAACTACACAAATTACAAAAATAATATCGGGAGATAAAACTGTTACAACTGATAAGGAGATTATGGGAGAATTTATGAAATTTTACAGTAAATTATATATGAAAGATGGAATAAAGAAAGATGATATTACAGCATATATAGGCCAATTGAAATTGCAGAAAATTACAGAGGAAATAAGAGAAAAATTGAATAAAGAAATTATGGAAGAAGAGATTGAAAGAGCAATTAATAAAATGGATGCAGATAAAGCTCCGGGACCAGACGGATTTACAGCAGGATTTTACAAGTCAATGAAAAAAACTGTGGTACCAACATTAAAGAAAGTCTTAAACGAAGCATTAAACCACCAAAGAATCCCAGAAACCTGGAATCAAGCTGAGATAGTAATGATACACAAAGAAGGTTCAGCCCCGGAAGATATCAAGAATTATAGACCGATTTCCCTATTAAATGTGGACTATAAAATATTTACGAATATACTGGCGGCGAGACTAAAAGAATTTTTGAAAGATTGGATAGGGGAGGACCAAACAGGGTTCCTTCCCGGAAGATATATGAAAGACAATATCCGCACAGTATTGGATTTGATTGAATATTTTGAGGTGAACCACCAGAAAGAAATGGCTATTTTATCAATTGATGCCGAGAAGGCGTTTGATAATTTGAATTGGGACTTCTTTAAGATATTGATTCAAGAATTGGATATGGGAGCTAAATTTATAAATGCAATTGATGCGATTTATGATCTACAAAAGGCAAAAATTCGGATAAACGGCCAATTATCAGAGGAATTTGAGATTACAAAAGGAACGAGACAAGGATGTCCGTTATCCCCGTTAATTTTTATAATGGCGTTGGAACCATTAATGATGAAAATAAGAGAAGATACAAATGTTAAAGGAGTAAAAATCGGGAAATACGAATATAAAATAAGAGCCTTTGCGGACGATTTACTGGGAATAGTGGAAGACCCAATTAATAATTTACAAAACTGGATTGAAAAAATACAAGAATTTGGGAAAGTGGCAGGCCTCAAAATAAATAAAGGGAAAACTAAAATACTAACTAAAAATATAGGGAAAGAAGACCAAGAAGAAATTACAAGGATTACAGGAATGGAAATAGTGAAAAAATTAAGGTACCTGGGGATTTGGTTGACAGCAAAGAATGGTCAACTATTGAAGAATAATTATGACTTGACTTGGAGCAAGATACAGAAAGATTTAAAGAAATGGAGCTTATTGAAACTATCTCTACTAGGAAGAATTGCGCTCATAAAAATGAATGTTTTACCTAAACTACTGTTTTTATTTCAAAATATACCCATAATCAAAAATCAAACAGAATTTATAAAATGGAAGAAAGAATTATTGAAATTTGTGTGGAATGGGAAAAGACCGAGAATTAAATATTTGAACTTAATTGATAAAAAAAAACGCGAGGGGGACTGGGATTCCCAGATCTGAAAACATATCATGAGGCTAGTGCCCTTTTGTGGATAAGAGACTGGATGACACTAGAAAATGGAAAAGGTTTGAACTTAGAAGGACATGATCTACATGTAGGCTGGCATGCCTACACATGGTACGACCGAGAAAAAAAAGGAAAAAAAATTGGAAACCATTTTGTAAGAGCATCATTATTAAGAGTTTGGATGAAATACAAGAATCATTTTTATACTAAAACGCCTCTATGGGTTTCACCGATGGAGGCGTATCAAAGAAGATTACTGGGTTGGAGAGCGTGGCCAACATATAGAGATATACTAGTGAGGAATACTATGGAAATTAAATCCTTCCAGCAAATGAAAGAAATAAATGGTAATTTGACGTGGTTACACTACTTGCAAATGAAAGAATATATCAAGCAAGACAATAAGATAGGCTTCGCCTGGGAAGAGTCAATTTGGGACAAAATATTAAAGACGAATAAGAAAGTAATTTCAGTTATTTATAATACACTATTAACCTGGCTAACGGAGTGCGAGCAAGTGAAAACATGTATGATAAAATGGGCCGAAAACATAAGAAGACCTATTCAATTTAGGGAGTGGGAGCAGATGTGGAACAAAAAATTGAAATATGTATATGCAACAGATTTAAAAGAAAACTGGATAAAAATGTTCCACAGATGGTACACCACTCCTAAGAAATTATCTTTAATGAACAAGAATACTTCTGATAAATGTTGGAAGGGTTGCCATCAAACAGGTACTTTTTATCATATGTGGTGGACGTGTAAAGAAATAGAGAAGTATTGGACGAAAGTACATGAAGAGCTACAAAAAATTTTGAAGAGAGTTTTTAAGAAGAAACCAGAATATTATCTATTGGGATTTACAGATTTGGAATTACAATTAGATGAGAATGAAGATAGACTATTTACCTATGCTACAACAGCGGCGAGAATATTATTGGCGAAGTTTTGGAAACAGGAAGATATCCCTACCACTGAAGAGTGGTTAGGGAAATTAAGAGAAATAAGAGAAATGGACGAATTAACTTTTTTCTTGAAAAAGAATACCGGGAACCCGATAAAGAGGACAGATTGGACTCTATATGAAAATTACGAAAAGGAAATAAATAAATAAGAGGAATATTATGAAGTGGATATAATGGAAATATCATTGAGGACACAACACCTGATGGAGAGATGGAAGTCAATTTTTATTTTATACTTTTTCTTTCCCTTTTTTTTCCCTTTTTTTTCTTTTTTTCTTTTTTTTTAAAATTTTTTTGTGTGGCTTTTATATTTTTGTTTTTTTTTTGGTGGACTTGGGGGTAGGGGGATGTATTTCTTACTTTCTTCCTACTTTTCTATCATCTTTTTTAATATTCTCCCTCTTTCGATGTTATTTTTAAAACCTTAATAAAAATTATTATAAAAAAAAAAAGAAAATGATCCACTCCTCTTCCTTTTCACTTGGTATCAGACTGCAGGAGTGGGTTACTATTGCCATTGTCTTTACAATACTGACTCCTTTAGAGTTAGCTTTGATACCAATTCAGTTGTTTCTGAGAGATCCTCTGCCTCCGAGGAGGAGGATATCGTGAAGCCCCTCACTATGTCTCATGGAGGCCCAAAGGCTCTACAGAGCACAATTTGAGAACCCCTGGTGTAGCCTATCTTGAAAAGAGGGACAAGATTCACAGCTTGGAAAAGTCACCCTTTTTAATAGCAGTTCCCTCAATCCTTGAGGTCCTATGTGTCAAATACAGCCCTCTCCATTTAAGAAAATGAGTTCACCTTGAGGCAGTAAAGCTTTATTTAAGGATAAAATTAACAAGCTACTATATCTCAGTTATTATCTCAACTGGCAGGCCTCATAAGCATTAAATATTTATAGGTGGTACAGTTCAAATATTTCACATATTATTTTCCCATTATTCAAAATGCAACCACTGGGAGATTAGAAGATTTGCCAGATAACATTTCTTTCCTTTAAATTGACAAATTCAGCTAATTGCCTTATGTTACAAAATTTTAACCAAGTACAGGCAAAAACAAAGGAATCAATCAAATCTAAGTGAGCAAATAGTAATAATTAGTAGCAAAATAGAGGAAAGTAACAAAATATTAAAACAAAACCATCCAATTACTACCTAATTAGCCCTCAGCGGGGGAGAATGCAATAATTAAAACAAGTATTTAAGATAATACTGATTGTTTAGAAGATAATCTATATAAATAAAAATGTAATGTTCGTTTGTGGGATTAACATAACTCAAAAACAACTGGGCGAATTGACACCAAATTTGGCCACAAGACACCTACTAACCCAAGGAGTGACCATCACTCAAAAAAATTGATTTTGTCATTTGGGAGTTGTAGTTGCTGGGATTTATAGTTCACCTACAATCAAAGAGCATTCTGAACTCCACCAATTATGGCATTGAACTAAACGTGGCACACAGGACTCCCATGACCAACAGAAAACACTAGAATGGTTTGGTGGGCATTGACCTTGAGTTTGGGAGTTGTAGTTCACCTACATCCAGAGAGCACAGTGGACTCAAACAATGATGGATCTGGACCAAACTTGGCTGGAATACTCAATATGCCCAAATATGGACACAAAGGGAGTTTGGGGGAAAGAGACCTTGACATTTGTGAGTTGTAGTTACTGGGATTTACAATTCACCTACAATCAACGAGCATTATAACCCCTACGAACTGTTTACCCACAAGCATAGAGAAATTACATATATTAGAAACTATCACTTTCTCATAACTTTATTTTCTAGATCACCAGACTGGGTCACATCAACGCGTGGCAGGGGACGGCTAGTCTATATAAATAAAAATGTAATGTTAGTTTGTGGGATTAACATAACTCAAAAACCACAGGACGAATTGACATGAAATTTGGACACAATACACTTATTAGGCCAATGAGTGACAATCACTCGTAAAACACTGAAAAACACAGCATTAAGAACTTTAAAAGCCTGAAAAAAGCAAAAAGATGCTACAGCGCATGCACAAAATGACTCCCCTTGGCAAACAAAACACACAATCGCATATCCAGGCTTTCTTCTGGACTACAGCTCCCAGCATCCCCTAGACCAGGTCCTTTAGGAGAGGAGGATGATCCAAATGCACTGCTTCCAAGCTGCAAGCTTTCTTCTTGGATTTCTTTGAGAGCATCCCAATCCCTGCATATTTCCAATTTCCTATTCCTGGACTGCAACTCCCAGCAATCCTCCAGATAGATAAATAGATTAGATAGAGATAGATCAGACAGACAGACAGACAGATAGATCAGGAGGACTGCTGGGAGTTGCAGTCCAAGAATAGGTAGAGAAGGAAGAAAGGGGAGAAAGAGGAAGGGAAAGAAAGGGGGGAAGGGAAGAGGAAGAGAAGGAAGGAAGGAATGAAAGAAAAAAAGGAAGGATGGACAGAAAGAGGGAAGGAAGGAAGAAGAGAAAGAAAGGAGGAGAGAAAGAGGGAGGGAAGGTTGGCCACAGCAACGTGTGGCGGGTACAGCTAGTACTAGCTAAAACAAACAATAGAGCATACACAGCACTGCTACTCACAGCAGCATATCTACTCAAGACCCTCTGATCACTTCATCCCTAAAATAGTTTCCCAAAGAGGCAACCTCTTTTAACATTGCCTCTTCGGTATTGTGCTGTCACCTTAGCTACCCCTTGTATCACCTATAAGGCAAGGGAACAGGTTAAGATGACCAAAGCCAAGGAAACATGGGAACTTCTTCTCTAGATTTTGTTTTTCATGTCAGGAGTGACTTAAGAAACTGAAAGTCATTTCTGGTATGAGAGATTTTGGCTGTCTGCGAGGATGTTGCCCATGGGAAGCCTGGATGTTTTACCATCCTGTGGGAGGCTTCTCTCATGTCCCCACATGAGGAGCTGGAGCTGACAGATGGGAGCTCACCCTGCTTCCTGGATTTGAACTGCTGACCTTTTCAGTCAGCAGTCCTGACAATTTAACCTATTATGGGTTCCTGCTCCTCTAGATATGTAGATGGTTCCTCTTTGCAAGCAAATGCAGGATGATGGGAATATCTCTTCTTTGGAGAAGAACTGTGCTTGGCTCACTCCAAAAGTGAGAATGAAAAACTTTCCTAGTTCTCTGTAACTTACATTGAAAATAAATGTATGAAAACTCCTATTTATGCCAGACCTAGTGGCTAACCATTACAAGGGACTCCAGCAAATTGGCTCACTCCATTCTTTTTCCAAAGGAAAAGGATGTTTTTGTACATTCATTGCCTGCCAGTCAAAGGCCCCACTAGCACTTGGGACCTGCTTTCCTGGTTCTAGTGGAGGTGAGCCAGGTGGCAGCAAGACTAATAGTTCAATTCATGATAAAAGGAAAAGGAGACAAAAGAAAGACTTGAGAAACTTCCAGACTGGTAAATAATAAGCCTGAAGATTTTGTCTCTGGCTCCTGTTATGTTTCTTCACGGATGTCTTTTGGATCAATCCCCTTCTTTGTTTTATCCTTTTGAAGAACAAGGATGCCTCCTGTCCTCTTCTTGCCATGCTTATATCAAAAAAGATAACCCAGAAAGTATTTAAGTCCGTAGTACTTTCTCCTCACAAGCAAACTGTCCCTTGAGATCAGCTGATCCTGGAATTTCCTATTGTTCAGGAAACTAGGGAGTTCCAAAACAAAGCGTATTAATTTTCATAA
Organism: Anolis sagrei ordinatus; assembly: GCF_025583915.1. Lineage (NCBI taxonomy): Eukaryota > Metazoa > Chordata > Lepidosauria > Squamata > Anolidae > Anolis > Anolis sagrei. The sequence goes on from NW_026847549.1 coordinate 96,591,918, forward strand.
TGCAGACTCCCCAAAGGAAGGCAATGTTTGCCTTACAGTGTTTATGCTCTAATAATATCATTCACTCTTGTTAATTAATGATGGAAATTTTATCTTAAGTGTACATGAATCTTTACTGGCAACTTACTTGAAACCCTACATTTTGTAGTGATTATATTTCTTACTTGAGCCAACTAATTTTCACAGGTTATCTTTTGGTGCACCTTTGATTGTCATTTAATGTGACAGGGAAGTTTTAATTATTTTGTCAGGTTCATCCTCAAGGGAGAAGTTAATAAAACACAAATTGTAAATTTTAACACTTGAACTCTCTGCAATTGAGGGAGGGATGTGCCAAATCGTGCAAGTAAAGCTAAACAGTTTTGATGTTTAATTAATCCTTTGATTCACTAAAATGATACTCCCAACAGGGAAGCAGACTTAAAATCTTATTGCTCCCTGCCCTACATCATTAAGCGATGTAAGAGCCATTCCTGTTCTTGCCCACAAGAGGGTATCTCTCTTTTAAGATGGTATTTCTCCATTGATCACTAAAATGCCACCCCCAAATGATTTATCCATATACAGCATTGGTTCTCAACCTTTCTAACACCGTGACCCCTAAATATGGTTCCTCATGTTGTGGTGACCTCCAACCATAAAATTATTTTCGTTGCTCCTTTATAACTGTAATTTTGCTACTGTTACAAATTGTAAGGTAAATATCTGATATGCAGGATATATTTTCATTGTTACAAATTCAGCATAATTAAAGCATCATGATTAATAAGAAAAAATACGTTCGGGGGAGTATAGAAAACAGATGATGGGATTTGCAGTACCTTCAACCGATTCAGCGCTGACTTGCATAGACCACTGAGACCTCCACACAGAACTCCCATGTCAAACTAAAAATACTGGAGGGGGTTGGGAGGAATTGACAGTGATTTAAGGGAGATGCAATTTACCTACATCTGTAAATTGCATCTCCCTTAAATCGGGGGGGTCGTTTGGCCATTTCGGAGGGGTCGCGAGGCCGCCTCCTTAGGCCCCGTCCCCAATGCTGCGACCCAGCCGAGGGCTCTCCTCGTGCGAAAGCTCCCTCGGCTGGGCTGCGGTCCCGCCTTCCAGCAAGGAACTACAACTCCCAAATGTCAGGGTCTATTTTCCCCAAACTCTGCCAGTGTTCAAATTTGGGCACATTGAATATGCCCAAGATGGTCCAGACCCATAGTTGTTTGGGTTCTCAACCTGGGGGTTGCGACCCCCAGGGGGGTCGTTTGGCCATTTTGGAGGGGTCGCGAGGAGGAGGTGTCCTCACGACCCCTCCGAAAGGGCCAAACGACCCCCTTGGGGGCCGCGACCCCCAGGTTGAGAATGCAGTGGAAACATAGGTACCTTATATACTCGAGTATAAACCGGCCTGAATATAAGCCAAGGCACCTAATTTTACCCCAAAAACTGGGAAAATGTATTGACTCAAGTATAAGGCGAAGGTGGGAAATGCAGCTGCTACTGGTCAATTAAAAAAATAAAAATAGATACCAATAAAATTACCTTAATTGAGGTATCAGTAGGTTCAATGTTTTTGAATATTTACATAAAACTGTAATTTAAGATAAGACTGTCCAACTCTGATGAAACCATTATTCTCACCTTCTTCAATGTAAATGTGCTTATGTATCCTTCCAATAATAATAAAGTGAGTAAAATAATAAATGTATTAATAATAATAATAATAATAATAATAATAATAATAATAATAATAATAAGAGAGTAAAGTAATGGAAATGTAATAATAAGAGTAATAATAGAGTAAAATCATAAATGTAAATAATAAATGCAATAATAACATAATTAAAGTAAAATTATAAATGTAATAATAATAATAACAACAGAGTAAACCACGCTCAATCAAACAAAGACACAACTCTGTGGCCCAGATGATTCACTGGAACTTATGTCACAAGTACCACCTGCCAGCAGTAAAGAGTTGGTGGGATCATAAACCTGCAAAAATACTGTGGGACTTTCAAATCCAGACTGGCAAAGTTTTGGAACACAATACACCAGATATCACAATTGTGGAAAAGAAAAAAGTCTGGATTATTGATGTCACCATTCCAGGTGACAGTCGCATTGAGGAAAAACAACAGGAATATCTCAGCCGCTATCAAGACCTCAAAATCGAACTGCAAAGGCTCTGGAATAAACCAGCACAGGTGGTCTCAGTGGTCATTGGTGCACTGGGTGCCATGCCAAAAGATCTCAGCTGACATTTGGAAACAATAAACATCGACAAAATTATGATCTGTCAACTGCAAAAGGCCACCTTACTTGGATCTGCGCACATCATTCAAAAATACATCACACAGTCCTAGATGCTTGGGAAGTGTTCAACTTGTGATTTTGTGATATGACATCCAGCATATAGATCTCATTTGCTCTGACATCCTGTGTCTATCCTACTCGGCCAACAACGGATCACCTAAGTAGTACTCATGGACTCTGCTATTTAGTCTGGGCTGATATAGTTGCTCGCTTCCTCTTCTCTGCTGAAACTAGACATGGAGCTGAAGTCATTGCTCATTTTTGAGCACTCCTGTCTTTCCCCTTGAACTGGCACAGGTATTTTGACCCCCTCCCAGCCCTTTGATCAGCTTACTGCCCCCAGCCTTTCTATTCTGCACCAAGTTAATTGGAGGCTTCTGTTCTCCCTGCCTCTTTAATGATTGAAATCCTCCTCTCACCATCTTCCACATGCCATAGCTGCAACTTTCTTGGTTGCTGGGCAATGTGGGGAGTAAAAGTATTTGTGGAGGTTTTGGAAAGTTGGAAAGAGACTCTCAGGAAAAAAATGAACATCTCTGGTTGTCTATAAGTTGGAATCCAGAGGAAAATTAAAGGTTAGGACAGGTACCAAGCCTCTGAAATAAACACATTAAAGGCTGTAGTTGAAAATTTTGATATTACCGCACCACAAGATGAATGTCTCCTTGTATTTTAGAATCAGCAGCTAGCTAAATTCAGTTTGTATGGCCTTTGTAAACAAGTCACTATTTGACAAGAATTTTGAATTTCTTTTGAGTCTTGATGATTATTCATAAAACACATAGAGCAGATGTTTTTAGAATGGCTTCAAAGTGGAGATGTAATGCAATTTGAAAAGAATACTGAGAAATCTTTTAAATCCTTGATTAAGCATCTGTATATCTGTATATTGGGTATCTCAGTGGCATATAGAGAGTAATTGGTTATCTTATATTGCCATGTTTAGTTTCCTACTATTCTAATTCATGTTGTGTAAAATTCAGCTTTTCCCACTAAAATGATAAACCTCTTTTTATAATTTTGATTCCTTAAGTGTGAAAGTGTGAAAATTACTGTGGGATTTACTCACATTGAATCCCGAGTTTATCCTATGAAGGATCTTGCATTCCTCCTAATTTCATGTATTCTAGATATTTGATAAGCATGTCTCCTTTTCCATCATCCAAGTAATTAATAAAGATGTTCAACAACACCAGGCCTTGGACTGAACTCTAATGGATTTACTTCTTTGTAAGATGAAGAGTAACTATTTTTGTTCAGTTCATCAACAAATTAAGAATCAACCTCACAGTAGCAATCTCACCCAGGGGTGAGAAAAGCTGTATATAAATACTGTAAACAAACAAATAATATTTAGCTCAGATTTTACCAGATTGTGTACAAAAATATCTTCCCATCAGGTTTCAATAATGCCTGTTAAGTCATATTTTTCCACCAGTCTCAAGAGTTCAAGTTCATCTTTTTTATATATTTCCCATGCTTTGTGCATTCATTTATAGACATCTAGACCACGGGTCACTCAGATGTTTTCTTCTTCCCATTGGTGGGTTCTTGTACCACAATTACCCCTGTATTACAGAGTCAATTCTGCCCAGTGTTTGGTGTCTCTTCTCCTCTGGAATACTGTCTCCCTTCCTGGCATTACTTAATTCAAAGTCTTCCTAATTAGATTTATGACAATCCTACAAAATTCATTTTTACCAACCACTGTAAGATAGAACCTATCACTTGCCATAAATCTTTAGTTATTAAAACCTAGACCTAGTTCCAAAAGAGCCAAATTATGTATTCCCAACAGCACCATCTACAGACCCAGTTGCTCACACTTTCCATCATCCACGGATGTCAATAGGAAGGAATAATGAAGTAACAAACAGACCCCCAAGATTCTTCAGCTTCCCACCCAGAGTCTTACAGTGTCTTACATTATGTTGAATACTGTATATTGAATTACCATTTGTTTGTACATGGTTTGGAATGAAAGTGCAATTGTGAGTGAGCTCAATCAGTTTTTCCAGCCTCTCTAAGAGCCGTAGCAAACTACTGGAAGCGAGAGCGAGCTTGTGCTCGAGCTCGCTCCGAAGCCCCGCCTTTTTTCCCCCGAGGCTGCTCTCTCTCTTGCTAGTGTGCCTGTTTTCCCTTGCTAGGGAAGCGATGCGAGTGTACTCTCGCAGTTGGCAGAATTCAACTGTGAGCGTACGCTCGCATCCCTGCCCTCTGCAATGGAAAACAGGCACGCTAGCAAGAGAGAGAGCAGCCTCGGGGGGAAAAAAGGCGGGGCTTCGGAGCAAGTCCGAGTGCAAGCTTCCTGTAGTTTGCTGCGGCACGAGCGTATGCTCGCAACGCTGCCCTAGCAAAGAGAAATAGGTGGAGAAAGAGGCGGAGCATCGCTAGTGCTGGCTTAGTTTGCTCTCGCAAAATCCTAGTTTGCTACGGCTCTAATATAGCATGGATCTTCACCCTTGAAGACAGCACATCTCTTGAAATATCCTAACAGGCTTGTAAACCACTGCTTTTGTTTCTCTCAGCAGGAACTTACCTACTACTACCACCATCACCCATCTCTTGTTTTTCTCTGAACTGGCATAAACCTTTCATCCACCCCATCTCACTCAGGGCCACCCCCATGCTCTCTGAGGAGTGAAATTGTCTTTGTTTCTGAGCTTCATCGGTGCTGATCAAGTGGGAGCCTAGAATCGATTGCATAGGTCTGAACACACAGTGTGGTTCCTGATATTTCTACTTCTGTGTGTCATGTACTCCAATGTCTGCCTTCTGAGTTTGGGGGTTGTTTTCCTTCCTAGAGGCATCCCCTGTGAGTTGCACTTTCTAGAGAATCTGCTCTGTCAAAAAAATTCATTCTCTCTTTAGATACATGAGTGGCAAGTTATCATCCCTTCTCTTACAGAAGGGAAACCAGTTTCCATTTCCTGCGAGTATCCTCACATCCCGAAAAGAAACGAACAAAGATATTGCAGTAGCTTCCCCACTGTCAACATTCAACTGTACTATATAGACAGTACAATAGAACTGCATCCCTCCACCTCAAAATCTCTCATAAAATGTCCATAGAAGAGACCTGTTTCCATGTTTCTTGAGCATCAAGAGCATGTTTCATCACTCCAGAGACTGAGGAAAGTGCTATATTGAGAACTTGTGACCTGAATCATGTCAGTGACTCAGAAAAAGCACTGTGTGTTCACTTTCTTTTAGCAGATTCGTGTGGTTTCATTTGTTACAGAAAGTTTGGGCTTTTATGAGTGTTGAATCTGTAGTACACCTACAACGGTTGAACTGCACTTAGAAGGGGACACTCATGTATCTCTGTCGACAATTCGCTCTATGGCTAACCTGACTTTACCAGGCCCTGGCAATGGCTTTCACTAAGTAAGGTTGGTTGGTGCTGGATCTCTACAATGTGGTGGATCACAATATGTGTATATGTGAGGTTTGGAACCATAATAAAATATGTGTGGGGTGCTGAGAAGGATTTGGTTCTCTGAGCTATGTCATCCACCGTAGCTTTATTTCTTGACATGGCTGAACAGGTCAAAAAGTAAATTAGTTTTGACACATATGAATGATAGCTATTCATTTATCTTAATGGGAGACAGCAGTATGCCACTTTTAAATAAACCTTCAGTGAAATCTCTATATTTTAGCACAGCATGCCATGGATTTTTGCTTATTTCATTCTGGATTGCCATAAAAACCATTTTCATACATTTTTCCCTATTGGGTAAGATTTATTATTTGTCATTTTTAACATTCCAGGAGGGTAGGGTTTTATTGAGGGTTTTATTAAAATGCAGAAAATGTACATAAAATGCAAAATAAAATCTATTCAAGCACTATAATCAATAAAATGAAAATGAGATGCTTTTCTTTATGTCAAGGGCACAATAGCTTGACATATTGAGACCCTTTCTCACAGAAGTCAAAACCATTTGTGACTATTGTTGTTAGATTGAGACTTAGGGCCCTGCCACACAGTCCTATATCCCAGAATATCAAAGCAGAAAATCCCACAATACTTGCTTTGAACTGGGTTATATGAGTCCACACTGCCATATATCCCAGTTCAAGGCAGATAATGTGAGATGTTCTGCCTTGATATTCTGGGTTATACTTACTTACTTACTTGCGCAATCCCTCATTGTCCAAGTAGGATGATCCTCCAGGGTCCATGTGCAGTATGGGTCCGTAGGTGACTGTGGAGCCCTATTCTTGATCTGCATCTTCTCCGCAGTGAGGGCATTGGTTTCCAGGTGGAAGGCGGTCCCAGTCGGTGTTGGCTTGACGTACCTTCCTCTTGGCAAGTTTCTCTCTTTCACCCTCCATTCGTGCCTCTTCAAATTCTGCAGCACTGCTGGTCACAGCTGACCTCCAACTTGAGTGCTCAAGGGCCAGGGCTTCCCAGTTCTCAGTGTCTATGCCAGAGTTTTTAAGGTTGGCTTTGAGCCCATCTTTAAATCTCTTTTCCTGCCCACCAACATTCCGTTTTCTGTTCTTGAGTTTGGATTAGAGCAACTGCTTTGGGAGACAGTGGTCGGGAATCCGGACAACATGGCTGGTCCAGGAGTTGATGGCAGAGTACCATTGCTTCAATGCTGGTGGTCTTTGCTTCTTCCAGCTCGCTGACATTTGTCCGCTTGTCTTCCCAAGAGATTTGCAGGATTTTCGGAGGCAGCGCTGATGGAATCGTTCCAGGAGTTGCATGTGACGCCTGTAGACAGTCCATGTTTTGCAGGCATATAGCAGGGTTGGGAGGACAAGAGCTTTATAATAAGCACCTTGGTATCCCTACGGATGTCCTGGTCCTCAAACACTCTCTGCTTCATTTGGAAAAATGCTGCACTCGCAGAGCTCAGGCGGTGTTGTATTTTGGTGTCAATGTTGACTTTGGTGGAGAGGTGGCTGCCAAGGGAGCAGAAATGGTCAACATTTTCTAATGTTACATCATTAAGCTGTATTTCTGGCATTGGAGAGGGATTGGCTGGTGACTGCTGGAAGAGCACTTTGGTTTTCTCGATGTTCAATGACAAGCCGAGCTTCTCATATGCTTCTGCGAAAGTGTTTAGAGTGGCTTGTAGGTCTTCTTCTGAATGTTCACAGACAACGTTGTCACCAGCATACTGGAGTTCTATAACAGATGTTGTAACCTCTCCCCCTCGATGGACTGCCACCTTGTCATAGTGAGGGAGCTTGCATGCTCCAATGAACTTGTGGACACAGCGACCAGAGTTGTGCACTCCCAGGAGTGGCCGCGGGGGTGGTTCTACACCAAGCACAGTCTGAAGACCCAAAGACCTCAATGGCGGAGCAGGCAGAGGATAACATGGTACATGTTACAATGGCTGTGAAGGCAGAAGAAGGCTGCAACAGATTGAGAAGCCACAGGTTATACAGCTGTCTGGAAGGGCCCTCAAAATGAATTCCATTTCAGGAAGTGCAGTCCTCAATCAAACTTTTAGTTAGTTCATGACATAAAATTTCCCTGGTGTGTACAAAGAAGAAACAAACCCAGGATGTCAAGATATTTTAGCAACACCTTGGCTCCTGAATCAAATTTAACTCCCAGTTACATCGAAGGGGATGTAACCCTCCATTAGATTAAATCACATGCTGGTGTCCATGAATCAGAGGGTGGCAGAGCTGACCCCTGGTATGTGTCTAAGTCACCATGACATTTGATGTTCCTGCCAACTTAAATTAGTGGTTTATCAGAGACCAGAAGGATGGAAACAGACACTAGCAGAAAGGATGATGAATTGCATGACACAGAGCAAATGCAACTGTGATTAATGGGACATTGCAAATCAACAAAGAGAGAGCCAACTGCGCAAAGTGATAGCAAACCCCACAAAGAGCAAATTATTGTCTAAGGTGATGCAATTAACTTCCAAGCTCTCCATGATTTGTCTGGGTGATTCCACTGAGGCTGCTATTGTACCTATCAAGTAATGGCAAAATTGTTAAAAGAAAAAAAAAGGGCAGGGGAACATTAAGTGCAACTCCGAAACTACATTTCTGCCCAGTGCATGGAACTGACAGATTGTCAAAGTAGAAGATATTGCAATTTGTAATAGAACAGTTACAACAAAGTCTCGCCATTCTTTTGACTTATGTTCTCCACAGTAAAGACAATAAAAAAGCAAATATATAGTACGTTTTGATTTATGAGGGTCCTCAAATATTTAAAGCCCCGCAGGGCTCATTTATTATCCCTAAAAAATAAAAAAAAACCATGCTTCCCAGAAAGTGTTTTGTTGCGGTAACTGATTAAGAGAGCTTTTGTTCTTAACTCCCTGGCTCAGTAATATATCTTGGGCAGAAAGTAGTATCTATCTTCTCCCTTTAAAGTAAGTAATTGGTTTGGGCTGTTGGGTCTCTTGGCTATTCGTTCATAGTTATGTCAACCTGCAAGGAATCATTTTTTGTCATTTCAGCCACATTCTTAATATCATTTTTATATGTTAGCAGTTAACCTTTTCTTGCTTTCAGAAGCTGAAAAATAAACATATAATTAAAAGTTTTTTTAAAAAACAAAAGTTTTATGTTGTTCTGATTTAGCATTTCTGTATTTTCTTCTGCCCAGAATGCTCTTCGGTCTCTTGAACTGCTGTGGTCCAAAATTGTGAATATGTGGAGATGCCAGAAATGACCTTTTGTGTTGAACTGACTGTATGGCTTTCAAATCCAATTTATATTCAGGTTAAAATAGAAGAATGTGTTCTAAGTGGGGTCCAAGTGAGAAATGATAATGTTTTCTGGAGCTGGGATATATCATTCATGTGGATTCAGGTAATTTCTTGATAGAAGGAAGACATGGCATGCAGAAGGAAGACATGGCATGCATGGTAATTTTTGATAGAAGGAAGACATGCAGATAAGAAGGAAGCAAAGGTTTCAGTACATCAACTAAAGATACAGCTGAGTGAAAATAAAAGAGCAGATGTTATCGAGATTTACTTCTCTCACTAATCAGTGATCACTTTGTACAAGCTTCTTTTCATGCAATAAAAATAAAACTGGACCCATTCATTTTCAGTGAGTTCATTCACAAACATGTATTTCAAATACTCCCAATTGGCAGGGTCAGTCCCAATGAATCCTTGGCTGTTGTAGCTTTCAGCTATTTTTAAAATGTCCCAATGTTTCTCTTCTCCTTCTAATTCCTTTTTTGTCTTTCACTTAGTTCATCAGCTATAAACTGAGTTAGAAGTACAAAAATACTACACAGTACATACAGGATCCATTACATAGCACCTAAAACATGGGATATCCTGAAATAATAATAATAATAATAATAATAATAATAATAATAATATTAATCTTTATTTGTACCCTGTACCCTCTCCCAGAAAGTGGTGGCTTCATGATGCTAGCAGTAAATCTGCATGGATTCGGTGCAACTGATGAAAAGCATAGAATAAAAATGGACTATGGGCAAGCTTGATGGTGTCTCTAACCACAGAATTTGGCTTAGATAAGGCCACCAGGCTGTTATATTTATACAGATTTTAATTGAATTGACTTAATGTTTTAATTGTATGTAATTATTGGATTTTATTATGTACTAGCCATCCCCTGCCACATGTTGCTGTGGCCCACATGGGGGTTCTCTGTGGGAGGTTTGGCCCAATTCTATCGTTGGTGGGTTTCAAAATGCTCTGTGATTGTAGGTGAACTACAAATCCCAGCAACTACAACTCTCAAATGTCAAGATTCTATTTTCCCCAAACTCCACCAGTGTTCACATTTGGACATATTGAGTATTCATGTAGAGTTTGGTCCAGATCCATCATTGTTTGAGTGATCTCTGGATGTAGATGAACTACAACTCCAAAACCAAAGGACACTGCCCACCAAACCCTTCCAGTGTTTTCTGTTGGTCATGGGAGAACTTTGTGCCAAGTTTGGTTCAATTCCATCGTTGGTGGGGTTCAGAATGCTCTTTGATTGTAGGTGAAATATAAATCCCAGCAACTACAACTCCCAAATGACAAAATCAATGTTTTTGAGTGAAGGACATACATTGGGTTGTTAGGTGTCTTGCGTCCAAATTTGGTGTCAATTCGTCCAGTGGTTTTTGAGTTCTGTTAATCCCACAATCAAACATTACATTTTTATTTATATAGATTTTATTATGTGCACATGGGAGGCATTGAATCACTGCTGGCTGGAAGCCGCCATGAGCCCCCCCTCCCCCCAGCGGTTGAGAAGGGCAGGGTACAAAGAACTGAAATAAATAAATAAAATAAAAAGGTCCACTTTTATCCCAATTGTGGACAGAATTGTGCATATTCACATCACTGTATATCCTTGCACTCATGAAAAACATGTGATTCCCTTCCCCTCTGTGGAGACTCCTGTGCATCCTTGTGTCTTCCTTCAATACAGAGGAAGCCTGTTAGGATGTCAGGGAAAGAAATCCCACGACCCACAGGTCTGTGTGGGAACATGTTTTCAGTCCCAGGATTTTTTGTCCTCCATTTAAAACTCGCATTTTTGTGCAGTCTGGAAGCGCCCTCAGTTAATTCAGCAGGAAGAGAGGTGAAGAGGGGAAGAGTCTTCCCCTTTCTGACACTTGAAGCAAAAGTAAACTGCTACAGCTTCTAATAGTTTGTGTCTCAGTTCTCATTAATAAAATGTTGCCATCTTGAGTCACACTCTGATGTTATTTGGCTACAAGTATCTTAACTTTCACCTGTGAAATTATGAACAGTGTGTATATGCAGCATTTTAATCATAAACAGTACTACACCTTCCCCATTAAGTGTTACCACAATGCATGTCTGCCTACAGCAGTGGTTCTTAACCTGTGGGGCATGGACCACCAGTGGGCAACGAGGACCTTCATCCTCTTTATTTTATTTTATTTATTTCCGCTCCTTTCATGCCACCTGCCACTCCTTCCCTGTCACTGACCAGCCCCGTCCCCTTGGATAGACCACATCAGCTCTAGATTATTAATGCTGGATGGATTATGGATTTATGAATTGGTGAACGTTGACCACAAGATGATTTTATTGCTGCTATTGGATTAATTTGATTGTTTTAACTAGTTATAACTGTTGTCGTTATATTGTATTTTGTATATTGTATTAAGTGAACGGTTGGGCATCGAATTGTGCCTTTTGTAAGCCGCCCTGAGTCCCCCCTAGGGAGTTGAGAAAGGCGGGGTAAAAGCACTCCAAATAAATAAATAATAAATATGATATTTTGTGGTGAGCAGATGGTGAGTACTGGATGGCATATGTTCAGTATTGGAAACTAGAGCTGATGCGGTCTATCCATTGCAATTTTCTAAATCAACACCCTAAATAACCAAACCAAATCTAAAGTTGACCCAAACCTGATTCGTAACCCTTTTGGTACTAATGTTGGAGAATGGCCCCTGGTCAAAGTGGTCCCTGGTCAAGTGGTCCCTGGTCAAAAAAAGGTTGAGAACCACTGATCTACATGAACAATAAATACCCAGGATGTATCTAATTCAAAGAGTTCAAAATGGTCCACACATCATATATATGAGATTCATAAATGCAGCATGTAAAAGAATAAAGTGGTCATATTCTTGTGCCTGTATTTAAAACTTACATTTAATTAAACTCAATAGGCGAGTGCAGCAGGTGATGGTAAACACCATTTCATTTTTATTACAAGGCAAGCTACAATACTCACATTCCAATATATGGAGCTACTTCCTATATTGCCTTCCATTCAAAATTGTCATGGTGATTTATACTCCCAAACAAAACAAAATAAAATGCATAATAAAACAATGTGGGTTTTAAGACATTTTAAAAGCATAGCTAAAAGCAATCCTAGCAGGTAGAGAGCATATCATAATGATTAAAAGCCTGAAAGAATGAAATGGGGTTTGCCTGGCAGCTGAAATAAGACATAGGAAGCTGTGTGCGTCCCCTGAGAGTCCAACCAGCAATATGCATACCTGAAAAGGGTCCCTCCTCTGCACATATCTACCTTACTTTGGAGGAGGAAGGCTAAGCAAAGTGGGGAAGGACATGGTTTGCTTTTAAAGAGTTTTTATTATTTGGAGGTCCAATATGGTTCTGGGGTGGGTGGGCAATCATCATGGATCTTCAAAGGTGCCAATCTCTGTTTTAAATGACACAATGGTTGAAAGGCCAGCATTTCAACTAAAAATATGTTACAACTTGGAGAGGGGAAATTGGAAGGTAATCATGTTCTCTGAGTTGTGCAGGCACTTTTGCTGATATCAGGAAAGATGCCAAGTGACAGCTGGGAGTTTTCTGGAACTCCAGCTCTGTAGCCACTACTACAGCAACAAACAACAATACAGGTAAATGCCATGGAGCACAGGGAAAAAAGTATAGTGGCTTTGGTACATGTGAACAGTGGGATTGGTTCTGAATTAGAACTAGCTCAGCTGTTCACACCACTCTGAAATATGGTGTGAACAGATGCACTTCAGGGAAGTTAGAGCATGCACTGTCAGAATCCACCTGCATTGCAGCAGATCCTGGTGATCCCTATAGTGCCACCCTGGGCACTGTCCTGACTTCTCCTCTACCTCATCACACGGAGGGCCTCCTAAAGCCAGCTCCACCCATCCTTCCCAATTGAAAGACCCCTGTTGTAGTCCTGTCATCCACCGCCAGCTTATTGAAACAAATTGAAATTGAATCCAGACAAGACAGAGGTGCTCCTGGTCAGTCAAAGGGCCGAACAAAGCATAGGGTTACAGCCTGTGTTAGATGGGGTTACACTCCCCTGAAGACACAGGTTCACAGCTTGGGAGTGATCCTAGATTCATCGTTGAGCCTGGAACCCCAGGTCTCAGCAGTGGCTAGGGGAGCTTTTGCACAATTAAAACTTGCGCACCTGCTACGCCTGTACCTTGGGAAGTCTGTCTTGGCCATGGTGGTCCACACTTTTGTTACAACCCGAATAGACTACTGCAACACACTCTACATGGAGCTGTCTTTGAAGACTGTCCAGAAACTTGAATTAGTCCAACGGTCAGCAGCCAGGTTGCTCACCGGAGCGGCATACAGGAAGCATACAACTCCTCTGTTACACCAGTTCCACTGGCTGCCAATCTGCTACCGAGCACAATTCAAAGTGCTGGTTTTGACCTTTAAAGCCCTAAACTACCTGTCGGAACATATCTCCAGTTATAAACCATCACAAAGTTAAAGATCATCTGGAGAGGCCCTGCTCTCAATCCCACCACCATCGCAAATGGAATTGGTGGGGGCAAGAGAAAGGCCTTCTCAGCAGTGGCACCCCACCTGTAGAATTCCCTCCCCAAGGACATCAGATTGGCCACCTCCCTCCCGTCCATTAGAAAGAAACTCATAATCAGGTTGAACAAACTGAAACTCATCCACCAAAGCTGAATAAGTATGTACCTCTGTTGAACTCCAATATTATCTCATGTCTTCATTTATAAGACACACCCAAGTTTCATTGCAACCACCACCAACTGAAGTACATAAGATACATCTGCAATTCTAAGATGCACCACATTTTTAGAGGTGTTTATCTAAGGGAAAAGTGGGTCTTAGAACTGAAGAAATACAGTATTTAAGGAAAGCCTGTGTACATTACCTCATGAGAAATTACTGCTTAGAATGATAAACATTAGCAACACCCTTATGCAGTTCCAACATATACAGGGTTAGTCAAAATGAATAGGCCAATAAGAAAATTAATTTTAGACGAATGTATGTTTATTGTAACCAAACTACAGCTACGTAGCGACAGATAAACTATCAAAGTTTTGTCTCACCTTCAGAGATGTTCGATATGGGCGCCCCGTGTGACAGGGCAGATGTCCAAGCGATAGTCCAGTTCATTCCACATCCGTTGCAGCACATCCGACGTAATGGCATCGAATGCAGCAACGTCTGGGAAGGTGTTCGTTGAGGTCCTAACCCTAACCCTAACCCTAACCCTATCCCTAACCCTATCCCTAACCCTAACCCTAACCCTATCCCTAACCCTAACCCTATCCCTAACCCTATCCCTATCCCTAACCCTAACCCTATCCCTAACCCTAACCCTAACCCTAACCCTAACCCTACCCTAACCCTAACCCTAACCCTAACCCTATCCCTAACCCTAACCCTAACCCTTGAAATTCTCGCTGGACCGTAATTACTGACATTGTTTTAGCAAATGTCATCACACAAAACGCCTTCTCTTTGCTTGATTCCGCCATTTTGAAAACAGCGACCCCTAGCGACGCCTAGCGGCATTAACGTACATGTGTGTTGCTCAAAAAAACTTTGATAGTTTATCTGTCGCTACGTAGCTGTGGTTTGGTTACAGTAAACATACATTCGTCTAAAATTAATTTTCTTATTGGCCTATTCATTTTGACTAACCCTGTATAATTTTTATTTTATTCTAAGGAAAATAAGTGCCTTTTCTTCCAGGAACAAAAGCTTTGCATGCACACTGTGAAGAAGCTTCCTTCCTAGGGCGCTTCCACACAGCCCTTTATCCCACAAGCATCCACGCTTAAAAAACACTGATGTTCCTGGGCCCCTATCCACACACACCCCAGGAAGTGTGCCCTTTCTGGGTGGGTGTCCAAATGTTCTTCTGGAACTGGCCTGGGAAAACACCTGGAGACTCAACCCCTCTCCCCCAAAGCCCTAAAACCCCTTTTAAAAGTAAGGAAAACTTACCCAGCCTCCAGTAGAGTGTTGCTGGAGCTCTCCTGGCATGTAGAAATGATGTGCCAGGAGAGGGGGGGGGGGCTCCCCCGCTCTCCTGGTACATCATTTCTATGCACTGGGAGACCTCCGGCAACAACTGCTGGAGGTTGGGTAAGCTTTTCCTTACTTTAAAAGGGGGGTTTAAGCTTTGGGGGAGGGGGATGGAATTCCCATAGTTTTCAAGACACAGTTTTCCAAGAAGGCACGGAATAAATCCACTTATCTAATTAATTCACCACAAACCAGGGTTTTCCTGGTTTGTGGTGAATTAATTGAAGGTTGGCCAGAACATCATCTGGACAGCCCCGTTTATTGTGGAAGTTTCCACAATAAGGGTGCTGTCTGGATGCGCCCCTAGGTATGGATCAAAACCCTTACAATTCCACCCACTACAATGAAGTCACTTCTAGTTTGGATTTTTAGTTAATTTCAGGCCTAGTGTAGCCTGTGGAGTGAGGTTCCGGGTGGATGAAAATTAGCCCTTGTGTTCCCCAAAGGTGTTAAACATTATTCTATAGTTGTTAAACCCTATCTTAGGGTACATAATATGGACTGCAAGTCTTGTAGTGGAAAGTTATTAGCTGACTTTTAAAGACAAATTTCCTATGGGCTCTAATGATCAATGCTAGTCAAAGAGGTTGCCCATGGACCAATGTTGGTTCATAAGCCATCAGCTACCAATTATCAATTTGTTTCCAGGAAAGATAGAAACAATGGAAGTTAATGGCCACAAAGATGGTACCAACCTCTGGCATATTTCTGAAAGACATGCCCTATCACAAAGGGCATGTCCATCAGAAACAGATACGGGTTACAAATGTCATAAAAATCACTATCTATAATACATATTAAAATGTAATTCCAATATATCCGTGCTGCTATTGTTGACATTCAGGGGATTTCAAATATATTTACACCAGGGAAGATTTGGGTCAATTATGTTTCTTTTTTTGCTCACATTCCTTCCTACTAAATAAGGCATGAAATCTTCATTAGTGGCATGCATCCTAACATTTAATCCAATAGTGTCATTTTTTAATTAGGCCCGGGGAGCATCTAAATAGCTCCAGTTCCCTTAGGAGGTGATTATCTAGTGATAATACCAACCCTCAAAGTTACCTTATTGCATTAAAAAAGCAGCCTCTTAAGTAGTGTCTATTTTCAGAATGTCTGTTTATAATGTATACTGTAAATTTAAAGGCAACAACACACTATTTGGGCCAAAGCTAATTAGGACTCCTCACTAGAATCGCTTTCAGCACCAGGGTTCATAATAACAAAAGGGAAGGCTTTCTCTCCAAACATCCATTAATATCAAACATTGCAAGGAGGAGTGATTTGACACATGCAGCCCCTCTTCCCACTCCTGCATGTGTCAATTTAGGACTTCATCACACTAGATCATCTATCCACTTTAAATCCATTTGATGACTCCTGCTGAATTCTGAGATTTGTAGCTTAAGAAGGGGTCTTTAATCTGCTCAACCAGAGAGGTCCTGAGCCTCACTAAACTATAAAACCCAGATTTCTGCAAAAGGCAGCCACGGGATTTAAAGTGGATACATGCTCTACTGTGATGAAGTCCTTAAAGTATCCTATAACATTATTTAGGAGCCAGCATTAAGTACTGAACTTCATTTTGGAGACCAAGGACCCTTCCAAACAGGCCCTATATCCCAGGATCTGATCCCAGGTTTCTGTTTATTCCAGATTATCTGGCAGTGACTCATATAATAAGAATGGGTTCCTGAGTTAATACATACAACACCATAGCCCACTTGTACACAGAAAGAAAAATAAATCAATTCAGCTAATAATGTGACTGGTGAAACTTATTATACAATTCCAAATCATAGCATTCACAAAACAATATTATATGAGTTTGGTTCAATCACTCAAAAAAATATCAACGCTGTATCCTCTTGCGTCGAGTTGAACTTAAATCCGTAGCCCACGACCGGTTTCAGCCTCACTCCAAACCTTCCTCTGGTGGACTAAAATTATATATATATATATATATATATATATATACACACACACACACACACACACACACACATATACATATACACTATGAATAAATTCATAGAAAATCATGTACATAAACACATATAAAGATACATATAAGAATACTAACAGAGTTATGAACTTGATACTTATCATATACATCAATGTTTGTTGTAAATACATCCATTCAGCATCATATATTTCAACATGTTTAAAGATACTCACAAGGATATTTTTCATAAAAGTAAATCTTCCTGGGATCAGATCCTGGGATATAGTTTTTGTGCATAATTACTTTCACTCTTTCTGTGATACTATTTCGGGGGGGGGGGAGGTGAAACAAAGTATATCGGCACCCCTTAAAGTGCCGAAGAATGTACTTGTAGTTTCATTATTATTCTATTGCTTTATAAATCTAATTTTTGCTTTCTGTTTCTATTTTTAACATATTTCTTAAAATGTGTGATGGTCAACAGCAGGGGTCCTCAAACGAAGGCCCGGGGTCATTTACCCGGCCCTCGCTCAGGGTCAACCTAAGTTTGAAACAGCTTGAAAGCACACAACAACAACGATCCTATCTCATCAGCCAAAAGCAAGCCCACACTTCCCATTGAAATACTAATAAGTTTATATTTGTTAAAATTGTTCTTCGTTTTAATTATTGTATTGTTTTTAAGTGTTCTTTGCACTGCAGATAATATATGTGCAGTGTGCATAGGAATTCATTCTTTTTTTTCCAAATTATAATCCGGCCCTCCAACAGTTTGAGGGACTGTGACCTGGCCCGCTGTTTAAAAAGTTTGAGGACCCCTGGTCAACAACTTTGTGGCACTTTGATTATCCATCTGGAACAACTAATTGCTTGAAGACAGGGTGAAGATTAATAACTCTACTAACAACAGTAACATTCAGGACATTCCCTATCTTCCATCTTTTCTTACTTGAATAAGGTCTCTATAACAAAGTAATGGCACAAAAAATGAAATATGAAGGATACTTATAAACATGCTCTAAAAGACAGAAAGTAGCAATCCAGAATTTCTTGCAATTAGTGAAGCATACTTCAATGGGTTTTCAGCTTGTCTTCGTGAGATGACAGCCCACACTGCCTCCTACGACCTGATTTAGGAGTGTACTACTTAAAAGTAGAAAAGCCAAAAAAATACCAAACCTTGGACATATCTAAAATTGCTCTTGAAATTACAGTCAGGATTTACATGACTCTAAACCAAAAAAGGATGATTTGTAACTCAATGTGTGGGAAACTCTTTCTACATTTTAGGGTATAATATATTTTTGAGACAAACATTAGCAAATACATATTTGGCAGTGTAGGTTAAGCTTAACTGCCAGTAAAGTGCATACGTTTTCTTACCCAGCACAAAACATATGATGATGGTCTCATAAACTTATTTTTAGACACATATATGCCATTTCTATTGTTGAGTGTCTTCAAGTTGTTGAGGTTTGTTTTTACTTATGATGACCCTAAGGTGAACCAGTCACAGGAGTTTCTTGATAAAATGTCTTTCTCTGAGAGAGCATGGTCCTGTTGAATCCCTGGTCAATAAATAGAATGAAAATCTAGCCAGGGCTACTGACATGATAATTCCCAAATGTCATCTCTGACCCGTGACAAATTATGATAGAACCAATTCAGAAATGACATTTATAACCCAGAAACAAAAATCATAGTGTAGAATATTAACCTATTTATTAGAATTCTGGCTGGCAGTGGCTACAAAGGGGTAAATCTCTCTCTCCCTCTATTTTGATTGGGGCTCTCTGGTGCTGAGAACCACATTCTGGGAAATGTAGTTTAGGGCAGGGCCTTTTGTATCTTCTGGAATAGAGCTCCTCGCCTTCCCAAACTACATTTCCCAGAGTTCTGTGCTTATCCCCAAGGAATTCTGCTTTTCCCTCTTCTAATGGCAAGAGGCCATTAATTTACAGAGGAAAGGCAGCCTTTTTGGCTTTGCTTTGCTTCCTTGTACTGAATATGAAACTGACTTTGGGAGCCTTCTGAGATTTACAAAACTAAAATGAAAAAGTGTGAGATAAATTTCAATTCTTAAGTTTTTTGGGAGGGGGGATTCCTGCACTTCATAAATAGAGTCATAGATATGGTTTATACGAAACCGATCCGACTTACGATGCTTTATGCGTTTTTTGAGCAAGCCTAATAATTATGTCTGTTACCTTATTTCTAGGAATTCATAGCGAGAGTGAAGGGCTTTTAGTAGTTGAAATCCTGATTAGTGCTAAATGTATGTGAAACCTCACTTTCCTCTTTGCAATGAATAAAGTACGATACCCAGAAAGTCTGACCAAATTTAAATTTGTCCAAACTTACTATTTTCTTGCCACTTGCAAAAACCATTACCACGGGGTGTCTCGGTATTGATATTTTAAAAGCTAATGCACCCTTTTGTTCTAGCAGTGGACCTCAAGTGTGCATTTGTTGCAAGTTATCACCTGAGTCTTCTCATGCACCATTGGCTGAACTTATAGAGAAGGAGGCAGTTAGCTAATAATGTTTTTTTCTGTTTCATAAGGGCCAAATGATCCTCGTGCAATGAAACAGTGATACTTTATCATCATAAGTTGCACTAAGAAATGTTCAAACACTTGCAATTCTCCACAAATTTCATGAGGTTGCTTATTTGGAAATTTTATTTCCCTATAAGTGCATAACATGTGTCATCTATAGAAAAGACAAATCATTAATTTTAGTATATAGTTCAATTATAGTTTCAATTCATACATTTTTTATCATTACCAAATAGCCATTCTCTGAACACTAATATGGAAGAGCAATATTACTTCATTCCTGAAGAGAATGAATTCCTGGAAGAAGACTTTTGACTGATTTACAGGTTAACATTGGATCCATTTAATCTTCTGGGAACAAGAAAGGGGATTATTTTCAACCACTAGTTCGGAAACAATACACTATCATTCTAAAAATAATTTATCATATTTCCTTTGCCTTGCTTATAAATACACATTCCGGTAACGGACAAAAGGCTAAACTGGACTTGAGCTCTGAAATATGTAGGCTGCTCCATATCATTAATATAAAACCATGTCTGATATGAATTATATTTCACTAACAATACATTTTAGTACCTAAAATTATATAAAACAATTGCATATCTCTGAACATATATGTCGAATTTGCTGACCAACTGCAGTTCAGAAACACAAGCTTTCAACAGGTTCAGATATCTTTTTTCAAGAAGCTAGAGTTGATCATAGTATGTTGTCAAAACATATTCCCCCCCCCCCCACCCCCAAAGGTATTTCACAGGCCTTTCTCCAACCCAAAACATTCTGTCTTCCCAGGTCTTACACTTTCTTCTCTCTCATACCGAATTCCTCACAAGAACTATATTGGCAGCTCATAACTCAGTTTTCCTTCCCCACACATCTGCTCATTGCCCCTAGCTGTGAATGAAAATCAATTTCTCTTCCCAACATCACCCACTGTGCAGCACAACCCATCACCCTGCATTACAAAGCATATGTGAAATCATGAAAAGCCAGCAAGTCAGGGTCTATGATCCAGACAGTGGATATCTGACCACTGTCCCATATACTGTACATCAGTATTGTCTACTTGGGGAGGTACTGGCCTATGCAGACTTAAGCAGGTCTCAGCCAGTGTGAGGTTTATGATCAAAAAGAGCCAAGAGGGAAGGGGAAGGAGTTAAATGCAATTATGTACATCTCAGTCTTGAATATAGTAAAACCTTTATACTTTACTGACCAACACAGAATTTAAATCAGATATTGGCAACTGTGGCAGGCTGGGATCCCCTAGAAGATCTTGGAGATCTGCAACCCACTACCACATCCACTCTCCAAACACCACAAACACCCTAGAGGGAACAACAGAAGATGCTTATCATATTTGTGGCCCTAGAGAGCATTTTGAGATATTCTGAGGTTTAAAAAAAACATTGCAACAATTTGTTTTGTCCAGGGAGCTCCAAATGTGGTTTTAAACCCCTGGGTGTATGGGCATTTTGGGGCATTTTGGAACATCCCCCCCCCCCAAAAAAAAAGATTGACCATGGGGCAAGGGAGCTGAGGACCATAAAAAGTAGCACTTTGTCCCCTCCTGCTTTACATAAATATCTGCACGAAGATGTTGAAATTTGGGCTAAAATACTATTGTTTTTACTAACAAAGGTCCAAGTAGATTCGACCCATTTAATTAATTGTATTTGCCCAAATGTTGACTCACCATTCAACAGCTGGATCTATGGGTCATATAATCATAGATTCACAGAGTGGGAAGATACCATTCAGTCCAACCACCAGTCATGCAGGAACACACAATTCAAGCACCCCAAACAGATGGCCTTCCAGCACCTATTGATAAACATCATGTGAAGGAGACTCCATCACATTCCAAGGCAGCATGTTTCACTGTAAATTGCTTTTACTATCAAAAGTTTATTTCCTAATGTATCAGCAACTTTGAATAAATATGTATAAGACTGAACTTGAAGGCATTACACATACAATTATACCGTAGTTGTTTGGCAAACCAATAATTACATTCTCCTGCCCCAATAGTTCTCAGCTCTTATGGTATGTAATTTCTCCTTTGCTATTTTTACAGGATCATACATCACTAAGTGTCATTTTCTTGAAAATCCACTCAGTACACCTGTTCAGAGGCTCTGAATACACAAAAGCATTTCGTGATCCAATATTTCAACTTTGTCAAACAAAAATAATAAAAATAAAACAGCAGACTAATATAATGAAACATGATTTATCATTAGCAGAATGAAATATTTTTGTAATGTTTTAGAAAGAATCAAGGAAAGAAATCTATGCTGGATCCAACATTTATCTTTCCCCAGTAGTCAGTGTGCTAAATAATAGTAGCTAATCTCAAAAGAAGAAGAAGAAAGAAAGCTCAGCGGCATTACACATAAAAAATGTATGGGAAAGCGAGGGAATAAACAGAACAACCCTAAAAATACATTTAATGTGTTAATGTTATTAATCTAAAACATTCAAACATAGGTCAGAACTGTGATTTAATAAAAGTACGTACATTTTAACAATCCACCACAGGTAAAATATAACAAATAAATGGACCAAATAGACATTATTTGGAATTTAAAAGCCTTGACAGTCTTGCAAAGGAAACAAAATAATTCCTGTTTATTTGGATCATGAATCTCACGATAGTATCATCCCCAAGCATATAATCGTTAATATTTCTCCATAAGAATTAATAGTGGTGATTTCCTTATACTGAAGAAAATAAGGATGAATCTTCTCCCTGCTTTTGAGAATTACATTTCTTTTTACCTTTTCTTAATCAGCCCCAGTAGCCTTTGGTTTATTTTCAACATTCTTAAAAGTGCTCATGATTATCTTTGTGGTTTTATTTGTTTTGAAGCAGGACAGCTGAGAGAACCCTCTTTCCCACACCATATTGCCCCAGTACCAAACAACTGGCAAACACCTTTCACCACTTGAGGGAGTACCACAGCTAAGTGGTTACCTACAGGATCACCTTCTCCCATACAATCTGTCCCTTAGGACACTGAGGTCCTCTGGGGGTGCTTACTCCATCCAACCAAGACCCAACTGGCAACCGTCACCCAAAGCACTTTTTCATTGGCTGCCCTGAGACTGTGGAATTACCTGTGGGAAGCTGTCAGAATTTAAGACACAACCAAAGACCCATCTCTTCCAGCTTGGATTTGCATTTTATTGCCTCTGTATTTTTATCTTTGTACCATGAGTTTTGTTATATGTATTGTACGGTGATGTGGTTTGATATATGTATTTCGTTGAATATATTTTATTTTTATGTGTTTTAAGTGTGTTGTACTCCGTCATTAGGAGAGACAAGGAACAAATAAAACTGTTGTTGTTGTTGTTGTTGTTGTTGTTGTTACTGCTGCTGCTACTGCTACTGCTACTGCTACATGCATCATCTGGCTTGAACTTTGGATATTTGTTGGATTTTGTAATTTTTCACTTTTGATGTATTTTCATTTGTGCTATATTTTTAGTACCACTGCTAAATGTTGCTTTATTCATCACTGTTATTATATTGTGTTTTATAGCTAAACAACAGTTGACCTGGAACTTACAAACTCAAGTTGATATAGAAATGTTATTATTTTTATAAATACATACACACATACGTAAATGATCCAGCATAAGATCCTTCTGTGAAAAGTCAAAGCCATTGGAGGGGGCACAATTTGGTTCTTGTCCTACCTATTGAGTAGGTTGTTGAATGTGGTTCTGGGGAGCTGTTTATTGGTTCCTGCAATGTTACCCAATAGAATTCCAGAGGATCTCATCATATCCCCTTGCTGTCCTGGGAGTGTTTATTGGAAGATTTGGAATAGGTTGCCTTTAATCTATGGCAAACACACAGCCCTCTCTCTATTTGTTGTTTATTCATTCAGTCACTTTCAACTCTTTATGATCTCATGGACCAGCCCACGTCAGAGCTCCCCCAGCTCCTTCAAGGTCAAGCCAGTCACCTCAAGGATATCATCCATCCATCCTCTATTATTATTATTATTATTATTATTATTATTATTATTATCATCCAATAAGGTAGTGAAAACTTTGAATTCAAGTCTGGAAGCTGTGATAAGCTGAGTTTTGCCTAACAAGCTAAAACTTGATTGTGACTAAATAAAGGTACTTTTGGAAAATAGATAGTAGACATAGGGGTGACCTATGTTCATAGCTTACCATGTGCATAGCTTGGGCACACAATATCTAAAGATCTATATGCTTCTTCCTCCTCCATCAAATTGCCTTTTTCTGTTATGTTTTTCACTTTTTTCAGGCTTTTGAATACCTGTTTGCAGAGAGGCTTTCTGACCTCCTTCCCCTCAGCTTTTAGAAAGATTGTGGGACATATATTTTTGAAGTGTTTGTCTTTAGGTACATTTAAATAAGTAGATATGTGTTTTTAATGTTCTTCGGATTATGCTGATTTTTATAGTATTGGTTGACTCTAGTTGTAAGCTGCTTTGAAGGTTACTTATATGCTCTAAAATTAGCATATCAATGGCGGTATAAAGAAACGAAATAGATAAATTATTCAATTAACATTTTGTTTCTCTATTTAAATTGAATAACTCCTCCACCAGCCACTGAAGAACTTGTTCAGCACCTTAAAGTAGCATAATTATACACACTTCAAAGCAAAATAAAATGATGTCAAGAATGCAGTAGAAGGGCGCAGTACATGTTTCACCTTTGCATATATGCCTTGACAGAAGGCACTGTACACAAACAAATAGTTTATAAGAATAGGCTGTTACTATACAGGGAGGCCCTCTTCATCAGCAGTTGAGTTTGAATGATAATGGTGAGTGACAGTATCATGTTTCAGTATCCTTTATTATAGCACAGTGGCTTTGTGTCTGAAGTATGGTATGCAAGTTGTTACTGTTGCCTTCAGGTGAATGCATTTTGTAATTAGCATCTTTGGAAAGGCTTTTTCTGCCTTTCTAAAATGGAAAAATAATCTCTCATCTATCTTTTTCCAGACAGCCTGAAAAGCACATAATAGGATTGTTACCCAAGAATCATAGTATAATATGCGAGATTACTGTCATTTTGAGAAAGTTGTCCCAAAGCATGGGATATTATCTTATGTAGTTTTCAAGTTAACTTGATGCTTATCTGCATTTCCCTTTTTTTTCTTTCCCTGCTGACACATACATTTCACCATTCTTTAAATGCTTTACTTGTTAAAGTAATAAGGAATTATGGTTTCAGTTAAGGAATGCTGATCCACCAGTTAGAAGATATCACAAGGGTCATCCAGTCCAACTCCTGCCATGCAGGAACACACAAACAAAGGACTGTCAAAAGATGGCCATTCACCCTCTACTTAAAAACACCCAGAGAAGGAAACTCCATGGCTGTATATTCCATTGCCAAACAGCTCTTATTGTCAGGAGGTTCTTCCTAATGTTTTGGTAGAATCCGTTTTCCTGCAGTAAAAAATGGCTGTCATGCACACACACACACACACACCCCAGTCTTGTTTTCTTCAAGCTAAACATATGCAGCTCCCCAAACTTCTCTTCATAGGGCTTGGATTTGATCATTTTGGTCAACCTTCTCTGATCATGTTCCGGCTTGTCAATATCTTTCATGAATTATGGTGCCCAGAACTGTACACAGTATTCCAGATGAGGTTTGACCAAAGCAGAATAGAGTGAGACAATGGACCTCATCGCATGGGGCTTGGGAAGCATCTTAGGATGCTTACCCACAAGTCCAGCAACAGATGGGCATGCTGCCCATCCCATGCTGTTGCTGGGCTTCTGGTGGAGGCCCTACCCACAAGTGGAGTGGAAGTGTCATACATACTTATAAATCCCTTTCACATATAGTGTTTTCAAGTCAGTTGCCATCCATCCTATATCTGTGCATTTCATTTTTATTGCATCATACATTTTTCACTGCTGAAATGCAGTTTGTTACTTTTGACCCAGTTCTCTTATCTGTCAAGGTAATTTTGGATTCTGGTCCTGCCTTCTGTGGTATTAGCTATCCCTCTCAATTTGGTGTCACTTACAAATTCGCTAAGGATGCCCTCTAATCTATTGTCCAAGACATTGATAAAGATGCAGAACCCTGTGGCACCTCAATGGTCATTCCTCTCCAGGATGAAGTGGAGACATTGGTAAGCACCCTCGTTGTTCAGCCAGCTAACTAACTCCCAATTTACCTAACAGTAGATTTGTCTAGCCCACATTCTTGGTGAGAATGTCATGGAGGACCTTGCCAAATTGAGATATACTACACCCACAGCATTCCCTTTGTCTACCAAGCTTAAAAGTCTATCAAAAGGGAGAGAAAAAGATAAGGATCCCATGATTGTATACACAGCAGCATGACGGCAGGGCCACATGACAGAGGAGATGTAGTTCATGTTTTAGGTCTCTTGTTGGGACAGGGAATTATCTTAATAGCCTAGCCTTGTTTTGTTAAGAAACTAGAGGAGATATGTTGCCATGGGAACTACATAGAGATAGCATGCTGATTCCTAATAGCTAGCCCTTTCCTTGGAAAATACTCAGATATGCCTGAAAGGCAAATAACTCCTCTGTAGCTCAAAATTTTGGGTCTCACCAATCCCTAATCCAGTACACAAACCATTACACTGCACTGATTCTGAATAATGAAATTCAAGTATCAGTACCATTGTAATTCCCTTATTATAGGTGGAGTAGTTGCTGAATCTCTGCTGTGGTTACCTTTGAATTTATGACAAGAGACAGCATGTACACCAGACACTTCCTTCTTATCATGCCTCTCTCTCTTAGGTGTGATCCTTACCTTGGAGTAAACCCAGCTGAAGATACAATTTAAAACATGCATAGGACTCCACTGTTAACTATTTAGTAACTTTGGTCTCATATTTCAACAGTTTTCTCTGCACCTTATTTATTTCTGTATCTTGGTTTGTTTACTGTTTCTGAAGAACTTGCCTGATGTCTCCCTACCAGGATGTTCTGGAAATTGTCAGGATCAAATGGATTTCTCATATTACCTTTTAAAAAATGAGTCAATAAAAGACATGCCAGGTACCTAATGCATGAAATATCTCATTCACGGGAGAATGAATTTAGTCCAAATAATATAATGTGGAATGTTTGAAGTACGTCAACAAAGTCTTTATTTCTAGAGCTCTTCTGAACAATCCAAAAGCCTGTTCTTAGCTGTGATATTCCCATCATCCACATACGTAACATTGCAAAATGACACTGATTGCTAGTGGGACTTTTAGCAGATTTGGATTAAACATAGCAGCAGGTTATTGTTTTTATTACTATTATTTCCCACTTTATCCCCCCCCCCCCGAAATTGGGACTCAAAGAACAAGACAATTCATAAACATACAAAAAGGGAACGTTAAATCAGAATTAAAGAATTTACAGTTGTGACAGCGCATCAGGCCCCACTTGTATGTGAATGTATAGCTAAATTGTTTGGTTACCTATAGCTGTCAATCAATGTTATTTTGCACCGGTTGAATTGCTCCCCCTGCTCAATTGTTTGACTCCACCCCTTCCTGGGGAAGGGTGCTTCCTTTTCATTCTAACATCAAACATCTCAGCAGATGGACGTGAGAAAGGCTTAGCTCCAAAAGCCCTCAGTTAAGTCATCTCTCATCACCAATTCTTAAGTTTGCACTCTTAAGATTCATTCTTCATATCCAGCTCACCTGGATGATGTTGCAGAATCTTAAGCATCTTCAAACCAGTCCTCTGGCATCTAGAGGAAGACTTTGTGCCTTCAAACATAGGTCACTGGACTGGAGTTGTGAATGCTCAGGCTTTCACAGCCATTGAGAAAGAGGGAACTTGGAAAGCTTCTCAGCTGGAAAACTCCTTGGACCCAAGACTTCAGAGACTGTAATATATGTTTTCTTTAGCCCTTTTGAATATCAAGTTTATGCCTAAGGAAGATAACTCATTGTAACAATAAAGACTATTTTGAGTTATCTATAGTGTCGGGAGCCCCCGGTGGCGCAGTGGGTTAAAGCACTGAGCTGCTGAGCTTGTTGATCGAAAGGTCGCAGGTTCTATTCCGGGGAGCGGCGTGAGCTTCCGCTGTCAGCCCTAGCTTCTTCCAACCTAGCAGTTCGAAAACATGCAAATGTGAGTAGATCAATAGGTACCGCTCCGGCGGGAAGGTAACGGCGCTCCATGCAGTCATGCCGGCCACATGACCTTGGAGGTGTCTACGGACAACGCTGGCTCTTCAGCTTAGAAATGGAGATGAGCACCACACCCCAGAGTCAGACATGACTGGACTTAATGTCAGGGGACTACCTTTACCTTTACCTATTACATTCTCTGTAGTAACCTATGGATGTGAGAGCTGGACCATAGGGAAGGCTGAGCGAAGGAAGATAGATGCTTTGAACTGTGATGTTGGAGGAAAGTTCTGAGAGTGCCTTGGATAGCGAGAAGATCCAACCAGTCCATACTTCAGGAAATAAAGCCCGACTGCTCATTGGAAGGATAGTAGAGGCAAGATGAAGTACTTTGGCCACATCATGAGGAGACAGCAAAGCCTAGAGAAGACAATTATGCTGGGGAAAGTGGAAGGCAAAAGGAAGAGGGGCCGACCAAGGGCAAGATGGATGGATGGCATCCTTGAAGTGACTGGACTGACCTTGAAGGAGCTGGGGGTGGTGACGGCCGACAGGGAGCTCTGGTGTGGGCTGGTCCATGAGGTCACGAAGAGTCGGAGACGACTGAACGAATGAACAACAACATAGTGTCTTGATCCTTGAGAGTTCCAGTTCTCTAAAGGAGGGCAAGAAGCAATCCCCTGGGGAAAGATGTCACATCCATGTTTCTTTCACTAAGATCTATAGCCCCCAGGCGCGACAGCACAACAGTATTAATTAATATACCCCTCAGTAAAGAATAATATGCAATTAAATAAGATAAAAAGCTATTTATAACAAATCAGTTTAAGCATTACAGCACATCCTAGCCCATTCTCTAAATACTTTGCTGACTGTGTTTAGATGCAGACTATCTCATAATAAATAAGGAGTATTTTTGGATAAGGGAAAGGTAGGAACTGAATTTTAAAAACCTAAGAAGGGGACCAACCTCTTGAGTTACATAGTACAATGGTGGTCCTGACAAAACAGGACTACAAAAACTTGTACTTGTAAACAGAAACACATACAAACAAACAAAATGCTTTGTATGGGCGACGAATCTGGACTACGCTTGGATGATGAGAAGATTGGGTACGGTTGTTTTTTGTAATAATTGTGCATTGTAATTGCTTATTGGTAATTTATGGATAACGTGTTAAGTCAATTGTTATATGTTGTATGGAACCACTGCTGTTTCTACTGTTTCTACTGTTTGTGAACCGCTGTGAGTCGCCTTCGGGCTTGAGATACAGCGGTATAGAAGCAAAGTAAATAAATAAATAATAAATAATTGTATATTTCCCCCCAAGTAAAGTTTGAGGGTGAGATCTGGCCCCTGATTCTGTTACAACTTGAACTCATTTTGATGTGGGTAAAGTAAATTTGGGTAGTTGCCGTCTGCCGAGAAGGCTGAGAATGAGGGAGCAATGCAGCTACAAAAGAAAACCTCTGTTTACTTATCACCAACAAATAATAATAATAATCCAGAGATAGAACTGCCCTCTAATTCATTTTTAGGCTGGATACCTGAATCACAGACAGGTTCTGTTTGATCCATAATGTTGGTAAGGACACACATTTGACTGTTGAAATTCCTTCTGCTGAAATGCTGAGCTTGTTAGTCAATCAGTAAAATGGAGAAACAAATTTATTGCAGAGGTTTTGAAGGAAAATGAAAAAAATGTGATATGCAAAAATTGTTTCAGGAGGAAAGGGAAGGAGAGAAACAGAGGCCCCTACACTGCCATATATCCCAGGATCTGATCCCAGATTATCTGGCAGTGGAGACTCATATAATCCAGTTTAAAGCAGATACTGTGGGATCAGATGTGGAAGGGGCAGAGCTGATTAGACATGTTTGCAATATAAATGAGATCTACAACCAATAAAGTCCTTCCTTTCAGAATGCAAATGAAAAGCATTTTGCTACCCAGTCCCACTGCCCTTTACTTGCCTTCTGGGACCTATAGTGGAACTACTACAGCCTCAGATGGGTGTGATTCAGTAATCTTCAAGGAAACTGCAGATAAAGGCAAGTTCCATCAGGGCTTGTGAGAGTCGGCACCTTTTGCCCAGTGTATGGGTATTATTTCTCTGGCTTGTTGGATGTTGTGTATTGTTATGTATTTGAAAACACATGTGTTAATGGTCAATGTAAATGGGGCTCTGGGCCATAAGTGTTTCCTGCCATCCCGTCCCCATCCCGCCCACACACACAGACTTCATGGGGTTCCTTTAAAACCAACAACAGCATAGGTGCTTTGGAATAACGCATTAGCTTTTATAAATGCTACAGACAAATCACCACATATCTCCATTTAATTATTCTGTGGTTAATTATTTTGTAAATGTAAAAATAAAGTCAAGGTACCCTATGATAGGAAATGGTTATTTTAGTTTTTAAGGAGTGAATTTCACAAGTTTACATCTTGGCTTTACACTTAGAAAAAAATGAGAAAAAAGTAATCTTGACAAAATTAAAAGAAAAAGTGCCTCTGCTTGATCAGTTTACAGTACTAACAACTACTCAAATAAACTTTGCCAGTGTGCCAAAGTAAATGTGAAAATTATTCACACATGTACAGAGAACAGGCTGTGAACATTGTTGATGTCTAGACCGAATCTACTGCCAGATATGCATGTGTGTGTGTGTGGGGGGGGGGGTGATTTTTGGAACTCAACAGTGTACACTATGC
Source organism: Anolis sagrei ordinatus (assembly GCF_025583915.1). Taxonomy (NCBI): domain Eukaryota; kingdom Metazoa; phylum Chordata; class Lepidosauria; order Squamata; family Anolidae; genus Anolis; species Anolis sagrei. The sequence goes on from NW_026847549.1 coordinate 96,622,346, forward strand.
ACACATACATAGTATGCTTTCCATGCAAGCTTTCTTGGTCAGTTTTAAATTAAGCCACGGCAACAGCAGAACTGGACAAATCCTCTGGGAAGGCCTTGGAGAGCCACTGCCCGGCAGCTACAGAAATGCTGTGCTGTTTATAGTTGTGTCTATGCAGAGCTGTTCCACTTCACTTGTCTTGTATGATTGCAAATGTACTCATTCCTGCCTCATTTTGATGTTTCAGTGAAGCGGAAAATTTGAGGTATTTAAGTATTCCAAAGGCCCGCGGATACTGAGGGAAGTCTTGAGAGCTCTGCTAACTTCTAATGTTCCATATCAGAAATCAGGATCTCACCAAAGTGAAGGCAAATGACAGAAGTTTTATTCAATCTGCATAAGGAATGCTCATACAGCAACCAGTGCTAAAATGTACAAGCATAAAGCACAAGGAAAAAGTATGCAACCATATATTTAAGAGTTTCCATGCTTTACCATTGCTACGATTCAAAATTCCCTCCCAGTCCACTGATTGATCAGTGCCACAAAGTCAGCCGACATTTTCCAGGCCTCTGATTGGTTGAGAGGTGGGCTTTAGCTAGTGCATGCACTGATTGATAGAGAAGGTGATGATGTGGCTAGGGACCCCGTCCCAAATGAGTGGGGAAGCTCTGTGGCTTCCAATGAGTAGATGTAGGTGGTTACTGGGGTGGGGTGTACTCCAGAGGATTGTGTCCATCCCTGGGCATGCCAAAGACAGTGGGCCCTTCCACACGCAGCCCTATATCCCAGAATATCAAGGCTGTTGGGGTTCAGCCTCCGTGTGAGCCTGACCCCAGCCTCCGTGTGAACCTGAACCTGATTCTATGATTGTATTTCCTGATGCAGCTGAACAGGCTACTGAACATGTCTTTTCCCCTGACGGTTTGGAAACTGTTGATTCTGAGGGCAGTGGCTGGGAAAGTGAAACTAAACATCCTGATGAGGATGTTTCAGAATCAAGCGGTGATAACTCTCCAGAGGAGTTAACACCTGCCTTTTTTTAAGGAGGATAGATAAAGGCAGATTTGGGAAAACAGGAGTGAATCACAGAGTCTGCGAAGGTCAAGTAGATTAAAGCAGAAGGAGGCTTCCAAGCCTGGAGGCGTGTCCCGAAACAGTTTCTTTAGTTTAAAGTGTCTTCCCCCGGGCTGTCTTGTTAGATCAAGCATCGTTAAGACTGAGGCGTTACCTTGGCTGAGTTCCTGTTTCCCATGGCCTGCATTCCCAGAGGCTTCTAGTTTCCAAGTACGGTTAGTGAGATATTAACAGGTTCCAGGTTTTATTAGTTTGCTTTTGGAATTTTGATCTAGTTCAGAGAGATTCCTGACTGCTGAGATTTACTGTGGCTTTTTGACTTTGCATTTTCTTCTATTTTGTAACCATTTTTTCATCAATAAAAAAGGATTGTTTTTCCCACAGTCAAGTGTGGTGGATTTAATCTTATGGTCTTGTTTCCTGATCTGGGTTGCAACAAAGGCAGAAAATCCCACATTAACTGAGTGTGGACTCCGATGACCCAGTTCAAAGCAGATATTGTGGGATTTTCTGCCTTGATATTCTGGGATAAAAGGCTGTGTGGAAGGGCCCAGTGAAAGCCTGGAAAGATGAATGATGGGATTGTGCAGATACCGAGTTCTGGATGCAGGGGACAAAAGATGTTGTATGATCCAAACATCTTCCCATGCCAGGAAACCAAAGAAAAGATCCAAAAATATCTATTGGGGACTGAGTGAATCATCGAGTCTGGGGTCTTGGTCCAGCGGGTGGCTGGGATCCCCAGAGAGAAGTTTCAAGTGACAAGTTGAGGACCTTCTGCTGTTTGTCAGGAAGGACTTTTGTCCCACTGATTATTGCCCAGGTCATACCTTCCATCCAAGGTAGTGGAAGAATTTCTGGAGTGAGGTTACTCAAAAGGTTAATAAAGTTCATTCTGGTTTTCCTTTTATTTCGTGCATTTTATAGTAATAAAATAAAGTAAAAATAAAACAACAAAAAGTACAAGAAAGTTTCAGTGGTGAGTAAATTCACAAAGTGATGAGTAAATTCACAAAGTGGTGAGTAAATTCACAAAGTCAGGAAGGTGTCCAGTAGTGGCTAGTTCCTCTTCAGAGCTTCATGCCCATCTGTTATGGTGATGGAGGCCAATATGGAGCAGATCCACCTCCCTTTCTATGTGTGCCTGAGAGCAGGTAAAGGGGAACGGTGGCACCAGGATATGTGGACAGTAAGCAGGTTCAGATTAGAGTTAGCCTTTTGTTATATAATTCAAAGTTTACTAGACTAGTAATATAGGAAGAAGCTTCTAAGAAGGGAGTGAAAAAAGAATGAGCTGAACAGATCATGTATTATAAAATTATACAAAGATAGTCTGCTAACAAATATACAAAAATGAAAGACAATCCAATCTCCCCACCCCCACAAACAGCATTATGCTCTTCTGCAATTTATTAATCCATGTAAAACTATATCAGGTTGTTAATGAGCTACATTCAGGAGTTACTGCATATAATTCAAATTTTCTATGGTTCAATGGGATAATGATATATTATCCCCTAGTCCATTATATGCCTTACTCTTGAAGGCTGAGTAATGATCCTTAACTGTCCCCAAATATGGACTAATATCTACCATTTTAAGGTAGTTCTTGGAATAATCAGTTCTTCCTTCTTAGAACATCCTTCCAATTATATTTTTGGCATTCATACATTACCTTATACATTTAAAAGAATACAATGTACTATTCTCAGGCCACGATATGCTTAGTGACTGCACATTGCCTCCTTCAGAATCTTTTCTCCTTTGTGATGTTAGAAGGAGGAGAAGTAGAATACTTTTTGATTTCAAAAAGTTATAATCTATTACACTTAAAGAGAAAAGAAGTATTTTTTAATAATTTGATATAGCTGTGGCAGTAATTATGAGTTAGAATTACTCATTTCCTCATTAAACCAGGTGTAGTGCACTATTATTTCCAATTAACTTCATCAAGTTTATATATGCTTTTAGTTCTTCCATAAAAGAGGTATAACTAAATGCCAACTAATAATCCTTGGATTTCCTATTTTGCAGAAGATTATTATTATTATTTACACAGAGTTTTGCTTCTAGAAAATAGAACCAATAAATAGTCTGACTCAGTGTTTCCATTGGTTATTTGTGTCTTAAATAAAATATTTTTAAATAAAAAAGTGAATGGGTATAATAGAATTCTAGATACTTACACTTACATCTTAAATTTTAAAATATGTTTTATTTTTAAATATGGGTAAGAGAAAAGTGATATCTGCATTGGACTATGACTCTGGAGACAGGGGATCAGATCCCCAATTGGCCATGGAAACCCACTAATAAATCACACTCACTCAACCTCAGGCAAGGGCAAACTCCTTCTGAACAAATCTCACCAAGTAAACCCTGTGATTGCATTACCATCGTTAAGTGACTTCAGCTCTCTGCTAAGACTGCAGGTTCAGAGCCCGGCACAATTCGCTACTCCAAAAATCAGATTAAAACAGGAACTGAGTTTGAAGGCAAAAGGGACAGTAGTTCATTTCTTTCAGGTCCAAAAGGATGTCAGGATAGAGTGTGCACTCTCAAAAATCCAACATAACCCAATGCAAAATACAGAACATATTTATATTCTTTTGACAGCTACTCAAAATACCCCCACCAGCCTCTTATTGGATGAAAACTGACATGTTTAGGATCTGGACTGTCATTGGGAAAGCACAATGGATAGTTATGATGATGGAACACTTCAATTGAAGGCATATGTTGGTAAGCTGTGAGCTTATTCCCAGGATCAGTTACATGATGGTATTAACTTCACAATGGGATGGAAGCCAGTACCACCTCAGATCCACAAGCAGGTGTGTTAAATTATTCAACAAGTTTTTTAGGACTTACATGCTGAATCATATAAACTCATATATCCATACACAGCATCAGCGCATACAGTTATACTTTATGAATTAATAGAGTGGATTTATGAATGATCTAATAAGAATTTTTGAATAAAGTAAAGGACTTTAAATGAATTCAAGGAAATTAGACAGACAGGCTCAGGAGTGGTAATGCCCCATTTAAATGCCTCTTTATGTATATACAAAGAAAATACCGATCTGTGGATTGGGAAGTATGCAAGCATTTCCTAGGGAGCCTTCTCTAAGGCAATCCACATATTCACAAAGGGATGTGCAGTTGTACGCTTTCCATATCAGGGTCAGTGAAAATAGGGCAAAGGAATGCCATGCCAGCCTTCTGATATTGTTAAAAATATAAAATAAAAAATCATGTTTGATTATATTGAGCTTGTATTGAGTCCATCTTTTAGGAGGGGGTCCAATTTCTCAATAACACTATGAAGGTTGCCATTAGTGAAGAAAGACAACAACAGCAAGAGCAGAATGGCCCGATAACTTCTCTACTCGTAATGTTAATTCCATATTTGTTAATACTGAGCATGCCTTCACTGAGACATCCAGAGTCAGGTGAAAATAAAGAAGCCATTAGGGCTGAGAGGAGGGGGGAGAACTAAAGGACTAGGAAAATACAAAGCTGCTCTAAATACTATGGTGAGTCTTTCCTAGGAAGGCCTTTTGCCTTTTGCTACTGTCAGAAATCTCCTTAGTTTGTTACTACTCTTCTCACCATATTTAATGGAAGCATTTTGGAGGAGGACATCTGAAAATGGCATTATGGTCCAGACAGATATATACAGGAGGGAATGATCCTTCAGTTAGCCTGACTCCAAATTATTTAGAGTTCTATCATGATGTCCACAAATTTGTGGAAACTAGCACAGCTGAAATTCTCGGTAACAGAGTACAACAATGTGAGTACTATGGTCTTTGAAAAGCACTATGGAGTTATCAGAATAATTTTACTTAAAATGGGCAGTACTGATACTGTGTATGTACGTCTATATTGTTGTTGTTCATTCGTTCAGTCGTCTCCGACTCTTCGTGACCTCATGGACCAGCCTACGCCAGAGCTCCCTGTCGGCCGTTACCACCCCCAGCTCCCTCAAGGTCAGTCCAGTCACTTCAAGGATGCCATCCATCCATTGGGGGGGTTTGTGTTTTTGCTATGTCATTTTTTTCCCTTATTTTGTGGGTGGAGCCGATCGCGGAGTACTTTTTGTACAGTCCGTCAATTTTGTTTTTCTTTTACCAAGGGGGATGCCCGTCACACCATGTTCAGCCCACGTCCTCCGGCGAAGGCCAAATCCAAAACAACTGTAACCAGGGATAGTCTGTCCGGGGTGCAAGGTATCCCACTCACTCCAATTTGACTTGCGTGCGAAGTGTACGGTGGCGCGTGGGGATTTGCTGGTTGTGGGCCCGTGTGACCCCGAGGTGGGGTTGGGGGAGGTTGCGTTGGGACGTGTTAGGGGGGTTCACATAGTCGCGGGGTGTGTGGGTCGGGGAGATGCAGGTTCATGGGGGGGGTGGGAGTTTCGCTGGGCGAGTCCAGTGGGGGGGACGGTGGGAAACTAGTAAGCCTAGTGCGACGTCGGATAGTTGTTGGTGTGTATTTTTATGGTGCGTACAAGACACACGGGAGAGCACACACAAATAAGAAAATGCGGAATGGAGGTTCGCACAAAACGAACCACCAACACAAGCGTCTCCTCAACCTGTATCCTTGTCTGGTTTCTGTTCGGGCGGACTACACCCTTTTACTTTGAAGTTTTGGGGTGTGGACACTCTGTGTGGACTAGCCTCAAAACTGGTCGGTTGTTGTTGTTTGTTTTTGGCTTGCTGTGTTATCAATCTGTTCTTTGGTTTAGTCACTGAAATACCCATAAAGAAAGTACATGCATAAAATGCCCCCCCCCCCCCCCCAATTTGGCTCACTAGGAAATTCCCAAAATCAAGGAGTGGAGGAAAAGATACCATTCAATGATCCGTCAGCTGGAAGGTCTGTTTCACTTTGGGAAGATCTGCCGTATTGGGAAACTGGATAGGCTTCTCTTTCTGATATTAGGACAAAAATATCCACACTTGGAGAACACATTTACAACTGCAAGCCCCCCAAGTTTCATAATGTTTGGGTCATCCACTGATTTTTAGGAATTTTTTAAAGTTTCTACAAATAAAATGTCTTTTGAAAATTTAATGCAGAATAAATAGGTTGGAAGTCTGAAAAAGTGATCCCTTAGCACTAAGAAGCAGCAACGACACTGGGATAGAACACACAGAGTTAGCTGGCATGATATTTCTCCAATTCAAGAGCATCACAGAAAAATGTCGGATCTGGCACTGGTATATATAAACCAATTTTGAATGTTTTTATTTGGATTATGGTTTTAAAATAGATGTGATTCTGTGACAATCTAAAAGATTTGTTTGATCCGAATAAGCTACATGAATTGTTCCTTGGGAAGACTCTTTCACTGAAAGTTTCATCAAGTGCCTGTTACTTTAAATATATTTGCACTTCAACTTCCAGATCCATAACTATGAAAGAAACATTATTGTTCAAGTTTTATCGGTCTTCTTCCTTACATTTTAACATTACAAAGTAAAGTCATACAAAGCAAATGGGTTCAGATTTCTTTGCGCTGATTAATTTTATGGCAATCCAAAGTTCTCTGGTTTTAAATGAATTGTTTGAATACTAAATTATGCAGCTTTATGATCCAGGAGATATGCAGGATTCTAAAGATGCCTCAGAGACTTCAAAAAGACAGCATTAGGAGCTCATTATTGCCGGCACATTTAACACGGTTAAAGTAGGGGAAAATAGCCATTAAGTTAATTGTAATAGTTAAACTGCATTAATTTGAAAAACTACTCAGAAAAAAATGTTCATAGAAGAGGAATGGTTTATTTTCCTTTTGATTTCTTCTGGGGTTTTTTTTAATATGGCAGAAGGTTGAAGACATCTAAAAATCATTATTGGCTTATTCCTTTCCTGCATCCTGCAATGTTTGAAAACTTAGAATAATTACTGTAATATGTGTTACAAGATTCTAAAAGAGGATTTTTTGTGCAGTGCATAGGCCTTTTAATATCATGAAAGATTTAGATAGTGTGGAATTCATTTCTCCTGTTTCCTTCGTTTCTTTCTTTTCTTTTGGTACTTTGGGAGCATGTAACAAGAAACCCCCTCCCGCTACGGAAATCAGCTCGACACAAAAGCACGCAGGAGCTGATCCTGGCTCCAAGCCTCCTTTTTGGCATCGCAATTTAATCTTTTTTTATGAATTCCCTAGCAAACAAAAAGTAAACCATCATTCCTTGAAAACTACTCTCCTCTTCCAGGTGGTCATTGCTCTTCCTTACATTAAAATGGCTTAGAATGGAAAGAGTGTGTAGTTGACTGGCATGGTTTAGCCCGGGAGAGAAAGTGCATGCGCCTGCAGCCAAGCGCCTCCCAGAACTTGCCATCTTGCCTTGAAAAGAGTGTGTGTGTGTGGCGTGCATGCCCAGAAAGTACATGCACCTGCCAACACCTCCTCTAGAGTAGAAAAAAAACAGCAGATAAAAAGAAGCCTCCTTAAAGTGTGTGGGAAGGGGAGCCTGGGACCCCCCTCCCCATAATGGGTTGATAGAAAACGGATCTTTCGGCACTGCAGAGCGAAAACAGATTGGGGCCCCCATTGAAAGTCAAGGTTTACCCCCAGTGCACAAACCTATTAGATAGTGGACCCGCCCTCAATGAGGTCAAATAGTGCTTTTTTCATTCTGTATCCTTCCATTTTACATTTCCCACAGTTTAAGTGGTATTGTTAGAAACAGAGATGCCATTTTCATAACAGGTTTCATGACAGTAGGAAGTAAGGCTAGAGAGAGAGACTGGCCATGCTTCTATGTATGCTCATTGTATTATTTTGACTATCATGTTATAAAATCTTTTCTCCAAAAAAAAATAGTGCTTATTCCCAAATAACACATGTTTAGCATCAGGACAGCAGGAGAAAATCCTGTTTTAATCCTGTAGTCACAGTGGAATTATGATGTAAATAAGTCTGAAATATGGAAGCAGTGCATGCTCAGATGTGTTAATGTTTGCATTTAGGATTAACATATCAGGAATGCAGAAGCAGATGTAAAACATGGCACACTAGTGGGGATGAGTGAGGAGAAGAGCTGTGTTCATTGTGTGCCTTGCAAATAAAGTAATATGTGCAGCCAGTTGGCGCGTGTGTGAGTATGTGTGTGCGTATAGAGGGGTACTGAGGACATAACACCATTGCATCTGGGCCCTAAAATAACTTAAGTACAATTGCAACTTGGGCCTCACCTACACTGCCATGTAATTCAGTTTCTGAATCAAGATTATCTGCTTTGTACTGGATTATATGGCAATGTAGACACATATAATCCATTTCAAAACTGATAATATAGGATAAAAACTAGGTTATATGACAGTATAGATCCAGCCAAAGATTATTCTGAGACCTCTTCTACACTGCCATATAGTCTAGTTTCTTATCTCAGATAATCTGTCTTTAATTAGATTATATGGCAATGGAAACTCATATAATCCAGTTCAAAACAGCTAATCTGGGATTATATGGCAGTGTAGATACATCCGGAGATTAATCACAAATTCTGGAAGAGGAGGAGGAGGCAACATCCTTCCACTTCTTTACTTTAAAGATTTCAGCTAACACTTTCACTTGTCATTTCTGGAAAGTTATGGAGCATTATACCAAAATATCTTCAATTGAAAGGGAAAGGAAGTACTGCCAGCATCACTTTAATAACTGGTTCCATGTAATGCATCCCAGCACAATTTCAATCAGTTTGGATGCCCAAGAGCATTCCAAAGATGTTAGCATTCAGTACAAGAGCGCAGAAATTCATCCTTTGAACTGTAAAGGTAAGTCAAGGGATCAACTTACCACCTTCTTGTATAGAAAGTCCAAATATATTTTCTCACCTGGAAACTTGCCCTTTGGTTATTTCAGATATAATCTTCCCTAAGAATGATTCCTAAGACTAAAACAAAACTAAGTGAAACTTATTTTCAAAAGAAACTCCTATGTTAACTGTTAGGCAAAGAATTTCCATGTGTGCAGTATTTCAGAGCTTGTACAAGTGTCTCAAGAAATATATTTCCGTCTTTTAAGGAAACAGGGCAGCGCATTGTTGTTTTTTTGAAATGTTTTTTTTCTTTCCATTTCATTACCTATGCAGTTTCATTTTTTAAAAAAACAGGAAGATGAAGGATATATTGGTGATTATGTGAAAAGAAGGGGTACATAAACCTAACATATCATTTTGATGGGTGTAGCTGTTTGATGGGACACTATGACTGTTTACTGCAGATATGCTCCCAAAATGATAGAATGTGAAGCAAAGATTGGCCCTCCCAATTTCATGCTTTTATATCTTGCTGCAAAATGTATCAAATTAGAAAAATGAGGAAAGATGTGGAGTCGAACTAAAAGGAATTTTGTATTGTCGAAGGTTTTCATGGCCGGGATCACTGGGTTGTTGTAGGTTTTTCGGGCTATTGGCCATGCTTTAGAAGAATTCTTTCCTGATATTTCACCTGCATCTATGACAAGCAACCTCAGAGGTAGTGAGGACATCACTACCTCTGAGAAATTTTTATGTCAAGATCTAAAAGAAAATTTCCAGTCTAGAAGATGTTCCTATGGTATTTGACTCCTGAGATATTGGCCAAAATGCACAAAAAAAATGAATAATACTTGCTGGAAGTGTGGTAAAGAATTGGCTGAAAAACTCCTTTCTTACTTAGCTAGTTCAGTATTAAATAGCTAATTAACATGGTCAGCACAAGATAAATTGTTAGGCACTTCCATGTTGACAGCCCTAATCCCCACTTTATCATTATGTGGAAATGCCTCTGTATCTCATTTACTTCTTGGTAAAGGGATTATGTCTCCACTAGACGGGATTCTCAGTAAGGCAGGACTATCCGGCGCAAATCTTCAAGTTCAGCTGAATGGTTATATCAGGGCCTCTCATTTAAACATATTTAATGTGAAAAGGAAAGGAGAGGAAGACAGTAGTTTCCTAGAGTGGCTGATGGGATTTAGACATACTTCTGGCATCATTATCTTTGATTAAAATGCAGCCAAGGATCAATGTATACAATGCTTCAAAATGCATTTCTCCCAATAGTTTCTTAAAAAGAATGATTCTGCTGGGTTTTCTTTCAGTATCTCTGGGGAAACAGAAATTAAACTTAACATTTGTGTATAACACCTCCAAGCATTCAAAGAACCTCATATGAATTTTTAAATTTTAATCCTCACAGAAGCCTTGTCATATAAGAAGCCATTATTATTATCATCCATATTGCTGAGAAGGTTTTGCTTTGAGAATGAAGTTCACGGCACTGCCATGATTCAAACCTTTGAATTACTGACTAGAGCTAAAAGATTTTTTTCCAATGAACAATAGTAGTGTCCTCTAAAATCTTGACTTTTAAGATTGAACAAGGATTTATCAAGAGGTTTATCTCTTATCTCCCATGGCTTGAACAGGGACAAAGGGTTTTAAATCACATTATGTGCATTAATCAGTTAATCCATGCTCCCTGCTGTGCGTGTTGACACTTTGGATCATCTGAAATGAGCTGAACTCATGTTTTGTCAGCTTCTGTCCAGTAAATGGGAACTGTAACACTAGAGATGGCTTTCAGCAAATGCCCACTTTATTTATTTATTTGTTTGTTTATTTATTTACAATATTTATATACCCCCTTTCTCACCCCTGGGGGGACTCAAAGCAGTTTACACATAAATAATGGCAAGATTCAATGCCTTATTTTGGGCACCGATACAATGCCAATACAAACAATTACAATAATATGCTGCAAATGACAACATAACTACAATGAAAACCAGCTAAACCACTACAGATAGTGTAATCCCATGTGAAGAAGGGGAGACTTGAAATTTTAATTCACGCAGATATCTCGGAGAGTTACCCATCCTACCTTGAGCTTCAGCCCCTCCCTTATTAATTTCAACAAGAGTAGTCCAACATGACCAATGGTAAATTGATAAGTCAACTGTTACATACATTCTACTGATTTAGTGGGCCAATAGTTGAAAAATAATGGTTTTAGACTAGACTACATTTTTGGCTTCGGACCCCCCCCCCCCCCCCCCCCGGTAGTGCAGTGAGTTAAACCGCTGAGCTGCTGAACTTGCTGACTGAAAGTTTGGCAGTTCGAATCCAGGGAGTGGGTTGAACTTACACTGTTAGACCCAGCTTCTGCCAATCTAGCAATTCAAAAACATGTAAATGTGAGTAGATCAATAGGTACCACTTCTGCGGTAATGGCACTCCAGGCAGTCATAGAATCATAGAATCAGAGTTGGAAGAGACCTCCTGGGCCATCCAGTCCAACCCCCTGCCAAGAAGCAGGAATATTGCATTCAAATCTCCCCTGACAGATGGCCATCCAGCCTCTGTTTAAAAGCTTCCAAAGAAGGAGCCTCCACCACACTCCGGGGCAGAGAGTTCCACTGCTGAATGGCTCTCACAGTCAGGAAGTTCTTCCTCATGTTCAGATGGAATCTCCTTTCTTGTAGTTTGAAGCCATTGTTCCTTGTCCTAATCTCCATGGAAGCAGTAAACGAGCTTGCTCCCTCCTCCCTGTGGCTTCCTCTCACATATTTATACATGGCTATCATATCTCCTCTCATCCTTCTCTTCTTCAGGCTAAACATGCCCAGCTCCTTAAGCCGCTCCTCATAGGGCTTGTTCTCCAGACCCTTGATCATTTTAGTCGCCCTCCTCTGGACACATTCCAGCTTGTCAATATCTCTCTTGAATTGTGGTGCCCAGAATTGGACACAATATTCCAGGTGTGGTCTAACCAAGGCAGAATAGAGGGGTAGCATGACTTCCCTAGATCTAGACACTATGCTCCTATTGATGCAGGCCAAAATCCCATTGGCTTTTTTTTGCCACCACATCACATTGTTGGCTCATGTTTAACTTGTTGTCCACGAGGACTCCAAGGTCTTTTTCACACGTACTGCTCTCAAGCCAGGCATTGTCCCCCATTCTGTATCTTTGCATTTCATTTTTTCTGCCTAAGTGGAGTATCTTGCATTTGTCACTGTTGAACTTCATTTTGTTAGTTTTGGCCCATCTCTCTAATCTGTCAAGATCGTTTTGAATTCTGCTCCTGTCCTCTGGAGTATTGGCTCTCCCTCCCAATTTGGTGTCATCTGCAAACTTGATGATCCTGCCTTCTAGCCCTTCATCTAAGTCATTAATAAAGATGTTGAATAGGACCGGGCCCAGGATGGAACCCTGCAGCACTCCGCTCATCACTTCTTTCCAAGATGAAGAGGAAGCATTGGTGAGCACCCTCTGGGTTTGTCCATTTAACCAATTACTGATCCACCTCACCGTAGTTTTGCCTAGCCCACATTGGACTAGTTTGTTTGCCAGAAGGTCATGGGGGACCTTGTCAAAGGCCTTACTGAAATCCAGGTACGCTACATGCTGACCACATGAACTTGAAGGTGTCTACGGACAATATTGGCTCTTCAGCTTAGAAACTGAGATGAGCACTAGCCCCCAGAGTCAGACACAACTAGACTTAATGTCAGGAGAAACCTTTAGCTTTACCTTGTTGGCTGAATATGAGGTTACCTCTTCATATCGAGTGGAGTGTGAGTGGATTCTTCACCAAGTAGAGATTTAAGGACTTTCAAGTAATAATATAAAATAATAGTATTATAGTATTATTAAAATAATAATAAATAATCCACTAATCCGGGTATTACCGTCCTTCCTCTCTACCTTAGAGTTATAAATAGGAATAATAATAATAATAATAATAATAATAATAATAATAATAATAATAATAATAAATGTTGTGAAAGAGAATGCTCCCAGTTACAAAAGCATGGGTGAGCTTGTTGAGAACCAATCCCTTCATTTACAAGCAAATTCTAGCCTAATTTCCTAGGTTAATAGAATATTAACTAGTATGTTTAAAGTCTTATTTAAGATGTATTTTCCACATTAATATTTGCTGTTTACTGTGAAAATAGATGATCTTCAATGGGAAAGCAGCCCTAAATAATATCATATTACTGAGAGATGTCGATCTTTTCCTTGTACAAAGGAGAAACACAGTAAAGTCTGTATAGGGTACTCAGCCATATTCAGTATGTTGGATATTCTTTATCTGTGTGTTTTTGTAACTTTCTTTAACCAGTTTAACAGGCTAGGTGTTAAGGTCAAATTTTATTCTTTCTGCACGAAACTCCCATTAAGAGTGGAATGTGGTTCTCAAACTGTTAGACCGAGCAAAGGTACGGCAGCAGTTTCCTTGAAAACTTAAGCATCTGCAAAATACCATTAAGAGAAAATTTTAAATTGGACACTCAATTAGTTAGCAATGTGGTATAAGCACTTTTGGTATATGGAATGAAAGAAAGGGGGGAAATAGCAATTCGTCTCTGTGTTCCCTTTCCCTCTGCAGTTTAAGAAGGACAACTAATTACAATGGTTGCTGGAAATGACCTCTGCCCGGAACATGTATGGCAAAACTGTAGGAAAGTTCAGGAAAAAGGCAATGCTGTGCAGCTGAAAAACAGGTTTTTCACAACTTTCAGCTATACTGGCACTCATGGTTGCACTTTATCCACAGAGTGCTAAAATCCTCCTTTATAAAAGAAGTTGTATAAGATCAAACTTACTTTTTGAAAAGTCTTTGATTTCTCTGGAAAGCCTACAATTTAGAATGTGATTTCAGCAAAAGAAGTGCAACAATATCCCTGTAACCCCAGGCACCCAATGGATACTTAATTACTTACTTACTTACTTAGGTGATCCCTCATTGTCTGAGTAAGATTGTCCTCCAAGTGCAGTGTCCTGGCGGTGGGTCCGTAGGTGAGTGTGGAGCCCTATTCTTGACCTGCATCTTCTCCCACAGTGAGGGCATCGGTTTCCAGGTGGAGGGTGGTCCCCGTTGGGGTTGGCTTGACGCGCCTTCCTCCTGGCACGTTTCTCTCTTTCGTCCTGCATTCATGCCTCTTCAAATTCTACAGCACTGCTGGTCACAGCTGACCTCCAGCTAGAGTGCTCAAGGGCCAGGGCTTCCCAGTTCTCAGTGGCTATGCCAGAGTTTTAAAGGTTGGCTTTGAGCCCATCTTTAAATCTTTTTTCCTGCCCACCAACATGCCATTTTCTGTTCTTGAGTTCAGAGTAGAGCAACTGCTTTGGGAGATGGTGGTCGTGCATCTGGACAACGTGGCTGGTCCAGTGGAGTGGCTGGTCTTTGCGTCTTCCAGCACGCTGACATTTTTCCACTTGTCTTTCCAAGAGATTTTCAGGATTTTTCAGAGGTAGTGCTGAAGGAATCGTTCCAGGAGTTGCATGTGATGCCTGTAGACAGTCCACATTTCACAGGCGTATGGCAGGGTTGGGAAGACAATAGCTTTATAAACAAGCACCTTGGTATCCCTACAGATGTCCCAGTCCTCAAACACTCTGTGCTTCATTTAGAAAAACGGTGCGTTCGCAGATATTTGAATCTGCAATCCCTATATTGTGACAATATTTGGGCCGAAGGCATACCATATGTTGTCAAGCCACAACATTTCCCTCCCAAAGACTGATGAACCTCAAGACCTCAAGCAAGAGATATGATTTTTTTCTTTATTTTTATAAACATGTTCCACTTTTTCAAGGTTTCTCAATGTCAGGCCCACTGGAGGCTGTAGAAGGACTCAGCAGTATATCAAAGCTAAACCCTATAAAATTGATATTTTCACACTTGTATCCATTTTCCTTCTGGAAAATTTTCATGGCCATTAAGATCCACAAAAGCTTTCCTTTCCCAAATTTTAATGCCCTCAAATACATATTGGGTTTTAGGGGCAATTGGTACATTTTTCCTATCCACAATTCTCTTAGCCCCAGATCAGTAATTTTTAATCAAGAAGTAGAAGTTCCTGTTGTGAAAAAACATCTAAAACAGTTCTTCATCCTTGAGCTATATAGTGCAGCATTCATTTTCACACCGACCAACCAATACCTTTTGGGAAACATACCAGAAAGACATGAGTACAGCTGTATGTACGTCGTGTCCTGGAGCAATGTGAACAAAGTAAGATCGGTCAAAGTCTGGACCTCTCGTGAGCTAATGGGTTGGTTCACAAATATCAACACCTTTTGGTGGATTCTGTTATCAACTCTACTAGCCAAAGCACACACACACACAAGTTGGGGAGGTTAGAAAACAAGGATTTATTGCAAATCTTTTTGCACAAAGGAGAACATACAGTGTGATAATTTACAAAGAACTGTCCTGAAAGACAAAAGATTCAAATTTTAATATAACACACATTTTAGTTGTATACAATAATAATATTGGGACCTACATTATATTTTCAAGCTACTAAAAAGCCATTAGCTTTTTTAAAAAATAAGTAAAGGTAAAGGTTTCCCTTGACATTAAGTCTAATCATGTCCAACTCTGGGGGATGGTGCTCATCTCCATTTCTAAGTTAAAGAGCCAGCATTGTCCATAGATGCCTCCAAGGTCATGTGGCTGGCCTGGCTGTATGGAGCGCTGTTACCTTTCTGCCGGTGGTACCTATTGATCTACGCACACTTGCATGTTTCCGAACTGTGATGTTGGGCAAAGTTGGGCCTAACAGTGGAAGCTCACCCTGCTCCCTGGATTCAAACCACCAACCTAATATTTAAGGGGGTTCACCTGTCATTGGGCAAGCTGACACCCTGGCCAGTCCATCATTGTACATGGGACATCTTTATGAGCCTCAGGTCTCCATTTTTTCCATGGGAACTTAGATAGCCACAGTTTCCAAGAGTGGTTATCACTGATCATGGAAATTGCCATACTGAGGTTGCATCTACAATATAGAATTAATGTAGTTTGACACCACTTTAACTGCCATGGTTAAATGCTATGGGATCATTGGAATTCTTTAATCTTATTTGACAAAGAGTGTCTCACAAATGGCAAATCCTAGGATTCTATAGCATTGAGCCATGGCTATTAAATTGGTGTCAAACGGCATCAGTTTTACAATGTAGATGCATCCTGGGACAGTACAGCTAAGAGCTTTACAACTCAGAGCCCTTCCACAGAGCTGTATAAAATCCACATTGAATCCATATGACAGTGTGGCCTCAGATAACCAAGTTCAGAGCAGATATTGTTGATATTCTGGGTTATATGGCTGTGTGGAAGGGCCCTCGCTCCTACCAGCTGTAGAACTCCAACAAGCAGCCCCATTAGTTCTACCAATAAGTAGCAGGTTTGCAAAGCTTTTCATTTTAGCTATCATCCTTCCTAACAAAAATAACATTTGATATGCTGGGGAAAATGGAAGGAAAAAGGAAGAGGGGTTGATCAAGGGCAAGATGGATGGATGACAGGCCCGTAGCCAGGATTTTGATTGGGGGGGGAGGGGCTGAGTCTGAGCAAAAGAGGGTCTACCATTACCCATTATACAGTCAAAAACTCACACAGTTGATGTTTCTCCCTGTTAAGCAAAATAATAGTTCCTTTCAAAGTAAATAAGTCTAATTTGATTAGCCCTTAACAATTGGTGACCGCTCTACATATTGGTGTCAGTGGATTGTTTGAATCCATTACATTGGTTTACAGCAGTCATTTTGGTCTGTGAATCTTTATAATTTGATTTGGCAGCTAGCGGGATCCATTAATTGATTCCAGTTATAATTTGGTGGCAGCAGATATTGATCAGTTGATCGAAACGTTGTAGATGGCATCCTTGAAGTTACTGGATTGGCCTTGAAGGAGCTGGGGGTGGTGATGGCCAACAGGGAGCTCTGGCATGGGCTGGCCCATGAGGTCACGAAGAGTCAGAAACGACTGAACGAATGAACAACAACAAAAACAACAAAGATCTCTTTTACTTTTGCATTCAGTTGTTTAATAATCTCTAGTTAAACACCTGTGTCATGCGTTATCTCTTTAAAGAACAATAGAAACCTGTTCCTTAAGCAATTTTTGAAAAGGGCTGTTGAACAATGCTGAGGTCATGTTTTCCAGCAGTGTACCCATGAAGAAAGAGTGTTTCATTTTATATGCAAATCTTCATGGAAGAAATAATGGTAGCCATAGGAAAAAAAATACTATTTCATTATATATTAACCACTGCAAAGAGCAATCTGTTAGAAGAAAGGAGAGCCAAATGGTTGACTATAAACCCTACAAACTGTGTATATGTATATTTCTCCACGGACTGTAGTGCTGACATGTGTCTAGAAGAGCCTAGAAATGAATAAGGAAAAGGTCCTTCCATACCCACAGATTTTAAAATGTAATGGCGTTTTTATAATCCTTAAATATACAGTGGAGAACATGGCAACAGAATTAAATAGCCATCTGCTATAATTACTCACATTCTCTAATAATAGTTTAGCATCGGCAGCATCACAGTTGTCAGATTCCTTTTGTGTTTGTTAAAAAGAAAGCGACAGGAAGACCAAGTGGTGCTACAGAAGATTGAGGGGGGCGGAAAAGAAGAACCCAAACCATTCCTCTTGCTTTTTCAGGTAACTTCTTCCCCTGACTCACATCCTACGCATTCTAAACAATATGGCAGGGATTCAGGGAAGAAGAAAAATGGTAATAGTGATTCTGAGCATATAACACATTACAAGTAACAATGTTAATTTCAACAAGTTATTTTATAGGTTATTTATTTATTTATTTATTTACCATATTTATATACCACCCCTCTCAGCCCGAAGGCGACTCAAGGTAGTTTACAGTTAGCAATCGATGCCCCCAAATAAAATAAAATAAAGTTAAAAATAGTTTAAAGCATTACATATAATATAAACATATACAAGCAATAAAACAATAAAAGTCATAAAATACAAGTCCTCAGCGTCCCATCACTAAAATCATTATTCTGTCGCATCATCCAATCGTTCCGTGGATCTCAATTAGTCTGTTACACTACGTTTGCAAATGCTTGCTCAAACAGCCAGGTTTTGACTCTCTTTGGAAATGTTAAGAGGGAGGGGGCCAATCTAATATCCCTAGGGAGGGCATTCCATAGCCGAGGGGCCACCGCTGAGAAGACCCTGTCTCTCGTTCCGGCCAATCGTTTCTGCGAAGGGGGCGGGACTGAGAGCAGGGCCTCTCCAGATGATCTTAAGCACCTATATGGTTCATAGGGAGAGATGCATTCAGACAGGGCATTTAGGGCTTTAAAGGCTAAAGCCAGCACTTTATATTGGTGGTGGCCCCTCAGCTGTGAAACACCCTCTCTATAGATATTAGATCAGCCCCCTCCCTTTTAACATTCTGGAAAAAAGTCAAGACGTGGCTTTTTGAACAAGTATTTGCAAATGCAGAGTAACTGACAAAGGAAAATGGAATGAGTAGACAATGAGCCTGGAAAACGTTTTTAACAAGGAGACACTATGAATTTATATTTTATTGATTTGTTTAATTTTTATTATATGTTACGTTTTTAATTGTATTTATGACATTGTAAGAATTTAATTTTACCCTGTTAACTGCCTTGAGTCGCCTACGGGCTGAGAAAGGTGGTATACAAATACAGTAAATAAATAAAATCTGGTTCAAAGCCGATAATCTGGATTCAGAGACTGGATTATATGGCAGTGTAGATGGGGTCTGAGCTAAAATTTAAGAGGAACGTGTACAAGAAATGGAAAATTGCTTTAAAAAAGGAATTCAGACACTTGTAGAGAGAACGAAAAGCTAAAGTGTATAATAAAGGTAAAGAGGTCAAGAACAATAAAAGGGTTTTTTTTATTATGTTCATAGCAAAAGAAAGAACAAGGAAATAACTGGGCCACTGCATGGAGAAGATAGCAAAATGTTAACAGGGGACAGAGAAAAGGGCAAATTAATTAATACTTTCTTTGACTGGGTTTTCCCCTAAAGAAAACATTGTTCAGAGTAGAAGAAATAGAACAGATTATGTAGTAGCGGAAATGCAGCACAGAATGGGCAAAGACATAGTATAGAAAGACCTGGCTACTCTAAGTAAAGTCTCCAAAGCATAATGAACTACACTTAAGGATACTAACTTTCAGAAGTAATCTCAGGGACCTTCCACACAGCCATATAACCCAGAATATCAAGGCAGATAATCCACAATATCTGCTTTGGAGTGGGTTATCTGAGTCCACACTACCATATAATCCAGTTCAGTGTGGATTTTAAACTGCTGTATGGAAGAGACCCTACTCTCATTATCTCTGAACTTCTCTTACAGGTGTGGACTGTTAATATTTGCTTATTCTGGGAAAGTTCTTCTTCCCTGCCTTCTTGACCAAAGCAAAGATTATAATCCTATTACCAACAGAAAAGTAACTTTCATTGAAATCCAATGTGTAGTTGCCCCTTTCACACTTTATCCCAGTTTCTGATCCGAGATCATCTGCTTTAAACTGGAATATACGAGTCCCCACTACCAAACAAACTGGGATAAACAGATCAGATCCTGAGATATAGGGCCAGCGTAGAAGGGCCCTTAGGAAGAGAACTTTGAATTTCTCAATAAGTCCCAGTACTATGTGTTGTCAAAGGCATTCATGGCTGGAACCACTAGGTTGCTGTGAGTTTTTCGGGCTCTATGTTCCAGTAGTGTCAGGAGAGAATGCTACTGGAACATGGCCAAAAAACTCACAGCAACCAAAGCCCAGTACTGTTGCATCTGTGGGTGGGGGGGGGGAGAGGTGCTTTAGAGGTAAAATCTGCCAATTGTATCATCACCATCACCACCATCATCATCATCACCACCATCATCACCACCACCATCATCACCACCACCATCATCACCACCATCACCACCACCATCACCACCACCATCACCACCACCATCATCACCACCATCATCACCACCATCATCACCACCATCATCACCACCACCACCACCACCACCACCACCACCACCACCACCATCACCACCACCATCACCACCACCATCACCACCACCACCACCACCACCATCACCACCATCACCACCATCACCACCATCACCATCACCACCACCACCATCACCACCACCACCACCATCATCACCATCATCACCATCATCACCATCATCACCATCATCACCATCACTGCTTATACCCCACCTTTCTCCATGTGGGTACTCAAGGTGGCTGACACTTCACACTGGACAAGTTTGAAAGGTGACGTGCATTTTGTAGTCCAAATGAACATCAGGATTCAATAGCTTGCTCTCTTTGGTTTACCTTGATACTTTGGGGGGGGGGGGGAATATGTGTTTCGTACTGATAGCAGCCTACACAATGAACTAAGTCCCAGAGACAGAACATTTTTTTAAAAGACAATCTATGCTTATGAAATTACATGCTTTGTTAGAATTTTGCATTCTTTGTGTAACACTGTATGTCACAAAGCAATCACTGACAAGCAGTCTGTCCATGCAAAAATCTTTAAATTGCAGTTTAAAACTTAAATGGAAGTTAAGGCTGCAACTGGAACTCATTGGGACTTACCTCCATGTAAATATTGTCAGAGTGCATCTACAGTGTAGAATGAATGCAGTCTAGGGGCCCTTCCACACAGCCTTATAACCCAGAATATCAAGGCAGAAAATCCCACAATATCTGCTTTGAACTGGGATCTCTCAGTCCACCCTGCCATATATTTCAATTCAAAGCAGATAATGTGGGATTTTATTCAGCTGTGTGGAAGGGGCCTATGTTGCAAGACAGACCCGTTAAAGCACCAGACCAATATTAATTAAAGTACAGTTTATTAGTTAACAATAAAAAGGAGCCAAAAATAACTCAAAAAGGCTCAAAACACTTATTCTTCAGTGTGAAACATAAAATTATCCACAATTGGGCCAAAAAACAAGACCTGGAAAATAACCCAGATTAAACTGGAATATAATCCAGTTTAAATTTAAAGTTATGCAAACAGCAAGAAAAAGCACTCAAAACAAACAAAGGTCATCTCAGCACACAAAGGGTCGTCACAGCGCACAGGAGTCGTCAGAAACACCGAGGTCATCCACCATGAAGTCAGTCCAAAACGAAATCGTCGTCCCAAAGAAGCAAGCATAGTGAATCCAATCCGGGTAGTAGAGGGAGAAGTCAGCATACAAGAAAATCCATTCCAGGTCTTACACAAAGCCAAAACGGAGAACGGCAGCTCAACAGGTCCACAGAAGTCTTCCCAAACATGTCTTCCTAAACACAGCTCGCAGACACCCATCTACACCTTGCCGACTGCAAGGAGTCCCCATTTCCCAACCCCACTTTTATTTACAATTCTTCCTTGGAGCTGGAACTAGCCAATGCCCTGCCAACGCCCCTTGCAGCTGAAGCCCCTTGCCCCAATTCCTCCTCCAAACTGGAATCAAACAACGCCCCACCATTTCTCCTTCCACCTGAAGCCCCTTGCCGATCTCTCCAGTCTCTCCATCTTCTATCCAAACCCATAACTCCCCAAGATTCAACCGGATCCCCAGTGTGCCAATCCTCTCCTCCAGAAAAACCACAAACATATCGCTACTTGTGGGCTTTTCACAGGTGGCCTGAACTTCCCGTACTTTAGTCCAATTCATTTCTTTATCCTCTGAACTTGCCATACCACTCTCCTCAGTCTCAGACCCATTATTCCCCGTGAAGCCCTCAAATGATTCATCATCACTGGATTCCATAAGTATTTCCTGGATCTGTTTTCTCTGTTGCTCCTCATTGGCGTCTTGCTCACGAGTAGTCTTTCTTCCCCTCCTAATACTCCCAGTAGTATCACTACTCGAAGACTCCATCACAACAGCCTAACTTTCATGGCTCAATATTATGGGATCACAAGACTTTTAGTTTACAAGGTCTTTAGCATTCTCTGCCAAAGAATGTTGGTGTTTCATGAAACTAAAAACCCATGATGGCATACTATTGAGCCATGCCAATTAAAGTGGTGTCAAACTGTATTAACTCTGCAATGTAGATGGATTCAAGAAGGTATATAAATATGTTATCTGTATAAGTAAAAATGGAATATTTTTTGTTCTAGGCAAAAAAATAATTTAATACCTTGCCAAATCAAACTCAAAATACATAATCAAAATGACTTATGCTCTCAAAGTTACATAGTGGAGGAGGGAATCTAAAGAAATACAAACCTCTGAGTTTAATGGTGAAATTTAAACTGCCTTTAGCAGTGTTTAGTTACACCCATTGTTCAGTTACTTAAAAAAAATTTCTGAATGTTTTCCATATCTGTCTACCCATATCTTCTGGAAACCTACATTGTTGATTATGAAAATGTAGGAAAACAACTTTTCTTTGAAAAAAAACTGGTGCAAAGAAAGTATGGTAAGTGACACTGTTTGCCCCCTCCCTTTCCCCAACTACTTTTTACTAATTCAGACATTATTTTATAACTAAAAACCTCATTGCATTTTAAGTACCATTTGCGTAATGATTGCAGTGAACCAAGAAAAATATTATTAATTCCCCACAAAAATTCCTGATTGAGTTTATTTTTGTTAATATGCTATTTGCAAAACCAATTTTAATCTAACTTGTTGTTAATACATTTTAACAAAGTAGGGAAGAGCAGCTGCCCCAACCAATTTCCTTCATTTTTCTGTGAACAGCGCTGAAGAGACAGGAAACAATATTTCATGGGTTTCCCGACAAGCAAGCCAAACAGGATGAAACTTTCCCTGAATAAGCAAAGATTAGCTGTCCACACCTGTAAGAGAAGTCATTGTGTGATGGGAGTGGGAGTTCCATTTCCATTGGCACTCTGAAAACTGAGGTCACTTGAGGCTCAGTATTTTCCCTAAGTATACTTTGATTATGTGAGATAACATGAGTAAAAAAGTCATGTGTGCCAGAATCCTGTATGTGTAGACTCAATTAATATTTAGTAAAAAAAAATACAGGATGTAAATTACATTCTCTGAATTATTGCCAATTATTCTGAGATTACTTTTGTCAGTTATATTAATAAAGCATTTCATGTTGGTGACACACTTTTTACACATGCATAATTTTGTGACACAGTCATTCAGTTTTGGTAGCAAACTGGAGTTTAAACCAACCCCTTATAAGAGACACATACACACACATGTATTGCAATAATGAAATGTATAGGGCCACAACATATTTATTTATTTATTTCGGACATTTGTATCCCGTCCTATCTCAACCTCCGCAGAGGGACTCAGGGTGGTTAACAAAACGACACCCCATGGTGCCCACAGCAAAAAGCATAAATATGCAGTTTAAATACAATATAACAAAAAACAATATAAAACAGTATTAAAACAGTACAAAACATTCAAGAGTCAACAGTCGCCAGTTGACTTCCTAAAAACCCCTGATTATATATATAAAAAGGTTGTCCCCTGACATTAAGTCCAGTCATGCCTGACTCTGGGGTGTGGTGCTCATCTCCATTTCTAAGCTGAAGAACTGGCGTTGTCCATAGACACCTCCAAGGTCATGTGGCCAGCATGACTGCATGGAGTGCCGTTACCTTCCCGCCGGTGCAGTACCTATTGATCTACTCACATTTGCATATTTTCGAACTGCTAGGTTGGCAGAAGCTAGGGCTGACAGCAGAAGCTCACGCCGCTCCCAGAAGTCGAACCTGCAACCTTTCAGTCAACAAGCTCAGCAGCTCAGCACTTTAACCCACTGTACCACTGGGGGCTCCTTGATATATATATATATATATGCTTTATTACTCATTTTACACAGATTCAGAAGTTTCTCATAAGGTTTGCACAACACACCTGCACACTGTAGCCAACACAGCCAACTGCCACAACATACAGTTTGGAAGCACTGCCTTCTTATATAGTTCTGGGAACTGTGACTTTGAGAAATAACTTATGGTATGATGAAGAAAGCCTTTATCTCAAAAATTACCACTATACTACTATCCTACCATTCCCATTATTAATTCCCAGCTCACGATGAATTACCAACTATTACAAATTTCCATGGATATTTTCTTGGAGACCAGAGTTGGTGGATTGGGAGGAGATGCCATGCCCATTGGCCAGTGTCATTTAGCATTTCTCTTTGAGGAAGAATAGTTGGGATACAAAATCTGGATTTTTTCCTTCCACTATGATAGATCTATCACAGAAGGGGAGCAAAGATCACCACTATCACCACCAGTTCCCACACATACACCAGGACAAAGATTTTTTAAGTAGAGCCCTCCAAACGTTTGCTTTCTTGAAAGTCCCATATGTGCTATTTGTGTGCCCATTGTATGGATCAGGATCAAGAATAACATTCAGGACAGTCTCTTTCCAGACCTTTAACCTCAGGCTGCAAAAAGTGCCAGATCAAAATGCCTATGTAGGTCATTTTATCAGAAGACTGAGGCAGTGTGGGAGAATGAATTGCTGTTTGCCCTTGCTAACAGCCTTAACAGGCCCTCTGAGTCGGTGAACAAATTATATTATTAGAAACTTCAGGCATGGGTGTTCTTTTTCCAGAGAGACACAACAGTTGCTAGACACCCACACAACCAACTTTGCAGAAGGCCTTTGCATCTGCCTTCTCACTTTCTAAAGTGTGGGTGCTCATTGGCTTCTTCTTTATTAGGACATTAGTACTCTGGAAAGTTATGGTTAAATTTTGTTCTGTGATCCTGGTACAACAGTAGATCATGGGAATTAGTTAATCTCAGTTTGGTAACATAAGAATTATGGAAAATATGGTCACAGAGATATTGCTTAATACTGGCAATTTCTGTACATACTCCTGCTTTAAAAAAGCAGGAGAAATACTTCAATCGAAATATTATTAGTGAGTCCTTTGTAAATTTATTACTAGTTTCATGTTTGGAATTCAAATATTCACAGTATATACTTGACATTCAAACACAGTGAATGGGATAGCTTGTTTTTCATTTCCAGAAGTGAAACAAAAGGGTAAAGAAAGATAAAGTATTCAACCTAAGGTGTTACTATTGAGCCACGCCTTCCCCCCAAAATATTTATAGTACACCAAGAGATTTCAAGCAAATAATATGATTTTTTAAATTTTCTGCAGACCCAGAGTTGTGAAATGCTGAAGCACTAGATGTTCTGGAATCAGAGGTGGCCCTAGGTAATTTTCAACAATAAGCAAACAGTATTTTGCCCCCCCCCCCCCCAAACCAATCACTGATATATATTTTCTGTTCGTCGTGGGAGTTCTGTGTGCCATATTTGGTTCAATTCCATCATTGGTGGAGTTCAGAATGCTCTTTGATTGTAGGTGAACTATACATCCCAGTAACGACAACTTGCATATGTCAAGGTCTATTTTCCCCCAAGAGCGCCTCAAGAGCGCCCCTGGGCAAAATCAACTATACTGCAAATGCTTACTTTGCGTAATGGGTTGAGCCGCCCCTGTCTGGAATGGACCTAGCAGCAGCTGTACCCTACAAATGATCATACCTAACCCTTTAACAAAATGTATCAATTTAATTATTTCTGTACACCTTGTATCTTTTCTGTACTATATAAATCCCTAAAAGTGCAAGATGTATCAAGTGCATGTATCAAAATGTATTTTGAAGGCAGCCACTAGGCCTGTGCGGTTTCATTCGTTAATTCGTTATTTCGTTATTAATTCGTTAATTTTACCATTTCCGAAGCGATATTGAAACATATTCCCAAACCCAGAAGGGTTTTTAAATATCGAACCAGCAGCCCCCAGAGTTTTAACGAGCCTCCGCTCGTTTCGTTAATGGGGTGGAGGCTGCTGGAGTGCTGGTGCATGGGAGCCAATCCGGCGCTCCCAAACAGTGCACCACCATGGGTCCGTGGCTGCCTGTTTTTGATTGGCCGGCGAGCCCTTTCAAAGCGGCTCCGCGCGGCCCGTAGCTTCAAGAGGGCAAGGGAGTTTGCATTGGGTTGGCTTGGCAATGGCTGCTAGCAACTCGGATTGGATTCATTCCTTGCTGCTGTGAGTGCTGCTTGCTTCATTTGCTGTCTCTTGCCTGTGTTTGGTCCACATTTGGGCCATTTTTTGGTTAATTTTCCATTTTAAAATATTTTTTAATATTATTTTAATATTATTCTTAAGAAATACCAAAAATATTCTAAAAATTCGTTAATATTTACAAAATTTCTTAAATACCAAAACTTTTTTTGGAAAGTTTTGTAATTATTTTAAATATCGAAACAAAAAAACACCCCAATTACAAATCGATTTTAGAAACAAATTTTTTCTTGATCAAACAAGCCTAGCAGCCACCACTCCTTGCCCCTAATCTACATAATCCCTTGGGAAAGGAGATAATGGCCAGAATCCCTCCAGCCATTTTCCAAGCCAAATAACTATCAGGTTCTTTGTTTGTCCATTTAGCTTGAAGCTGAAAGCCTTCCACTCTCAGGGAAGAGGGGGCTAAGTAGGTATGAATTCCTTAACTCTCTGTGCCGGCATCCAAGTCCTTGATTGTCCAAAATCACTACCTTTGTCTTTTAGTCTTACGCCTTTGTCTCAACACGGAACTGGGCAGGGACTCATCAACATATCCAAACCACTATTTCCTTATGGACTGGGGCCCCTCAGGGGATGTCTCTGCAATGGATTGGCTCTTTGAACGGACCAAC
Organism: Anolis sagrei ordinatus; assembly: GCF_025583915.1. Taxonomy (NCBI): domain Eukaryota; kingdom Metazoa; phylum Chordata; class Lepidosauria; order Squamata; family Anolidae; genus Anolis; species Anolis sagrei. The sequence goes on from NW_026847549.1 coordinate 96,648,918, forward strand.
CACCAACTGTTGTCCTTTCCACCATGAGAATCACTTCCTGAAAGCAGTGACATCAAGGGAACCCATGGCCAATTTGAGTACGAATCCTCGCCTGCCTCTTTTTCAGCCAATCAGGGGAGAGAGTGGGAAGCCTGAATAGCTGTCAGAACTGTATTTCTCTGTGAATTTATCCTTTTACAATTTGAAACAAAATGCTTGTATTTGAATCTTTTTTGGCTGAATCATAATAAACCTCTGTGGCTTTGTCTTCAACCTAGGAGGTTTGTTTCTCTGTTCTGGCTGATCTGGTTTAGTGGATGCTCATCAAGCACAGGCCTCTTAACTGTGGTCCTAGCTGAAATCACTTCAGTGTGATTGACTTCTTTTAACGTAGAGGCATGTGTGGGTTGGTCGGCTGGATGTGTGTCAGGAATAGTGTTTTAAAGCTTCAATTCTACACTGACAGTAGATCCAATTAATTAGTTTTCATATATATATATATATATATATATATATATATATATATATATATCTGTACTCGCCAAGCATTGCTGTAGCCAACCTTCCCTCCCTCTTTCTCTTTTTTATCTCCCTCCCTCCCTCCCTCCTTCCTTCCTTCCTTTTTTTCTTTCTTTCTCTCCTTCCTCCTTTCTCTTCTTCTTCCCTTCCTTCCCACCTTTCTTCCTTCTCTACCTATTCTTGGACTGCAACTCCCAGCAGTCCTCCTGATCTATCTATCTATCTATCTATCTATCTATCTATCTATCTATCTATCTATCTATCCATCTATCCATCTATCTATCTACCTATCTACCTATCTACCTATCTATATCTTATTTATTTATTTAGAGTTTTTATACCCCTGTCTTCTCAACCTCCGAGGAGGGACTCAGGTCGGCTTACAACATAAGAGTCAATACAATAAGAAAAACATTATAAATCATCAATATAAAATACATTAAAATACAATTATACAATTCATACAGGTTATAGCAAAAATCAGTTTGTCCAAAAGAATCACAAATTCATTGCCATCCGCCAGAAAGGTCAGCAGTTATTGACACAGTCATCATTCTGCAAATGCAGTACCCCAAAGCCATGTTTTTACCAGCTTTCTAAATGTCAGGAGGGAGGAGGCAGATCTAATCTCCATCAGGAGGGAGATCTAAAGCCGAGGGGCCACCACCAAAAAGGCCCTGTCCCTTGTCCCCACCAAACGCGATTGCGAAGACAGTGGAACCGAGAGCAGGGCCCCTCCAGAAGATCTTAATAACCTTGATGGTTCATAGAGGAGAATCTGTTCAGACAGGTAAATAGGCCCAGAGCCATTTAGGGATTTATAGGTCAACACCAGCACTTTTGAATTGTGCTCGGAAGCTGATTGGCAGCCAGTGGAGCTGGAGCAACAGGGGAGTAATATGTTCCCTGTACCCCGCTCCCGTTAGTAATCTGGCTGCCGCTCGTTGTACTAGTTGTAGCTTCCGGGCAGTCTTCAGAGGCAACCCCACATAGAGAGCATTGCAGTAGTCTATACAGGATGTAACCAGAGCATGTACCACCGTGGCCAAGTCTATCTATTTGGAGGATTGTGGGGATTTGCCGTCCAGGAATAGGGAATTGGAAATATGCAGGGATTGGCATGTTCTCAAAGAAATCCAAGGAGAAGGAAGCTTGCAGCTTGGAAGCAATGCATTTGGTTATCCTCCTCTCCTAAAGGGCCTTGTCTAGCAGATGCTGGGAGCTGTAGTTTGGAAGAGAGTGTGGATATGCTATTGTGTGTTTTGTTTGCCAGAGGAGTCATTTTTGCGTATGTGCTGTAGCATCATTTTGCTTTTTTGGCTTCTGCTGTGTTTTTCAGTGTTTTTATGAGTGATGGTCACTTGTTGGTGTATTGTGTCCAAATTTGGTGTCAATTTGTTCAGTGGTTTTGAGTTATGTTAATCCCACCAGCAAACATTTATTTATTTATTTATATATATATATATATATATATATATATATATATAAACAAACTGGAGGAATTTGACTTAAGTTTCCTGAAACAGATGTTAGATAGGAAAATATACTGCTTAAGTTATGCAAAGATTATTCAGTGGAGATGTTTATATCATTGCCTATGAATTTTCTCATTGAATAACAAGTAATAAATGATCAAATTCCAAAAATGAGGAGTAAATCTCTGTTCAGACATAGGTTAGATAGCTGCTATGTACTATGTTTCTTTGAAGATAGAAAGCAGTGTCTGTGGTTTCAGGGGGGAAAAGATTCTGCACTATAACACAGACATGTTGAAAAACAGTGATTATGTTTCATGATTCTCTTAAATTGCACTATAATTTTCAAATATAATTGCCATTTAAAACATGCACTTGAAAGGATAATTATATTTCACTATAAAAGTTGAGCTATTAAAATGAATAGTGTGTACGATGAGACAGATCCACTGGGGTGAAGTACTTGTGACATGATTTGCAAAGCCAGTCTCATCTGTAAAGGAAGTAGTTGCAAAAGATGAAAGGTGAAGGGGAGGGGAAGAAAAGGCCGTGTATAGGACAGTTTCAGAGTGGGGTTGTGGGCCTGTTTTTCTTTTCAATGCATTTTCTGATACATTGCAACATAGGCATGTGAAGAATGAAATGATAAGCCTTCTTGAGTTTGGTTCTGCATAGAGTTGGTGCTAATGTTTGTAATTTCAGGGACCAAGTTATCAATCCAGATGACTTGTTGATTTCACTACAGCTTTAATTCAAGACAGAGGAGAATTCAGCCATGAGCTTTCATAACTTCAAGCTTATTTTGCACACTGGAATAATTTTGGAACTGGTTTTTAAAATGTATATGATTGTGTTAATAGTTTTATATCTATGTTTTAAACGGCTACTCTATATGTCCTGTGTTTTTTTGCTCATGTGGAAACTGCCCTGAATCCCCTAGAGAAGATAGAGTGCAATAAGAATAAAGTTTTATTTATATTATTATTATATAATGCACTGGCCTGTCCCATTCACTACTCTGCCCACATCCTCATAGGAATGTTTAGAAGGAAATGTCCTGAATGACATAAATAGGGACACGGTTGTCTTTAGTTTGAAATATGAATAGTCCCTGGTCATTCCACAGATATATAAACCCCTTTTTCCTAGTTCCAACAGACCTCACTACCTCTGAGGATGCTTGCCATAGATGCAGGCGAAACGTCAGGAGAGAATGCCTCTAGACCATGGCCATATAGCTCGAAAAAACTACAACAACCCAGGACTTTTACTTCTCTTGATGTTGACACTATTCTCCTACTGAGGCAGCCTAGAATTGCAATATGTTTTCCACAAACACCACTTTCACCTTTTCGCCCATGCTCTGGCATTACTTCCAATTTTAACTGTACATTTGTCCTACCAACAGGTCAGTGTTATGAGTCTGTGGAGAGCACGTTGAGCTCCCTCTGTCAGCTCTAGCTCCCCATACAGGGAAATGAGAGAAGCCTCCCACAAGGATGGTTAAACATCAAACATCCGGATGTCCCCTTGGCAACATCCTTGCAGATGGCCAATTCTCTCACACCAGAAGTGACTTACAGTTTCTCAAGTTGCTCCTGACATGAAAAAAGTATCCCTAAACAGCTGGAGAAAAACAAGGAGTCACCCCAGTCTTTACACTGCTTTAGTTTTAAATTCTTCTCCTGTGCTTAACAAATGATTTGCCTCCTTTACTATTCCCATGAGAATTGTAAGACTCAAGCTATGGAAGTATTACCCTTATGACCACTGCAACAGAGACAATCTTCCCAATGCCAACCCTATTCAGCCAGTTCTGGTTGGGGCACAAATCTTTCTGTGGACAACTGCTATCCTATTAAAAGATAGTAACAGAAGTGATATAGTGACAGTGACAGTATGCTATACCAATTAACAATCTTTGGTGAAGTTCATAACAGCTCTGTTTCCAATCTGTAGTGACTAATTACTCAATGTGAGCTAAGAGCTCATGGACTTCCTGACATATTATAGACTATAAACCAACCCAGCACTTCTGACACTTTTATAGGAATAGTTTTTAAAATGCGGCCTATGTGATTACAGAATTTAAGGAATATGAAAGGGTTGGAATACGTAAAGTGAAAAGTTATAGAAAAGCTAAGAATGATTATTGTAAATGAAACTTGGGTGCAGGCCCATAACCAGGATTTCGATTCGGGGGGGGGGGGCTGAGTCTGAGTGAAAGAGGGTCTACCCTAGCAAACCTTTTGTATCGTTACCCCAATACTCCCATGCATATGGGATATATTGAGTATGGTGATCAGATCATGATATGAATAAACATAAAAGTTTAAATAATGCACCAGTAAGGCCTTTTCGCGAACCACCATGAGAATTTCCGGGGGGGGGGGGGGGCTGAAGCAAACACCAACCAAAAAGCAACAGCTATGGCTGAGTGTGACTTGTGTGGGGGTATTTCAAGAATTAGAAAAGTGTTTTCTCTCTGTTAAAAGAAATTTATAGGTTTTTCTTAATTTATAACTTCCTTCCTCTTAATATAGCCTATGACCTTGGACAGATCATTGTACGCAGTCTACTCTTCTTAAGTACTAACTTTGGGGTGGGAGAGTATTCTCACAAAGATACCAGAAGGGAGATAGAGCTGAGGTAGAGGATGTTAAACCTTATAATGTTTGGACTATGAAACTCATTTACCACTATTAGGCTTGGGCGATCCAGTTCGTTAATTTCGTTATTTGTTATTAATTCGTATTTAAATTAGCTTACGATCCATTATCGAGCCATGCAGGAATAGTGTGAGGAGTACGAATCGAAACAATTTTTCCAATTTTCATAATTATTTCGTAATTAATTCGTAATTATTATTTTGGCATCCTTCTTGCCCAAAATTTCTCATTACTTTATTTTTCATACCCTCACTCTATGCCACAGGAATGCGTTGCCAGGTACAGCTAGTATATAATATAATATAATATAATATTATAATATAATATAATAATATAATATAATATAATATACAATTATAATATAATATAATATATTATAATATTATAATAATATAATATATATATTATATTATTATAATACTATTATATTATAGTATTGTATATTATAATATAATATAAAATAATATATATAATATATTATAATACTATTATATTATAATATTATATATATAATATAATATAATAGTATACAATAATATATAATATATATATTATAATATATAATATAATAATAATATAATAATAATATAAAATATACAGTAATATAATATACAACAATATAATATAATAATATTATAATAATATAATATAATATAATATAATATAATATAGTTGTTGTTTGTTTTATCACACCAACAGTCAACAACAGAGGGAGAGGGAAGCGTCAAAAGTTCCCCCTGTCCCATTTGGAGGTTTTTTTAGCATATTGCGCTATCGCGTCCGCCATTAACGAATCGATTCGTAATTTTACGAAATTTCATATATTTCGAAATTTTTAAAAGGAAAATTTCAGAATTCTTTAAAAAACGAAACACAAGGGCCCCCTAAAAACAAAACGAGTTTAGAATCAAATTTTTCTGTGGTTACCCAAGCCTAATATATATATATATATCTTTACTGAGGATTTTGTTAAAAATATATTACATATATAAAATCAGTGATAAGAGGAAACAACAAAAAACCAAAGAACAAAAAAAGGAAAAAATGAAAAAATGTTGTAGGTAAAAAAAAATGGAGGATTTCCTTCTCTGCTCTAGCAACTTTTCCAAAGGCACACGTTGGCAACCACTATGAAAACAAGAGAGCAGTTCCTTTTGAACTCCCTTGTTCTCAAATCACAGGAGGATGACAGGGCACTGAGGAAACGGCAGCTCCACCCTTCCTCCTCTCAAATCCTGTGTGATTAACTGAGATTTTCTGAGACATTCTTTCTACCCAGATCTTGGTTAGAAGAAAGAAAAATACCACGCACATTCCTGCCTTGTCCCTTTGTTCCTGAAGATTGCAAACACCAGCGCCCTAGATGCAATCATTGCATTCAGGGGTGACCAAATATTTTGGAAGTAGATGATAGGTGATAATCACACGAAAATGAGTCCTCTTGTGACCCTTTTAAGACTAATTTGTTTCCAAATAATAATAAACTTTTGTGGAATTAATTTTGCAAATGTATTCACTTCAAGTTCATTATGCTTTGCTTACCAAAGAGGTGACCATGACTAATTTCAGTAACTGTTACATGCAGAGGAGACCAATGTCAGCCTCATATACTATGAGATCCTTCAGGAGACCAGAGCCATCCCCATATTGTAGGTAAGGCTGAAATAATAGTAGCTTTCCTAAACCAACACAACAATTTCAGGGTGTGAGATAAACTCGCTTACCATACATTCCCCAAAATAGTTTGTCACATCAATTCGCCATGTATAAATATGTGAGAGGAAGCCACATGGAGGAGGGAGCAAGCTTGTTTTCTGCTTCCCTGGAGAATTTGGAAAATTTAGTATCAAGAAAAAATTGAAATGAATTGTATCTCAAGGAACCATCCATCATGGAGCAATGCCTTCAAACTACAGAAAAGGAGATTCCATCTGAACATGAGGAAGAACTTCCTGACTGTGAGAGCCATTCAGCAGTGGAACTCTCTGCCCCTGAGTGTGGTGGAGGCTCCTTTTTTGGAAGCTTTTAAACAGAGGCTGGATGGCCATCTGTCAGGGGTGATCTGAATGCAATATTCCTGCTTCTTGGCAGGGGGTTGGACTGGATGGCCCATGAGGTCTCTTCCAACTCTTTGATTCTATGATTCTATGATTCCATGAATTCTCTCCCCACATAGAAATAACTGTTTTTTTTAACTTCCAGTTAAAATAAAACTGCAAAGCCTGCAAGCAAATATCACACAGTAGAATTAAGAACTGTTGTTGTTCACTTCCAATTCAGCTCAACACTGCAGTGAAGTGTTTTGTAACAATGGAAATAACCTGCCTGCCTGTTTTGGCTCACAAGAAATACTTTCCACAATCCTACTCTTTATATCAAGTTGCAACCAAGGGCATTTCTTCTAGAATTATTGTTTCGAAAACAATAGTTAAGCAAATCAACACAACCCTGTAAGTCATACCAGGTCACCATAAGAGAAACAGACCAATCAGTTTGTCTGAAAGCTGTCTGAAGACATGATTCAGACAGTTTACATATCTCATTCTGAAAAATGAAACCCTTGGAAGCTGATCCCACTGAAGTGGCTAAATGATGGGTTTTCGACATCCCACAAAAGTTGCCTGAATTCTCACATGTTTACCAGTTGTGGAAAAAATAACTACATTAAAATGTGGTGACAGGAAACCTTGCTTTAGTGCTTGTATTCTGTAACCACACCACATGGGGAATTTTATTCCTGTACCTTTTACTATAGTTTTCATCCAACAACAGTGAAAACATATCAGCAGACATGGCAATACAGTGACATTGGGAAATATGGCTGATATTTTTCCTTAAAATATATTTCTCTGTATCTTCTTCATTTTTCCAGCCCTTGGCACGCACAAAGGGAGGCTGATGGGGCTCTAGCCTGGGGCCTCAGAATTAGGAGATCCAACATGGTAGGTCAGTCAGCTAATTTAGATGAATAGAAGACAAAAAGTGACTTTGTAAAATATTGACTTTTGTTTTGTACATCCAATTAAAATTAAATATTTTATTGGGCACATTACATTATCCTCTCATCAGACTGACTTTTTGTTCCATCTCTGTGATTATTATTCATACTCTTATTTATGTTGATAGATAACACATGCCTGTTCTTATACATTTTAAAAGAAAATTAATCACTTATTGATTTAAAACTCAAATTTGCAAACAATTTAAAATGTGTCATGAGACTGAAAGTGATGACTGAACAGATGATGTCTTTGAAATTTGTCTGGTGAAAGTGGGGTGAAAGCTTATATATATATATATATAAGCTTATATATATATATATATATATATATATATATATATATATATTCCTTTTCATGTCAGTAGTGGTTATTCAACTTACTTGCAAAGTAGCAGGGTTGAAAGATAAATGAACAAGAAAACAGGGTTGAAGGTTTTTCGGGCTGTATGGCCATGTTTCAGAAGCATTCTCTCCTGATGTTTCACCTGCATCTGTGGCAGGCATCCTCAGAGGTCGTGAGGTCTGTTGGAAACTAGGAAAATTAGGTTTATATATCTCTGGAAAGTCCAGGGTGGGAGAAAGAACTCTTGTCTGTAGGAGCTAGATGTGACTGTTACTTTTCATTAAGTAATTGTTCCCAATGAGGAAATTTGAGGGGCTCCTTTCTCCCTCATTGTTAGAGTTATTGGCATGAAGCTTGCTATAATTGTAGTACACATTTACCACTGTTAGCTCACCAAGTTTCAGATGTCTTACTCATCCACAGATTTTGGGGGATTTTCAAAGTTTTTACAAGCACTTTAAAAAACTACAAAAGCTATCTCTTTGAATTTTCTATACAATGACACAAGATAACAGGGGGATCATAATAAAACTTTATTTATATACCTCTCTATCTCTCCTAGGGGACTCAGGGCAGTTTCCAAATAGCAAAACACCAACATACAGAGTACACAAAACATAAGCATAGAATTATCAAAACAACACAAATACATTAAAAACCATTTCCCCCAAATTTCAGAAATATTAATATGTCTACTGATTTTTGGGAATTTTAAATTTTTGTGACAAAAACATTTTTTAAAAAATAAAAAAGCCACAACAGTTATTTCATTGAATGTCTTTAACAAATAGAACTTCAATTCAGGGATTTCTTCCCAACCCAGCACAGATTTACATACTAGTATTGAAGTATCAGTCAGTCCTCCTTTTTTGCAGATTCAACAATTTATTGGAACTCTGGCTTCTACTAGGAAGGACAAATCTCTCCCCTATCCTAATTGGGCTTTCTGATTCTGAGCAGAATTCTGGGAAATGTAGTTTAGGGCAGAACCTTTTGAATTCTCTGCCACAGGGCTCCTCACCTTCCCAAACAACATTTCCCAACTTTTTGTGCTTTCCTGGGTCACTCAGCTCATCTCACCCTGCTGCTTTCCTCCCCTCTTCTTAATTTAAAGAGGAAAGGCAGCCTTTTTGACTTTGCCTCGCTTGCACTGAAAATGAAGCTGACTTCATTTTCGAACAAAAAGGAATTTGAACAAAAAAGTATTGGGTGCGTTTTGATTCTTAAGGTTTTGCATGAGCACACCCCCCCCCCACTCCGTGTTTCTTAATATTTGTTTGTATATACAAAACTTACAAATTAGATACGACTTATATAAAGAAATGTACAATATCAATCTCACCACTGGCACCAATTATAGAGAAGTGCGAAGTTATATCTTATTATAAATCACGCCGCTTGCCACCAATATAAAGAAATTGCGTAGTTATCTAACACCAAGTATCCCCCAGTTGAACCCCACTGTGAAAGGATTATATGTAATATTACATTACTGGACAATAGTATGGTAGCGAATTGCTGTTAGACGTGTGTAATGGCAAAGTGAACACTGCTTCAGTCTTCTTTTGGTTTAATGCTGCCACCAACCCAAGCTGCCTTAGGATTTTTAAAATGAGACTTTGAGGTAAACTTTTCCCTTCTCTGCCAACACAGCTCTCCCCTTAGCTCCCAAAATGACTGTTTGGATAAAAGATCTTTCTGAGGTATTAGAGTGTTAAAGATACTAGAATTATCGCAAAGGATTACTGATAGATTGAGGAACAATAGAGACCTTTTTGAAAGTTAAATAGAAAAAGATTTATTTATAAAAACAGACAACTAACTTCTTCTTCTGAGAGGCACAAAATGCTTGACTTGTTACAAAAGTACAATAGCTTGGTGGTTTCTGGAATAAGTTTCTTCACTTAGTTGCATACAGAGCTAATCAAACAGATATATCTGCTTATTACAAAAAAAAATCCCTCACTCTACTGCAGAGAAATAGCAATGAGTTTCTGACTAACCTAACCTAGGTAGTCCCCTGAGTTATCAGCTAACTCTCCCAGAGTTCTTACTGCTAACTAACTCAGTCTAGAGAGCTAATCCCTTGTGCTATCTCCCACAAGAAATCAGGTTGCTGCTTGATCTTTCCTGTCAGATAATCAGTCCTGCCTGACACAGACACTCTCTCTCTGAAAACTCAGTTTCAAAAACACTTCTTCTTCCACCAACTCCCAACTCTCATCTCCGCAGAAGCTGAAATCTTTTCCCTCCTAAGACTTGGTTCCTCCCATCTGCTCTAGCCAATCCCAGGAGACCTCAAACTCCTCCCATCTTCTAGCTATCCTCACTCAAGACGGCTGCTTCCCTGGCTTACACTCTCAAAATGGAGGATTGCCAAACTGTTATCAAGGCTTCTTTTCTGGCCTACTAGGTAAGATCCACTACAACTTATAAGTTAAAAATGAAGCTTTCACACCTCTAGTGCCCAGCAAAGATTCTGGCTTGGGGGCCTGCTTCATGATGTGGAGCCATGCTTATTTGCTGTCACTACTGTTACCTTCAATTTCATTACATATCTCTGTGCCACACCACAGTTTTCTTCCTTTCCTTCTTTTTTATCCTTTTGTGACATTTGAGTGGAGAGATAACAGGGAAATTTGTGTCCATTTCAATGATGAGACAGGCAACTAGATAGGCATCTAAAACCCAAACAGTCCTGCTTTAGTTTATCTACTGGCCAACTGTATATCATCTACACATTAATGCTTGTATCGTCTACACATTAAAGGAAATTGCTCCAAAACTTCTCTTGATCACTTCGGATTGTTCTGTAGATGCTGCCCAATTGAAGCTCCATCATTCCCCATCTCTTTGTTTTTCTAGCTATGGCTGATGGGAGCTGCAGTCCAATTATATCCTGAAGACCACATGAACCTGATAAATCCATTAAAAGCACAGGGAATATGATAAACCTTATTCTTGACTGCAATAAGAACATTTTTCCAAACCTCTTTCATCACAACATAATCCAACTTACATATGAGTATTAGAACCACTCTGTATAACATTTTTCAAAGGGAGAACGAGAAGTTAAATGTGTAAAACTCTGTTTAAGGTATCTGTAGACATAACCTTACTAACATATGCCTTAATCTATAAGTAGCAGAAAAAAGGCCTTTATTTTAGAGTTTTATTTTATTTTAACAAAAGCAGAGAACATAAATTGTGCATCTCAAACATACCTGAACTGTTGTTTGACGTTGACATATTATGTATTGCTCTGCAGGCTTGCTCAACTGGAAGTAATTTCGGAGAGTGATGTTTAAGGTATTTTGGCATGACGAATGGCAGGACCAAGAAAGGCATTTGATTATACACATTGGTTGGAATCTTCTCTGATCTTTCATTCTGGGTGAATTTCATAGAATCATAGAGTTGGAAGAGATCTCATGGGCCATCCAGTCCAACCCCCTGCCTGGAAGCAGGAAAATTGCATTCAAAGAACTCCCGACAGATGGCCATCCAGCCTCTGTTTAAAAGCTTCCAAAGAAGGAGCTCCACCACACTCTGAGGCAGTAAGTTCCCCAGATTGTGGTGAACTTACCTTAACACAATAGCAGATCACAAGGAAACTCAGTTACTGATTGGAAATGGGACACCGGCAAAGGTGTCTCCTGTGCATTGTGGGTTTGACACACTTTGGGATTGTAGTGTATCTGTTCCTTTCCTAATTCTGCTAGGTAGTTATGTAACAACAGCCCTCTACTATATATAGACATTGCACATCTTCATAATCCTATTTACCATGGACACGAGTCAATGTACAAACACGCAACATCTCAGTAGGAATCCAGTCATTATTTAATGTGTTGTCGAAGACTTTCATGGCTGGAATCACTAGGTCGCTATGAGTTTTCTGGGTTATTTGGCCATGTTCCAGAAGCATTCTCTCCTGGTGTTTCACCCACATCTATGGCAGACATTTTCAGAGGTGGTGAGGTCACAAACTCAGAGGATGCCTGCCATAGATGTGGGTGAAACATCAGGAGACAATGCTTCTGAAACATGGCCACACAGCCCAGAAAACACACAGCAACCCAATCATTATTTATTTTGACTATATATATATATATATATATATATATATATATATATAATACATTTTAAGATTTTTACTGATTAACTATATGAGATTAATCAGGGCTAGTTCCAGGCCTATGTAGTCAATTTGCTGCTATACCACTGCCCAGAAAAATAAAATCACATTAAATTAGGCTTGTGCCATAAACCTTGGATTATAACCCAATGAAATGAAGGGTGAGATTGTGCCTGGATCCCCTTTTGAAATGTTTGTGTTTCTGAAGTTGCAAATGTTTTTATCTGCCTTTTATATGTAATCCAGTTGCTTCATGTTAACATCAACAGCATTTTTAGGAATCATTTCAATAGGTGCAGGATTACACATTTAGTAATATACTATGATAGATTGTTCCAGAAATGCAATCATAGTTTTATTCCATAATACAGTTGTTTCCAATTATATTTTGGCATATAAATCCCTTGAGAGATTAGCTTTTTTGAAACACATTATGTGAGCAAGTTAATGAGGCATTCAAAAGAAAACTTTCCTTTGTGTATTGAGAAGATAGCTTTGATGGAAAGTTAATTCAAGTATTAAACGTGATACTGAAAGTTTACTCTGTAAATCATTTTTTTCTTTACTCAAGCTTTAAAGCATAGTTTATGTTGCTTTTATTTTTGTGTTAACAACAGTCTAAAATACATTAAGCTTACCAATTCTGTCAATGAAGATATTATGCCTCTATAAACAACACACTATCTACCAAGTCATTGAGTCAAAAAGCTTCCCAACACTATTTAATGCATGAATTTCAACAATATATGCTGCTAGTATGGATCTCAGTAGGGGGGCATGGGATTATACAATTGTGTATAATCAATTATGAACTGTATTCACTCTGAAGGGCCCACTGGTGGCGCAGTGGGTTAAACCACTAAGCTGCAGAACTTGCTAACTGTAAGGTCAGCAGTTCAAATCTGCAAAATGAGGTGAACTCCCATTGTTAGCCTCAGCTTCTGCCAACCTAGCAGTTCAAAAGCATGCAAATGTGAGTAGATCAATAGGTACTGCTTTGGCAGAAGGTAACTGTGCTGACATGCGCTGGGCCTATAGCAATTGCCTTTTAAAACAGGATGTGCTCTTTGTGCCCAGCGGGACACCAGGGTGCCTCGGCTGAGAGGCCCCAATGGATTTTCTTAAACAAAGTCTTTAGAAACTTGGAAACTTTAACAAAGCTCTTTATTATTGCTTAGATCTTCAACAAAACACACAAATTCTTCTTAACTTGCCCACAAAGGACAGGCAACTATTTCTTTCTTTTACAAGGAAAACCCTCCAACCCCTCCTTGGGCAATCTGTCTTTAGGCTGGCTGGCATGGGGCCTTACTCCCGGTTCCAATTTGCTTTTTGGGTACCCGAGTAAACCTTACTGGCCAAAACTTTAGAGATTTTCCAGCTGGAGACCTTTGGATCTGTAAAACTCTTTTCTTCAGAAGCTTTAGGGCTGTCTTCCCCAGAGGCTTGTAGAGCTGTGAGGCTGTAAGTTCCCCAGCCAGAGCTTTGAGAATTGTCTTCCCCAGAAGCTTTGGGATTATTTTCCCCTGGAGCTTTGTAAGAAACGGAGCTTCTCTACAGGTGGGAAAAGCTCTCACGTCCTGTAACTGAGCTTCTAAACTGTAAGACTGAACTAAAAACTCTCTTTTCCCTCCCAGAACCCTGGGGAAAGAGGCGGAACTAAAGAACTTAACGATGATAGGCAGGTGGCTGGCCCTATGGCTGCAGCCTGGAAGGAACCACCTAACTGCAAAATGCATGGCCAAAACAAACACATGCATAGAAAGGAAATTTAGGCTTCTGGTACAGCTGTACCAGCACAGTAACAGTGCTCCATGCAGTCATGCCTGCTACATGACCTATGGACAACTCTGGCTCTTCGGCTTAGAAGTGGAGATGAGCACCACCCCCCAGAGTCAGACTCAACTAGACTTAATGTCAAGGGGAACCTTTACCTTTTATGGGTCTCAGAAATAATGGTGCATATTATGAATAATCTTTTTAATGAAGTTATGGAATTGAATATATACATCTTTAATTAATAACTATAATGTATATTTATATAGTAACCTTTCTGTTGAAAAATATCCAGCCACTGGAAAACTTCAGGCTAATATTCTTACAATAGTTTAATTCCAAACAGCAGAAAATGACTAATTCCTAGAGAAATTTGCACTTATTCATTGCTTAGTTTTTTAATAAAATATCTTATATATAAGGAAGATAATTTCTCATGAATGCTATTTAGTCTACCTTAATAGAAGCAGAACTTCAAAGCCAAGAGAAGTAAGAGTTCCACTATTTTCTGTGCTTAGCAGGAGTCATCTGATATACTGAACTGTGTTCAGTTTGGGATGTCTCATTTTAAGAAGCGTATAGAAAATTTGGAGCAAGATCAGAGAAGGGTGATAATGATGATAAGAGAGGCACAGGGAACAAACCCTCTGAGCAAAAGGCTAGAGGAGCTGAGTATGTTCAGCCTAGTAAAGAGAAGACAAAAAAGAAGATGCAATTTCACTATTTATAGAGGTGAGAGGGAAGGGATGTTCTGCTGCCCCAAAAGGTAGGATTACATCTAATAGTTTTAACTGACAGGGGTGCAGATTTCAGTTGTACATTAGAAGGAATTTATTCACAGTATGAACAGTTTGGCAGAGGAACAGATTACCAAGAGAGGTGGTGGGGTTATCTTCTCTGAATGTCTTCAGAAAGAGGTTGAAAGCAACCTGCCAGGAGTGGCTTATCAGAAGATCTTGCACTGAGCAGGGGTTTGGACTCCATTGCCCATGAAACCCTTTCCAACTCTATTATTCTATTAATCTATTGCATATTTTGACAGTAACAGATCGTGCAGTTGCAGTTGACAGATCGTGATTTTGTCAATGTTTATTGTTTCCAAATGCCAGCTGTGATCTTTTTGGCATGGCACCCAGTGTTCCAATTTCCACTGGAACTACCTGTGCTGGTTTATGCCAGAGCCTTTGCAGTTCAATTTTGAGGTCCTGATAATGGCTGAGTTTTTCCTGTTGTTTTTCCTCAATGCGACTGTCACCTGGTATAGCGACATCAAACTTTTTACTTTTTTCTTTTCTACAATCGTGGTGTCTGGTGTATTCCACAATGGTGATGTCTAGTGTATTATTATTATTAATTATTATTATTATTATTATTATTATTATTATTATTTGAAACATAACAACCTCTGAGGATGCCTGCCATAGATATGGGTGAAACATCAGGAGAGAATGCTTCTGGAACATGGCCACACAGCCTGGAAAACTCACAGCAACCCAATCATTATTTATTTTGACAATATTAATGTGAAAATATATAAATTGATATTTAAATATACAACAAAATTAGTACAAAACAAACAAGATCACTATGCTGGCTGTTGTATTGGGTCGTTGTTGTTGTTGTTGTTGTTATTCTTGCCTTTTCTCCTCTTGCCACAAGGCTGTGGCAGTGGCAATTGGGATGCAGGGAGAACCTTTCATCTGATTTTGGGCCTAGGCATGATGGAGATGTATCTGCCTCTTCTCTCACTCAGATAATAAATACAAATATATATTCACATATTTACAGAAATATTTCAAATTATTTTCACATGTTTCATTTCTACATTAGTTTCTATTTTTAAAAAACCTACATGAACATTGGAGCTAAATAATGCGACTCATTTGCACATGCATTTTGGAAGATACTTTGCCTAAAATGCAGTTCTACACACAAATTTCCATTACACTATGTAACACGAATTTTGTTCCTGAATTATGTCATTTCTTATTTGGTTCATAAAAACATGGAAAAGGTTTATTAAACTGCAGAAGTTTTGTTTTTTTGCGGTCAGCACGTTGAAAGGTTTAAAATGGCATATTTTCATTAAGGAAAATCACAAACTTTTGGGTTTTAAGTAATAGAAGGATAAAAACAACATTATGTAGCAAACCAACCATATATTTTAATCTAAATGCTACAAATGGATGAAAAGGAACCTAGAAATGTATAGTTTTGTGAGATTTACGAGAGTATGTCAAATTGCTTTTATGGATTAGGCTCCAAATGTAGTCCTTCATCGTGTTTTCATTGTTGTTTCCCTGTTAGTAAGGTTCAAATTATAGGATGTCTTGATAAAAGTGCTCTTCTTGCTCCTCTGAATAGGCACACGTGTTCTCTTTAACTCTACCAAGCTGAGCATCAAGGATGTGCAGCCACAAAAACAAAGTTTCTGGAGTATAACAACTACTTTCAAAGTAAGTACTGCACAATTAAACAGGAAATAACACTCAAACCAGGAACAGAAAAGTTTTCAAATTTTGTTACACAGTGTTATTTATCCATTAATGGCTTCTCCTCAAGTCTTTGTTTAGAATTGCCAATGTCAAACTGCTCAATGGGACGACTGCCCAGGACACGTCGATATAAAAATATGCTGCCCTTCCTTTGTTGACTTCATTCTTTTCCTTGGAAAGCAAGGGACTAAATCAATTTTTTGGAAGATTAACTGATTACACTTTTAAAAGGAAGACACTGGAACACATCCTGGATTCTGAAGCTGCAACAGAGAAATGAATCCAGATGTCGGCAAAACAAAGGAATGAAAAGTGTAAAGTATAGACGTCGTGGTATAATTATGCAGAAATCATTCCGAATCCCATTATTTACAGCTATGCAAAGGTTAGTACGTATAAATTCACAAACAGAACAGAGATCCATGAAGTGAACTACGTCACTTTAAATTGCAGGTAGGAGAATCGGATTAAGAATTGTCCCTTATGTTCAAAACCAAACATGTGAAACTCAATTTACAATCAGCCCTTCACATTTGAAGGTCTGACTTTACAAATTTGATTATTTGTGGATTTGATAAAAACATTAGGCCTGGGTAACAACGCAAAAATTTGTTTCTAAAATCAATTCGTTTTTGGGGTTTTTTTGCGTTTCGTTATTTAAAAGAATTACAAAATTTTCCTTTAAAAAAGTTCGGTATTTACGAAATTTTGTTATTATTAACGAATCGATTCGTTAAGATGGCGGACCCCCCGTGCATGCGCAAATCACTTCCGAAACTTCGTTATTGATGCGGGGTCGATTCGTTAAGTTGATAACGAATTGATTCGTTAAAATGGCGGACGCGATTTGCGCATGCGCAAAAACGACTTCCGAAACTTCGTTATTAAATACGAATCGATTCATTATTAAAATGATAACGAATCGATTCGTTAAAATGGCGGACGCGATTGCGCAATGCTAAATGCTCTATAAACAAAATCATTTCATAAAATAAATCAAATAAAATAATCAAATAGAACAAGATATTAAGATATTAAATAAAAAAGTAATAAGATAAAGTATCCAAAACTGAGTCAATTTAATAATATAATGAAATAAACAATAATATAATAATAAAATTTAAATAAATAAAATATAAATAATAATAAATAATAATAATAATAAATAATAACAATAAATAATATAAAATTATATAATATATACAATATAAAATATAATATAATATAATATAATAATATATTATTATATATATTATATAAATGAAATAATAATATAAATATTTAAATAAAATATAATTAAATTTATAAAATATTTATAAAATATAATTATAATAATAAAAATAATATATAAAATTAAATTATAAATTATTAATATATAAAAATAATGTTATTATAAAAACTTAGAAAGTAAATATAAGAAATAAATAAAGAAAAAGTAACAAAAAGTAACAGAAATTGCACTTTGAAAACACTCTGAAAATTATCTGGAAGCCTTTAAGTGAATTTATGCAGCACTCCTTATCTCGGGAAACACAAAAAAAAGACAAAAAGGTAACTCATCAAGGAATGTCGAACAGAGCACAGATTCATAGAGTGCAATCAGTTTGCAAACTGTGAGCAAGTAAGATCCACTAACATCCTTAAAGCTGAGGATGATGGTTATTCAGGAGGCAAATCTGGGATGAGACATGATTTTCTTCACCAAGGGTCTTATGACTCTTATTCATTAGAGAAACATGATGGTTGTACCATCAAGGTACATCCTCCGCCGATAGATCCAACCGATCCACACTCACCCAGTAATCAAGCAGTAGTTGCCCGGAGACAAAGGAGGTAAAGAGGGAAGTTTGTTATGGGTGGATAGCAGACAGATTGGAGTTCCAGGAGCAGGGAGGGAACAACTGGGGAAAGGTTTAATAATAATAATAAGGAATAATCAAAATGCTTGCCGACAACAACTGTGCAAATGTGCAGTGTATTCCTTTTTTTTCAGTATTTATTTTTTTAAAAGAATAAAAGAAGTATGTGCAAATGTGCAGTGTTTTATTTTTTTTTGGAAATATTTTTTAAATTTTTTTTTAGAATGGTGATGATCTACAAGGGCAATGTTCCCGCATACAGCAGGCAGTAGTAATTTAAGGCAACACAAAGCAAAGTACACATGGTGATCAATGAGGGCAATGTTCCCGCATTCAGCAGGCAGTAGTAATTTAAGGCAACACAAAGCAAGGTACACATGGTGATCAATGAGGGCAATGTTCCCGCATTCAGCAGGCAGTAGTAATTTAAGGCAACACAAAGCAAAGTAGTACACATCAGGACAATGTTCCCGCATTCAGCAGGCAATATACCGATCTACGGGACAGAGCAAGGGTTGGGGTTAGGGTATTCAAAGTAATTCAATTCGGGTTTTTAGAAAACAGGAGGCTACTAAGGTGATCTACGGCACGGAGCAAGGGTTGCTGTCGAAATCAATCTCTGGGTAGCCCAAAAGTGGCAAGTTGGCCTTTAAGAAGACCAGCTTCTCCACCGCAAGGGGGTCGAGCGAGGTATGTTGGAGGGTGACGACATCTCCTGCCAGGCTGAAGATCCTCTCACTCTGCACGCTAGTTGGTGGGCAGCTGAGAAACTTGTGTGCAACGGTTGAGAGGTCAGGCCATGTATTGCTTCGGGAGGACCAGTACGCCAATGGATCGCTGGGTACAATCTCTTGAGGCTCCTCAAAGTAACGATTGACAGAGAACTCTGCCGAGTCAATCTTTGCCGCCTGGGCCGACAAAGATGTTACTTGCCCTGCCATCAAAACGATACTGTCGGTTATGAAATGCTCCGCTCTCCTCTTTTTCAGCTGCAATGCTCTTCCTTCATCCCTGGTAAGTGGCAAGGTGGGACTAATGTTATCGGTGCTGCCGTAACCGCTGGTGTTTCGGGGAGTAACGGCAGCAGGAATTTCCTCTGAGCGTTCCCCCACCCTCCGAGAGTATTCTTCTCTCACGAGCGAGAGAAGTTCGGCCTTCCACTTTGGCAGTTCTTTGGGGCAGACAGAGTCCTTGATGCAAGGGTCGCAGAGTGCTGCCAAAACATGAGTCTTACTCTCCGTCAACGGTAGAAGACGTTTACAGAGGGCGAAATTCAACTTTCTGACCACCTCCTGGGCCTGTGGAGTCAGGGGCCCAGCCATAGACTGCAATGTACTTTGTCCACCCAGCGACTCCAAATGGCTCTTCAAACGCAAGATGACTGGGACCACATGGCTGAGTAGTGCTTTCTGTCCTGAAAGTTTTTCGGTGGCCAGTTTGAACGGTTCTAGGATCTCAACCAGCTGAGTGATGGTCATCCACTCCAGGTTGTTGGGGACCATCTTGTTTATCGGAGCCGCAATTGACAGCGAGACAGCGTGGACTGCCCTCTGTTGCTCCACCATGCGCTCCAACATGATGTAGGTGGAGTTCCAGCGGGTGGGGACATCCTGCAGTAACCGGTGTTGTGGGAGGCACTCCAGGATTTGCCTGTCACGCAGCAGTTTTGCGGACTTAGAGCTACGGTGGAAGAAGCCCGCGATTCTGCGGCAACGCTCAATGAGTTGAGAGACGGCGGTGGCGCTGTTCTCATCGGGCCCCTTGAACCCATCTTTTACACAGTTATGCAGCAAGTGCGCCATGCATGTTACGTTTGTGAAGCCGGCACTTTCGACCGCCCGGATCATGTTCCTTCCTGCGTCTGTGACCATGAATCCCGAGTTAGTACCACCGGAATGAGTATGCCGCATCCAGTCTCTCATCATCTCTCGCAAGTACTCAGAAATGGTGTCGGCCCTGTGATCCGTATCGATCACCTCAAGGGACAGGAGTGCCCAACGATGACCCGAGTCTAGATTTTTTTAAAAGAATAAAAGAAGTATGTGCAAATGTGCAGTGTTTTATTTTTTTTTGGAAATATTTTTTAAATTTTTTTTTAGAATGGTGATGATCTACAAGGGGAATGTTCCCGCATTCAGCAGGCAGTAGTAATTTAAGGCAACACAAAGCAAAGTAGTACACATCAGGACAATGTTCCCGCATTCAGCAGGCAATATACCGATCTATGGGACAGAGCAAGGGTTAGGGTTTGGGTATTCAAAGTAATTCAATTCGGGTTTTTAGAAAACAGGAGGCTACTAAGGTGATCTACGGCACGGAGCAAGGGTTGCTGTCGAAATCAATCTCTGGGTAGCCCAAAAGTGGCAAGTTGGCCTTTAAGAAGACCAGCTTCTCCACCGCAAGGGGGTTGAGTGAGGTATGTTGGAGGGTGACGACATCTCCTGCCAGGCTGAAGACCCTCTCACTCTGCACGCTAGTTGGTGGGCAGCTGAGAAACTTGCGTGCAACGGTTGAGAGGTCAGGCCATGTATTGCTTCGGGAGGACCAGTATGCCAATGGATCGCTGGGTACAATCTCCTGAGGCTCCTCAAAGTAACGGTTGACAGAGAACTCTGCTGAGTCAATCTTTGCCGCCTGGGCCGACAAAGATGTTACTTGCCCTGCCATCAAAATGATACTGTCGGTTATGAAATGCTCCGCTCTCCTCTTTTTCAGCTGCAATGCTCTTCCTTCATCCCTGGTAAGTGGCAAGGTGGGACTAATGTTATCGGTGCTGCCGTTACCGCTGGTGTTTCGGGGAGTAACGGCAGCAGGAATTTCCTCTGAGCGTTCCCCCACCCTCTGAGAGTATTCTTCTCTCACGAGTGAGAGAAGTTCGGCCTTCCACTTTGGCAGTTCTTTGGGGCAGACAGAGTCCTTGATGCAAGGGTCGCAGAGCGCTGCCAAAACGTGAGTCTTACTCTCCGTCAATGGTAAAAGACGTTTACGGAGGGCGAAATTCAACTTTCTGACCACCTCCTGGGCCTGTGGAGTCAGGGGCCCAGCCATAGACTGCAATGTACTTTGTCCACCCAGCGACTCCAAATGGCTCTTCAAACGCAAGATGGCTGAGTAGTGCTTTCTGTCCTGAAAGTTTTTCAGTGGCCAGTTTGAATGGTTCTAGGATCTCAACCAGCTGAGTGATGGTCATCCACTCCTGGTTGTTGGGGACCAGCTTGTTTATCGGAGCCGCAATTGACAGCGAGACAGCGTGGACTGCCCTCTGTTGCTCCACCATGCGCTCCAACATGATGTAGGTGGAGTTCCAGCGGGTGGGGACATCCTGCAGTAACCGGTGTTGTGGGAGGCACTCCAGGATCTGCCTGTCACGCAGCAGTTTTGTGGACTTAGAGCTACGGTGGAAGAAGCCCGCGATTCTGCGGCAGCGCTCAATGAGTTGAGTGACGGCGGTGGCGCTGTTCTCATCGGGCCCCTTGAAGCCATCTTTTACGCAGTTATGCAGCAAGTGTGCCATGCATGTTACGTTTGAGAAGCCGGCACTTTGGACCGCCCGGATCATGTTCCTTCCTGCGTCTGTGACCATGAATCCCGAGTTAGTACCACCGGAATGAGTATG
>NW_026847549.1:96672478-96701596 GCF_025583915.1 Anolis sagrei ordinatus
AAACCGCCCAGGCCTAAAAAACATTCTTTGTAGGAATCTCTAGGTTCTCCATTGTGAATTATACGATCTCATCAGATGGACTGATTTATCCATCGTAAGCCACTTCTTCTCCCCTTTCACCACAGTGTCCATTACATGACTCACATCCACTTTCACTGGGTTTGTGGTGAAAGAGGAGAGGAAGTGGTGCATGTTGCCTTTGGAACAATGGGGTTTAGGCGGGTGGCAATGCTTCCCGTCATGGGATGGGGGTCCAGGCAAGTCAGACGATGCAGGGCATGGATGCGTGGCAAATCCTCATTCTAATGTGATAAGGTCAACTTCTATCAAAAAATTGACCATGGAGCTGAGCTGGAAGACTAAGGGCCCACCCAGACAGTACCCTTATTGCAGTAAATCCCACAATGAAGAAGGAAAACCCTGGTTTGTAGCGAATTAATTAGATGAGTCCGGAAAACTATGGGAATACCCACCAACCCCCACCCCCGAAGCCCTCAGACCCCTTTAAAAAGTAAAGAAAACTTACCCGGTCTCCAGTACACTGTTGGAGCAGCTCTCCCAGTGCATAGAAATGATGCACCAGGAGAGTGTGTGTGTGTGTGTGGGGGGGGGGTGATTTTCCTCCTCTCCCCCCCCTTGTCTAGGGGCTTCCAGGGAGGGGTGTAGGGCCTCCAGATGTTCTTGTTGGCTAGTCCCGCAAGAGCATCTGGACACCCACCCCAGAAAACATGTGCTTTCTTTGGTGTGTGTGAGCAGGCCCCCAGGAAGATCTTCGTTTTTAAAGCACAGATTCTCCTGGGATAAAGGCCTGTCTGAATCTGCCCCTAGAGATTCTTGGAGGGGTGTTTTCTCAGGTTAAAGAAATAGCAGTTATTTTTGTTTGTGAGTTTTGCATTTGGCCCCATCTACACTGACCATCCAATGTAGTTTGAAGCTAGCTTCAAACTATAGTGGCCAGGCAGCACACGCCCACAAACAGATGCAAAAAAAAAAAAAACCCTTAATGCACATCGGTGCTTTGTGATTTGTGTAATCACCAAACTAGTTACAGAATTTCCAGTGTAGTCATCTGCACAGCAGTTTGAAACTACATTAAATGGTCAGTATAGGTGGCCCCTTTTTCTGGGGCCCTATGCCCGTAACCTCAGGGAGTGTGGAGGGCTGTCACTACATGAAAGAGAAATTTAGGGGTGGTTTTTCACTAGGCATGGGCAAAGTATGGCCATCCAGCTGATTTGGACTTCAACCACTGGTTGAATTTGGATTTCAACCGGTAAGCTGGTTGAGATTTCTGGGAGTTGAAATCCAAAACACCCAGAGGGCTGAAGATTGCCCTCTAAAGATACTATAATTCTTTTTGGAAGAAGATTAAAACAAACGAGTTTCACTGTGCAGCACAGTATCCACTGCTTGTGGATTAGAACCGAGCCCAGAACTGCAGTTTGGCAGTTGTTCTGGAACTATCCAGAACAATTCTGGAACTATCTGTGGCTAGACAGCCACTTGAAAATGCAGAGTTTTTTCTTAACCAGTCTGCTGAGATGCATGTGCATAGCCATGTTTATTTAGAATCCCCCCAGTTTCAAACCTTGCATGGGATACACTCTGGAGCAGCATCTTAGCTCTTCTCTTTAGAAGAATCCTGGAAGAGTGGAGCATCTAATATACATAATGCCATATGATGACAGTATGCAAACTATTTCTGTGGCTAGACTAATACAATTCAAGTGGGATTTGGACTCAAGACTTCCTGTGAACTGGACTATGTTAAGTTCAAAGTAAACATACAATAATAAGTCCAAAGTAAACATACACCAACATACAATGTAAGTCAGAATCTTCTTATTTGTTCCCTCCTTAGCTCTGTACAACTCACTGTTTTGTGCAGGTATTTCTCCCCACCCTCCACTCCATTCTGTGCACTGAATTATGATGAGATAGCTTTCAGTGTTTCTATATGCGAAACAGTACAATGATAGCTTGTTTTCTGGATTGAAACTATTTTGTCCACAGTCTCTTCTATTGATGGTTGGTTTCCATTATTCCTTTTAGTTAAAATGCCTGCTTAGCCTTGGGAGAAATGTTGTATAAAAGCCTTTTTTGTATTCTCTTTTGGATATAATTTTTGAACCTATTGAACTTTGGTTTGGAACTGTTGCCAGTATTACAGGCAAAAAAAAAATTACAAGCAGAATATGAATGTGTTTAAATGTGTTGAATAGCAATAGACATTGACCTAGTTCTGTGCCTGAAACACTGTGATGAGAGGGAACAGAGAGGAGGCAAGAGAATGGCAGGGCATTCTTTCATAGCAACTGTGTTTTGAATGCTTTGTTCAAGACCAGTACCAGAAGTTAATTGTTTAACTGAGCTCCGTACTTAATTCAGTTAATTCATAATCCAGCAAAGCAAAAGCAACAGAGGTAACATATGGATAGCTAGAATGGAAGGAAAGAATCAATGTTTGCATACGAATGAGTCTCTTTAAGGGCAGTTCTACATAGACACTATAATGCAGTTTGAAGCCTGCTTGAGGGCAGGGTGTCCACAAAATGTACATCCCCAATGTGCACTATATCACGGATCAAGTCAGACATCGTATTTTTAAAAACTCCCCAGAAAGTTTAAAATAAGCCAGAAAGTGTGCTGCAGTCAATCAGAACATATCCCATGCAGGGCTTTAAACTGCGGCAATCCCAAATAGATATGGATATGCATAACAAACTTTCAGTCTGTATCTGGATGAAATGCAAGCTAGAGCAAACAAAATGTTTAGTTTGGTTGTGCCAAATGCCCAGCCCTGTATTTAGACTTCTTTTATGTCTCATCCACCACACTGTTTTCCTGACACAGGAATGAGGCAGGAAATTTCAAAGAGATACAAAAGCATTATTGTCCTGAAGGTAGGAAAAAACATACAGACAATCATGTATGTGTGTGTATGTATATTTTCTGGCAACTAGCATTGGGCTGCCATTCCACACATACATAGATCTAATTGATCAGTTGACTTTAGCCAAGATGCCATTCGCATTGCACGTTTCAGCACAGCTAAATCAGATATAGTGCAGTAGACTACATGGGCCCTGAAACTCCCATCAGTCTTGCAAAGCCCCAGGAATTGTCTGATTTTCAGAAGTTTGATCTGAAATTTGGCTGAAAATAAACATGGCTTCCTATCATCAATTTTGAGAGGCACTGTTAGGGACTATTGAGTTATATGGGCTTGCTTTGGGTGGGATGCAGCACATGGATGAGTTCTGGTGAAACTGGATTTCAATAAGGGCATATGCCAATATTGGTACAAAAAGCAAGGTCTTATTTCAGCCATGAGCCCCCGGTGGCGCAGTGGGTTAAACCCCTGTGCCGGCAGGACTGAAGACCGACAGGTCGCAGGTTCGAATCCAGGGAGAGGCGGATGAGCTCCCCCTATCAGCTCCAGCTCCTCATGCGGGGACATGAGAGAAGCCTCCCACAAGGATGATAAAACATCAAAAATCATCCAGGCGTCCCCTGGGCAACGTCCTTGCAGACGGCCAATTCTCTCACAACAGGACACTCCTGACATGACAAAAAAAAATCAGCCATAAGAGATGAAAAATGCAAATTTGAGACACAGAAATGCATTCATGAGACACAGGAAAATATTGTCCCCAAAAAGTTTGTTTTTGTAAATATCTTGGTGAAGGATAAGGTTTTAAGTAGAGATAGGAAAGCCTGTAAAAACTGGAAAAATTGGTGAAAAAACAAGTGTAAAAATTGGGGGGAAATGGAGGAAAAACTATTTTCCTCCCATTTTTTGGGGGTTTTTTCCAGGCTTTCCTTTCTCTAGTCTTGACAGTTCTCAAGTTTGCACATTGGTTTTTTAAAAAGTATTTTAATTAAAGTTAAAAAGAGGGAAAAGGGGGGGGACAGTTGGTGGTATTGGTGAGGTGGGGGAAGACAAGGGGGAGGGTTGAGTTTGGGTTAAGGTTTGAGGGGAGGCAACAGGGGAGGAAAAGAAGGTGGGAAGAAGGAGAGGAAAAAAGAAAAGGTGGGGGAGGAGTGGTGGTAAGAAGACGGTTGCAATCTTCTCGCCCTCTCCGTTGGTCTGGTGGTGTTTTCCTTTGTCAGTCTTGTTGTTGTCAGATCCATGATGAATCACGTTGTCTTCCCAGTTATCTCACGAATGAAGTTCTTGACAGTTGACCAGTCCATTTTTTCTTGTGTCTTTAGTTGTTTGTTTCTTAAATATTGGGTGAGACAGTCCATATTCATTAACTCTATAATTTTAATTATCCAATCCTCTATATTTGGTAAATCTTCTCCTTTCCAGTTTATTGCATAAATGATTCTTGCGGCCGTGGTCAGGTAAGAAAATATTTTTTCCTTATTTTTTCCATAGTGAAATCAACAATTCCTAAAAGGAAATACTCAGGTTTCAGCTCTATAGTTAGACCTGTAAATTTTTGTATAGCTATGAGGATCATCTCCCAAAATTTAGTTGCCTTTTTGCATGTCCACCAAAGGTGGAAGAAGGAACCCACATGTGAGTAATATTTCCATCATTTGTCTGATTGATCCTTATAGCATTTCGCTAATTTGCTTGGAGTTATGTACCAATAGTACATCATCTTGTACCAGTTTTCACGTAGATCCTGGGAGTCTGTGTAGTTTATTTTAGTGTTCCATATCTTCTCCCAATCTGTTAATTGAATATTATGGCCGATGTTTTGTGCTCACCTCACCATACACTCTTTTATTTATTCTTTCTCCATTGACCAAGTTAGAAGTATTTTGTAAATTTTGTAAATTAATTTATTTTTGTATTGTTGTATTCCTTCAGTTGGCATAATAAAGGAATTACACTGAATTTAGATTTTGTCTGGAATACCGTGTATTCTGGCTGATGGCATAGATGGAATTCATGTCAGTCGCTCATAAGAAATGATTAGACAAGCTCTAACACCATAAAAACATTTTCCCTTTGTTGTTAATGAAGGTTTTTAGCTGCCTGGGAGAAGAATGTATTACAGACAGAATAGTAATTCCCTTTAGATCAACATGTGATTTTAGGAGCTTTTCATGACTGTCAAAGAAAACAGGGCAGTTAAAAACAAATCTAATGATAACTGACACAACATAACTGCTTTGTATAATCAATCAACTTCAAAAAGTGTATTGTTAAAAGTTCAATTGACACATGAGAATGTTATTTGTGGGGAAATCTATTTTTTTTTCATATGTTGATCTTGACACCAGCTTTTAGCTAGAATGAAATTGTGTATTTTTTTAAAAAATTATTAGAAGCTACTATGCTACCTTTTTAGGCATGCACATGCACACGTTTTGCATATGTATACCCTAGGAATCTAGATATTCAATTATTTCATCCTCTCACACAAATATGAAGCATTTTCCCCACTTTTCTCCCTGCTGCAGGAGAAAATGAATATTTCTGCATATTCGCATATCCCAAAGCATTTCAGGGAATTATTAAACCTAGCTGATTTCTGGAATAGGTAAATGCCCAGGGTGGTGGCCGTGGGCATTAAGAGTCTCTTCCCACAGAGTGGAGTCAAGTGAAGGAGTTGGAAGTCATGAAACAAATGAGACTAGATAAACTATAGTGGAAAACTTGAAGTGAGCCCAATCAAACATGGACTGCAGCCCATTGGAAAGTCTTCTCCGTAACAGTGGTAGCAGTGAATAAATTATTCTCTGTCATCATTACCTCTGAAATGTGTGGCCCCGTGGTCCTGGGGTAGTCCGAAGATTGTCCCACAGGAGCATCATGTAGAGCAAGGCTTCTTAAAGATTTTCCATTCGCAACCCCTTTCTGACTGATAAATTTTACATGATCCCGGGTATATAGGCATACAAAATAAATATAAAATCAAACATTTACTGCAAATAAATCAGCTTGTTAAACAGGCTGGTTTTTCCTTTTTATGAAGTTCAGCTGAAGAATTTTTGGTAGAGTCCACTGTAAATGTTGCATGTTGTTACTGATACATTTGTGTAAATGTGAGGTGTTCAGAAACCATTTACTATTGCCAAATTTCTCGTGACTCCAGCATTGAGCTAAGGTGACCTCATCTGGTGTCAGGAGCCACAGTTTAAGAAGCAGTGATGTAGAGCAGTGGTTCCAAACCTTTTTGACTTGTGGAGGCCTTTTTAGAATCAATTTCTACTGTGAGCCCCTTAGGCCTACCCTACCACCAACCTTGCAAGTTAATGGTTTTAGGAGTAATGTTACAGGGGGAGGAAAAGCATATAGATAATAAGTGAATGCAAAATAAAGAGATATCTGAACAATTGCACAATGTCTGTATAATGAAATTTTATTTCAAAACTTTGAAATCTACCCTAATATCTACATTTATTCTGAACTACCACCAATACACATGATATTGTCATAACTTGGCCATGCATAATAATTTTTCCAAAGTTTAATACAATAATTTTGGAGGCCGTGGCAGCAAGATGATGGCTAGAGGAGGTGAAAAATTCAACTTGGCAAATTTTCGTTCATAATTATCTTATTTTCATTCTACTTTTTGTTTCTTATTCTTTAATTTCATTCCATTTTGATTTGTTTTATTTTCCTGGAGTGGCTGTGGTGCCCCTGGGAAGTGCAGGCGGAGCCCCTTAGGGCTCAACTGAGCACAGTTGGGAACCACTGTTATAAAGGATTCGGCAACCTAATTTGAAGAGTCTTTATGACACCTTCCATCCAATTCAATGGAAAATATCTCTGTACTAAATCAATGACAGCTGTTAGTAATGGATTGGATGAGGGCAAACAAATTGAAACCCCACTCAGATAATTTTATTCTGATCTGCCAAAAGTTACACTCTCCCTGAAATCGCATGTTCATGACTCAGATCTGAGCCAGATGCCCTGATTTCATTAGTGGACAGGAATGCGTTTGCACAGCTAAAACTGGTGGTGCGTGAGCTGTACCTGTTGCTTAAGACATCAGATCTGACTATGGTGGCACATGCCTTGATATGTCACCATAGCCAGATCTGTTTGGAGTATGGTACATCCCATTTAGATAATGGAACATACTCTGTATGGGGCTGTTCAGAAACTCTAATGGTCCAGATTGCTGCCTGAGGCATATTATAAACAATTCCACTGGCTGCTGATCAATTTCTAGGCAGAATCAGAGTGCTGGCTATGATCCTTAAAGACCTACATAGCTTGAGTGCAGACAAACTATATCTTCCTATATGAGCCTGCCCATGTTCTAAGATCTGCAGATAAAGACCTCTCAGTCCCACCAAAATGCAGACAAGTCCAGTGAGGACACAAAAGAGAACCATCTTTGTGGCTGCTTCCATAATTATTGAACAGCCTTTTCTTAGAATTTCAGGTGCACCCTTCCTGTTATCTTTTTGCCAACAGGTAAAGACTTTGGTTTTTAAGTGTTCTGTCAGATAAAGACTGAATGTGCAGTATAGTGTTTTGACGCTGTTTTAAGTGTTTTATTTAAAAAAAAGTTTACAGTTAGCCCCCTATATCTGCAGATTCTATATTCACAAACTCAACCATCTATGACTTGAAAATATTCTCCTATACCCCCCCTCCCCCTCAAGACTTCAAAAAATAAAACAAAAACAAACCTTGATATTGCTATTTTATATAAGGGGCACCATTTTGCTATGTCAATGTATATAATGCGTACAACAACAACAACTACTACTACTCAAGGAAGGGATGCTGAAGCAAAATTTAGGATTAATCCTCAGTGCTTTTGATAGTTATGTTTTCCAAGAACAGAAGGATAAGGACTTTATCACACGGGGCTTATAGCAAGCATTTGAAGCTCCCTAGCCATGAATAAAAATGTTTACCATCACATGACGTAATTCTAAAATCACTCCAAATGAGCTGTCAACTTATTTTTGAAGCACTGCATTTTAATAAACAGAAGAAATTTGCTTCTAGGCAGCTAAAAAAGCTTTGAATCTGTGTTTAAAGTTATTCAGGTGGTGTAGTAATCCAAAAGTGCTTCAGCAGTGAATTTGGGGACTGTGAAGTGTCATTGTGAGCACGTTGAGGGTGTCACTTTGAACTGCTTCACTTACTTCAAGTGACCCAGTCAGAGAGGACTTCTGGCTGTAAAGCCATCAATTCCGCCTTTAGTCCCATTCATTTCTTTTTTTATTTAATTTTTTATTTATGTAAATGCACAGTTTTGCATATAACTCCAAGCACTGATAGGAATTTCTCTTTTTGTTTAAATGTTTCCTTGCTTTTTGCAAGCCCCTATCCTTTAAACTGCTAGCCATTCACTTTCAGGTACCAGATAGTCCCATACTATTCCCATGTTCTTTCAATCTCCCATGTCTGTCCCTGTGGTGTAGCAAGACAATTTTAATTGAGAGAACAAATACAAAAATAGAGGACTGAAGGGTTAGATCAGAGGTCACTATAATAGAGGTTTAACTGCAGGGATTTTTAGTTGGAAGTCAAAATTATTATTTCGTGGGTAAATGGTCCCATTACCTGGTCTGCTCCTTGAGTCTCAGGATTTGAATCACAGGAATTTTTCCAAACCTAGTGGAGATGAATGGAACACATAATAATAATAATAATAATAATAATAATAATAATAATAATAATAATATAATAATCTGGCACAAACCAGGCAAGGTGGTCCCAGTGGTGATCGGCACACTGGGTACAGTGCCTAAAGACGTTGGTCTGCAGTTAAACACAATCAGTGCTGACAAGATTACCATCTGCCTGCTGCAAAAGGCTACCTTACTGGGATCTGCACACAAATGTACCATCCAGTGCACAACCACATGTTGGAAATGTTATTTTTGAATTCTTGATGACATATTGTGGGATAATCAGGTTTTCAAAAAGCCAAAAGAACAAACATCCTGTTAGAGTGCACTCGGTGTAGCACAAGCTATTGCAGAGGAAATAATTACAGTAGGTGGAGCAAAGCCTTCAATAGCATGTGGGTGGAAGTAGGGACATTTGGGCAAATATCTTTGCTATGAGATCCAAGGAATTACAAGCAAATCTCCGTTTGCACTAAGGAATACTCCAGTACATTAGACAAATGCAGCAGCAAAGCTCTTATAACCAACTTTAACACCTTTGCATTTTGGAGCTAAGGGCCTGTCTACATTGGCCCCATACCCTAAGATTCCTGGGCATCCAAGAATTTCTAGGGACTTCTTGTCCCAGTGCGGGTTTAATTGGCCAACCCAAGTGAATGCCACATTAGCAAAAGTTGCAGAACAGCCTGGTAACTTGGAGAGAAGGTGAACAACTAATGCACCTGTACAAACAAAACCGTCTCTATGAAAGGCGATAGTCCCATACTATTCCCATGTTCTTTCAATCTCCCCATGTCTGTCCCTGTGGTGTAGCAAGACAATTTTAATTGAGAGAACAAATACAAAAATAGAGGACTGAAGGGTTAGATCAGAGGTCACTATAATAGAGGTTTAACTGCAGGGATTTTTAGTTGGAAGTCAAAATTATTATTTCGTGGGTAAATGGTCCCATTACCTGGTCTGCTCCTTGAGTCTCAGGATTTGAATCACAGGAATTTTTCCAAACCTAGTGGAGATGAATGGAACACATAATAATAATAATAATAATAATAATAATAATAATAATAATAATAATAGATTCTGGCACAAGCCAGTAAAGGTGGCCCCAGTGGTGATCGGCACACTGGGTACAGTGCCTAAAGACCTTGGTCTGCACTTAAACACAATCAGTGCTGACAAGATTACCATCTGCCTGCTGCAAAAGGCTACCTTACTGGGATCTGCACACATTATTCGCCGATACATCACACAGTCCTAGACACTTGAGAAGTTCCAATGTGTGATCCAATACAATAGCCAGCAGAGTGTCTGATGTGGACTCATCTTGTTGTGTTTCAAATAATAATAATAATAATAATTATTATTATTATTATTATTATTATTTATTTATATTCCTCTCTATCTTCCCGAAGGGACTCGAGGCGAATTCCAAACATAAAAGGCAAACATTCAATGCCAGAATACAACAACAATACATCCATACTAACAAAATTGCTGCTACACAGGATATTGTCACACACAGCTGGTAGTATGGATTTGAAATCCAGTTGGGATTTCCCTTCCTGATTAAGTATTTCTTTACTGTTTATAAGTTCAATGTCCATTTTGAAAAAGTTCCAGCTGTTTGCAAGTCAATTTTCCAGAGTTCCAGCTTGAGCTTGTTCTTTTAATACTAGGCAAAGTTTACAGAATACCACAAACAGGAAAAGTATTGCAACTGCAAAATGCATCTTTATTTTTGTATTAATTGAAAGCATTTCCTCTCTGTTTGCAAGTCTGTTTTGCAGACTTCTTCATAGGGACAGTGCTTGTGGACTTGACAAAGGCAAACACAATTAGCTTTAGATCTTGCAAGATTTTGAACTCTCGGAGTCACACAATTCTTCAATATTTTTAAAGGGCACGGATAAAGAGGAGCAATGCACAGATTGGGAGAAGAAAAGTCCCAGCAGCTGCTGTAAGTTAAAATCATTTATTGATGCAAACAGCAGTTGGTGTGCTCCAGCTCAAATAAAGATTATTTGAAATGCCAGAACCCATTTTATAGCCTTGTGTAGCAAAGTCCTAAAAGGATTGTCTGAAGGAGCATATCCCCCTATATGAAATCATCTCTCCAATGTCTATTTTTATTGCAAACATGCAAATAAAAATGTGTATTCCAAAAGTCATACAGTTTTATCCACTATCAACCCACCATTCTGACCAGTAATCTGTTACCAAGACAATGGTTGATGCCTGGCCAACAGCAGAACAACGCACCCAGAAAACAGAATGTGTGTACTTAATCAAATAAGGAAGGAGGAAATCCATTCATCCCTAGCTTTCTTTCAAAGCTCGTTCTTTATTAGAAGGGGAAGATCAAACTATGACAGAATATCATATGGGAACTTTGCTTGCCAGGCTGGTTCAACCAGGTAGGCTTTCACCATGCTAGTAATAGCAGAAGATCCTTTGTTTGCAGCCAAGCCCTGCAATCCAACCTCAACTTTTCAGACATATCAGTCAACCTCATCAAGGATATTAAATAGCATCTATAAAATGTAGAATACTGCTTAAATACCTTAAAGGCATCAGATCCTTCTGATCTTGGAAGGTAAATAAGGTCAAGTCTTGTTTGTTCTCAGTTAGGAGACTGCCAACAGCTATCAAACTCTGTTTAAGAGGGAGGAACTGGCAAACACACCTCTAGATAGTTCTTGCCAAACAAACCCCTATGAAATTCATTGGATCATTATTTGAGACAAGAAGTGTTCTGTCATTGCTTCTTCTTGGAACCCTTTCACACTATCCAATTATAGGGCTGTGATTCCACTTTAACTGTCAACAAACAACTTGACGGCACAGAAGTATGTGTTTACATATGAGCTGACCTGTCTACTTTGTAAGAGATAATATTGAGCATTTCTTCATTCACTGAATAGAAAAATGCACAAAACTGCCAGTCTGCTAGCAAGGAATAAACTACACATTACCCCTAATGTGTAGCATTGAGTCAATTACTGTTGCTCCTGTTACTCCTTTACCTGCTCATCATCATCCTTTTTCTTTGTAGGCGAAGTACAGAGATCGTCTTGGGAGTCTTTGTGTTGCCAAAAATGATTTTAGGTACTTGATTAGGTAAACTAAGCTAATGGAAATCATGCTGAGGTATCCCCTGGGTTCTCTTTTACATGACACAATTACAGCACTTCAACTGTCATGGGAACATCCAATGGAATTCTGGGGTCCATAATTTTGTAGGAAGTACTGCTCTCAAACTGCAGCCTTTCTCTAAAGTATCAGTGCCATGATTCCACAAGATGGCAGCTAAAGTGGAATCATTGTACTATAATCATTGTACAAACTGGTGCCAGTTTGCTTCCGGGCACAATTAAAAGTGCTGGCTTTAGCCTATAAAGCCCTAAACGGTTCTGGCCCAGCTTATGTATCCAAACGCATCTCTCCCTATGAACCCACCAGAAGCTTGAGATCAGCAGAGGAGACCTTACTCTCGATCCCGCCTGCATCACAAGCACGTCTGACGGGGACAAGAGACAGGGCCTTCTCCGTAGTGACCCCTTGCCTATAGAACTCCTTACCTAGGGATATTAGATCAGCCCCCTCACTTCTGACTTTTTGAAAAAAACTGAAAACTTGGCTCTTTGAGCAAGCTTTTGGAACCTCAGCATAGACAAACTTGAATCGGAAATGACCTAGGAACAACTAAGACGATGGAGCAGATGAGAACTGAACATGAAGACATTGTTTTTAAATTTTTTAGTGTTTATTGTCATTATGCTTTTAAATGCTTTGTGGTGTTTTTTTTCTATTTTTACTAATGTATATATTTTATATATGGCATCAAATGGTGCCAACTTGTTCGCCCCCCTGAGTTGCCTTCGGGCTGATATGGGCGGGGTAGAAATAACATAAATAAATAAATGCATAGTGTGAAAGGGCTCCTATAAGACATATTGAGAGAACATTTCATCTCAAATAACTTCCAAATAAAATCATTCCAGGATATCATCAATTGCTATTAAATGCATGAAAATTATCTAAACTCCATCCAACTTGGTCATTTACCTATCCTTGTTTCTCTGAGGCTGCATCTGCACTAGCTGAAATATTTCAGAGTGACCTGTTTTGGAACTGTCCCAGATGTACATGGGGAGTCCACACCTATCAGTATGGAAGCAACTGAAAGCCCTTTTTGAGTTCAGATGGCCAGTGCACTGGCACTAGTTCCCTGTCCTCCTGAGGGCTGCCAACACTACCATTGTTACAACAGTCACAGGCAGCTCCATGGCAGGTCTTGCTGGCCACATAATCTCTAGTAAAGTCATAGCAGGGAACCCATCCATGTAATAACCAGAAGCAATGTCACCAGTAAGGCTCTGCCAGGGAGTTTCTTGGAGCTGCTTTTAGTGGCAAAACAGTGATGGCTCTTCTTAATGTGTGGACACTAGATCATTCTAGATCCAGCCTGATCCAGCTGTCCACATGTCAAAATTACTGGGACACTCTGAGGTTTTCTAGAAGCTCCAGAATAAGTTGTGGTTCTTCTTGTTCCATCAGAAACAGCACTTGTAGAACTAGTTATATGTCTTGTGGATTGCTCACAGTGGGTTCAAAGTAAGTTAATTTTATTTGGCCCATGTAGACATGAGGAGAATCTGTGGAAAAGAATATATGGATTCACATGTGGTACCAATAAGGGCAGTGTTCAGAATGCAGCAGGAGGGCATATGCCTTCCAACGTATGGTTGTGCGTAATTAATCTGATGAAGTAGCCGATGAAAGCTTATATGGCAAAATATCTGTTAAGTTATCAGTGATGGAAGTTCAGTTTAGCTTGTTACACCATTTTTGTATTTTAGATAACAGTTTTCAACATATTTTGCTCAGAAACTTTATTCTTTGCATTGTGCTAGTTGGTATCAATCTGTGTTTTATTTATTTATTTATATTTGGAAAGGCAAACAGTGGCTTTTAGGTGAATACTTTGAATTGTTGTCTGTGAGATTGTCCAGCACTTCCTTTTACTTTGAGGAACGACAGGCCATATCTAAACAATCTTGAATTGTGTGATAAATTTTCTGAATTTTGTAGTGTTATTATTTTAGCCTGGAGTCCTATAAACACTTGATTTGATATGACCGAGATGTACTTAAACAAACCAAAATATTCTCACTGGTGAAAACGGAAGTTTGTTATACTAAAGGTGATGTTAGTTTGCAGTGCGATAAAAAAAAATCCCTGTTTAGGCATTCAGGATATGAGACAGGCATATTAGAAAAATCAAGTTGGTTAATAATAAACTGTGGTACTGTTCATGGACTATGCAGAGGGAGCAGGACTAGTTAGAGCAATTCCAGGCAGAAAAAACGAAATGCAAAGATACAGAATGGGGGATGGCTGGCTCGAGAGCAGTATGAGTGAAAAAGATCTTGGAGTCCTTGTGGACAACAAGTTAAACATGTGGCGGCAAAAAAGCCAGTAGGATTTTGTCCTGCATCAATAGGAGCATAATGTCTCTACATCTAGGGAAGTAATGCTACCCCTCTATTCCGCCTTGGTTAGATCACACCTGGAATATTGTGTCCAATTCTGGGTGCCACAATTGAAGAGAGATACTGACAAGCTGGAATGTGTCCAGAGGAGGGCGACTAAAATGATCAAGGGTCTGGAGAACAAGCCCTATGAAGAGCGGCTTAAAGAGCTGGGCATGTTTAGCCTGAAGAAGAGAAGGCTGAAAGGAGATATGATAGCCATGTATAAATATGTGAGAGGAAGTCACAGGGAGGGGGGAGTAAGCTTGTTTTCTGCTTCCCTGGAGACTAGGATATGGAACAATGGCTTCAAACTACAAGAAGGGAGATTCCATCGGAACATGAAGAAGAACTTCCTGACCGTGAGAGCCATTCAGCAGTGGAACTCTCTGCCCCGGAGTGTGGTGGGGGCTCCTTCTTTGGAGGCTTTTAAACAGAGGCCGGATGGCCATCTGTCAGGGGTGCTTTGAATGCAATTTTCCTGCTTCTTGGCAGGGGGTTGGACTGGATGGCCCATGAGGTCTCTTCCAACTCTATGATTCTATGATACTAACACTGCCATATAAAAATCCAGATTATCTGCTTTGACTTGCAGTGTAGACTCATATAGATAAGTTCAAAGAAGATCATGTGGATTATTATCTGCTCTGATAATCTGGATTGTATGGCAGTGTATTAGGGGAATCAGTTGAGCTCACTACATTTGTGCATTGTGAATGCCTCACCTTGGTTACCCAAGAGCGAAAGTACAGCAGGAGAAAATATTCTCAAAACAGGGCTATGCAGGCTGAGCTCTACTTCCCACCCCCCTAAAATTATTTATTTGTTTACTGCATTTATATACTGCTTTTCTCACCCTGAGGGGGACCCAAAGCGGTGTACAACAAGTAATGGCAAGATTCAGTGCCAACATATATACAAAACCAAAGCATAATAATTAAAACAATAACATATAACTAAAAATTAAGCCTTAAAATAAGGGGCTGTCCCTGCTTCTACACTTCAGGGCAGCTGTTATCACATTTTATTCCTTAGTGATGAAAAGCTACATTTGAATTTAGAAATTGTAACTGAGTCATAAACTGGAAATTGGATGAAAACAATCCACTTTACCACGCCCTTTCTGGAAATATTGCTGAACTACATAACACGCCCACCTAGTTGCATTTGGGACACAGAGCATGCATCATGGTGTAACTACACATCTTATTTCACAAGGAGATTCTTTTGCTGTGATTCACTAATCACAGAGAGGATAACTCAAGGTGAGAGAGGCTAACTCACAAATGCACTAAGTAAGGTGGGGCAGGTTTAGAACAAATTGGTTTGTATGGCAGGAGGTTGGATTAGATGGCCCTTGTGATTTCTTCCAACTCTGTTTCTATGGTTTTTATTATTTCTATGCTTCATGTCAAGGTTCTCCTGCCTCATGTCTAGGCATTAGGTGATGAAGACATCTGTGAATTGATTCTATTATATATTAATCTGGGCTTTTGAAAAGAAATAGGCTCCAGATATTATTTCAGAAACATTTTATTACACAAATACATACACTGCTCTTCACCCCGCTGTGTTAATCAGCCACCATAAAATATCTAGGAATACAGGGCTAACTTCAGGTGTGTTTTCTTTTTTTTAAGTTATTCCATCTAAGACACAGACATGTGTTTTTCATCTTAAGAACATACACACATCTTGAGTCCTGAGGATTATCTGGGAAGAAATCTCACTGGTGATTGCAGCACACCCAAATACCTGGGAGTTACCCTGGATTGTTCTCTGACCTACAAGAAGCACTGCCTGAATACCAAGCAAAAAGTGGGCCCTAGAAACAATATCATACAAAAGCTGACTGGCACAACCTGGGGCTCACAACCAGATACAGTGAAAACATCTGCCCTTGTGCTTTGCTATTCTGCTGTTGAGTACTCATGCCCAGTGTGGAACACATCTCACCAAGCTAAAAACAGTGGATGTGGCTCTTAATGAGACATTCCACATTATCACAGGCTGTCTGCACCCTACACCACTGGAGAAATTGCACTGTCTAGCTGTTATTGCACCACATGACATCCACCAGGAAGTAGCAGCCAATAATGAAAGGACCAAGACAGTGACATCTCCAGCCCATCCCCTGTTTGGATATCAGCCCGCATGCCAATGCCTTAAATTAAGAAATAGTTTTCTAAGATCTACAGAGATACTCGCAGGAACACCTCAGCAAGCGAGAGTCCAAAAGTGGCAGGCTAAAACCCAGCACCTCAATCCATGGCTGATACCAAATGAGAGACTCCCTCCTTGGCACACAAAAGTCTGGGTGATGTGAAAGGCGCTGAACAGGCTGTGCTCTGGCACCACGAGATGCAGAGCCAACCTTAAGAAATGGGGTTACAAAGTGGAGTCAATGACATGTGAGTGTGGAGAAGAGCAAACCACAGGCCACCTACTACAATGCAGCCTGAGCACTGCCACATGCACAGTGGAGGACCTTCTTATAGCAAAATCAACAGCACTCCAAGTGTCCAGCTACTAGTAGGAGGACATTTAATAGAATGCCAAGTTTTTAAACATTGTGTTTTCTCAAATACATTGGCTCGCTCCTGATACGATAAATAAATAGTTGTTTCTGGTGGCTCTTTCCCCAAGCAAATACATTTATGGGAGGCTCTGGGTTCTGAAACGTCTTATAGATACAGTCGGCTTGGATCAAGGTCCACTTCACAGGCTGTATGGTGAGGGAGGGGAAAGGAGGGAAATGATCTTTACAACAGCAATAGAATCTATCGGATAATAGATTGGGGTGTGGTCTGCCTGCAATGTGGACGTCAAATGGGACAACAGGGACTATATGTATTCCAACTTACTATCACCACCTAAAATGAAAAGTCAATTGCAAGCTTTCACTCTGACATAGTTAGTAGCAAAGGTTTTAAAAGGAAAGCTATTATTCTGACACTATTTAATGAATAAACAAGCCTATTGACAGGTATAGCAACCGGGATTAAGCCAGAGGTAATGGGCGTGAGCAATTTTCTGCACTCATTGTCATGCTGATATGAATAAGAACCTTCATCTAAAATACCTTTAAAACATATTAATGACTCATTTTTTGCTAATGCAAGCACCATGGGGTTAGTAACTAAATAATCTGAAACTGACTAAATGGATTCAGTTAGTAACTGTATAACCTGGAATCACCTAGAAATGCCACAAAGGAACAAGGAAAGTGTTGAGTTCTGGGGAACTTCAGACTAGGCATTATGCCCAACCAAAATAATGGGAAGTGTGTGTGGGAGGGCAGGAAAGTTACTGCTCATTGAGTATTCTTCCCAGGTAACTGTGCTTGTGCAATAGTGGGCAAATGTCAAGTTTATACAATTTACTCCACATTTTATTGCTGAAACTATGAGAGCTGCCAACCAGAGACAGATACAGAAGACACATACTTAGAATTTAACAGTTCTCAGTTCAGGACGCCCTTTTGAGTAGGAGGACTGATTAGAGCTCATTGCCTTTCACTGCCTAGCCTTAGCAGTCTTCATTTAGCAATATAATATAAAGTAGGCAGGAAAGTACCTGTGCCGTTGCTTTAAGTGAGAGTCAGAAATCCTTTCCATTCAATTGAAAATCCCCTAGGTATCAATCCTCAGATTCTGAATTACCTTTCTTGAATCCATGGCCTAAATGCAAAAGAGATTTCAGATTAGAGAAATGCCTTCTGAGATTAAGGACCTCATCACAAAGGGATAAGGATTTACTACACATCATGGCGAATCCATGGGGTCCTGGTGAGGAGGCATGGATAACCCAGCACTCCACACCCCATATCACTTGACTACTCTGGGACCCCATCCCATGGAGTGCGGGGGAGCATCACTGCACAGCTTCTCCTCATCACTTCACAGATAACGCAGGAAGCCTCCAATGTTGTTTCTTTGGCAGCATATAACACTTGCTCTCCCCTTTCAGCACTGAGCCCAGCCAGAAGTACACATATGTCATGTAATGGGCTCCATGTCGAAAGTGGAGAGCAAGCGGCATATGACGGGCAAATTTGCTCACCTGATGAAGTGTTAAGGAACAATAATAGTTGTTTCCCTTTAATTTTTATCACAAATATAATATGCCAGATAACTACCACCTGCTGTTTCTTTATTGCCCAAAGGTGGCAAATGAGCTCTGAAGCAGGACTGTCACCTTTGGTGACACATCCTGTTGCACAACACTGATCTGCCACCTCCCTGTGATAAACCCATCCCCTGCTATTGATGGGAAAACCCATCAGTATCCACATATCAGTGCCAGGTTCCTGTCACTTATGTGGTGCAATGGGGCCATTCAGCTTCTGTACAGGCATGATAGCACTGAAGGGATAGCAGGGGTGGGATTC
Source organism: Anolis sagrei ordinatus (assembly GCF_025583915.1). NCBI lineage: Eukaryota > Metazoa > Chordata > Lepidosauria > Squamata > Anolidae > Anolis > Anolis sagrei. Next base: position 96,690,965 of record NW_026847549.1, read on the forward strand.
TCCTCTTCTTCCACTCTCTCTTACTTCCCCTCACATTAATTCAGTGATTTAAGGTTTTTCTACAATTATTTGATAAACCTTGCAGTAATTGCTTTAAAAGATATGTGTATGTATGTATGTATGTATGTGGAGGCTCCAGCCCCCCATTTACCCCTAAAACTTATTTTAAAAGGTCCCTGGCCACCATAATTCCTCTTGCCGCATCCTCCTGGTGTGAGAAAGTGATGTCCGAGAAGACTGGGGCGGGGGGATGTTCCTCCTCACCCCTCCCATTTCTTCAGGCATCATTTTCTCATGCCAAGAGGACACAACAAGAGAGGTTATGGCAGCCAGAGACCTTTTAAACTAAGTTTGAGGAGGTAAATGGGGGCTTTGGAGTGACTTCATACCATCCTGATTTGTCTCAGAATGGCATGTCACCCCCCCCCCCCCAATGCTGGAACCCATGCAAAAGCAGATTATTTAAACCCGTTTTGGCACTACCTGGAAGCGCCCTGACATTTCAGGAGCAAAACCTTAAACCTAAAGATAGATGCTGTTGATGTCACGCAGCTACAGTCCAGTGATGTATGTATTAACTTTATGTATTATGTAGAAACAAGAGCTTCTCACAGCTTGTCATTCAAACATATAACAGAGACTGAGTGTTTTTTCAGTTGCAAATTAAGCATATTTGAAAACTGAAACACTTGGATTTAATTAACCTTTGTGAAGTGCAGCAAGCTACACTGATGGGAGATTTGTGTACAGCATTGTTCTCTTGTCTGGAACTGACCCCAGGAAAATGGAAGAGTTTGAACCTTTGCCAGTTACTTAGAAGTGATTCACCAAAACCTGTACTCCAAGCAACACATTGAGCCCTGGCAACTCTAGGTGCCACAATTTGGAGATCCACCACACAGCAGTTGTGGCACCTAGAATTGTGTGGTGGAATAGTTGTTGTTTGTGTAATGTGTTTTATTGGCTTTCATAATTATTTATTTTATGGCTGAATGTTTATACTGTTTATTTGTGTTGTTTAATTTATTGTTTATTATTTCATGTTGTAAGCCACCCTGAGTCCCCATGGGAAGATGCGGCAGGATATAAATAAAGTTTGATTGAGTGGTAGCACTTTCAGGACAGCCTTCTGGGGCATTATGAAGGAGTATTGCTGCCGGGTAAATGTGTACGAGACCCTGGTTAGAGCAAATGGGAGCACCAGGCACATTGCTATAGTAACAGGTATGCTGTGCCAATTCATGTGGGAAGGGGAAGTCTCAGAGGAAGTTGGAGGCTGCAGGGGGCCCATGTAGGTGCCAATCTGCCTTCAGTCTCGGAGAATCAGTGACAGCAGTAAATGTTGTTCTCTTGACTCAACAGAAAGTACAGTGTGTAGGCTGAGGGAAGGAGCTGAGATACAGAAGGAAAGATTTCCCCTCTCAGTGGCTTTGATTCTGACACAACTGCACAAAAGCAAAAGCATTGGATAAATTAGTATAAAACTGATAAAACTAGAAGGAGCGCAGGCGGCTAAATATCTTTTGACCAAAAATGGGCAACAGCAATGGCATTGTCTGTAGTCTTCAACAATTCTTCCTCTATACATGAGGCAGGGCATAGTGAACAAGCATACAGATGTGGAGTTGTCTATTCTGCTCCACAGTCACATAATTATATTTTGGTGTTAATTAATTGATACTACTGTTTTAATTGATTAATGATTTTGTATTGTGTTGTTGAAACTGGTTGTTAACCGCTCTGAGTCGTCTGAGGGCTGAGAAGAGCGGTATACAAATGAAGCAAATAAATAAATAAATAAGTTGTGGGATTCTTTTAGGTAGTGCCATTTTGCCAGGTTGTCTTTTGTTCTGTCCACTCCACTTCTGAGTCTGTTCAGGGACTTCCAAGTTGCCCATTCTTGGTTTGCCCCTGGAGGAAGACCCTCGTGGGGGGGGGGGGCATCCAGTTGAGGTTTCCTGGTTTAGCTGCCCAGGGGGATACCCTTGCTGTTGCTGGGGGGACGCCAAGAGGAGTGGTAGTTCTCATAAAGCTTTTCCTTGATTTGAGTCTATTGGGAGGAGTCTGGTAGCCATGAAGTGGGTGGCTTTCACAGTGTTCAACTTTATTTCTCTCACATTTAGCAGCAACTTCCTGTCGCACATAAGGGCAGCAATGCCAGCTAGCTTGTAGTTTATCAACAGGTGTAGGTTTAAGACATCCTGTGATTATTCTGCATGTTTCATTCAATGCTATGTTCACCTGCTTTGGATGGGCAGACATATGCCAAATAGGGCAGGCTTTGGATGGGCAGACATATGCCAAACAGGGCAGGCATACTTGGCAGTTGAGTAAGACAAGGCTAGGGCTGATGTTCTTACTAATTTTGGGTCTGCACCTCATGTGCTGCCAGTAAGTTTCTGCAAGATGTTACTGCGTGCAGCTACTTTTTGCTTGGTGTTCAAGCAGTGTTTCCTATATGCTAGTGTTCGATCTAAGGCAGTGGTTCTCAACCTGTGGGTCCCCAGGTGTTGTGGCCTACAACTCCCAGAAATTCCAGCTAGTTTACCAGCTGTTAGGATTTCTGGGAGTTGAAGGCCAAAAACATCTGGGGACCCCAGGTTGAGAACCACTGATATAAGGCAATACTGAGATATTTAGGATGGAAACAATGTTCAAGCTCTTGACCTTCCCAGGTAACTTTCAATTTCTTGTTGGCTTAACGGTTGCATAGGTGGAAAGCACACACTTGTGTCTTGGCAAGCTTCAGATGGTTATCTTTGCAGTAGCTGGAGAGATCTTTCAAGACATTAGTAAGTTGGATTTCAACTGTTTCAAAGTCTTTTGCTTGTGTTGTTAGGCCAAGGTCATCAGCATATATAAAGCTCTATGTGAGTGGTGGTTGTGGCTGATCGTTAGTAAAGTGCTGTAGTGTGATCAAACATTTTAAAGAACAGTGCTCCCTCTTTGCATTACACTACATAACACAATTTTTTGTTCCTAGCTTATAAATATCATTTCCTAATTGATTCTATCATAGAAACATGGAAAAGGTTTTTGCTGGACATCGTGCAGCACATTTTGCTTTATTTTTTTCAGTGAATATATTATTGAGTCTTGACCAATTCAACATAGTTTTTGGCAGCCACAAAAACAAAGTTTCTGGAGTATAACAATTTTTTTCAAAGTACTTCACAATTAAACAGGAAATAACTGTTTCAAACCAAGAACAGAAAATCTTTCAAATTTTGTTACATAGTGTTACAGAAAGGAAGATGAATCATTCAAAGTGTGCTATTTTAAATGCAGCTACTCCATCTCCTATAAAAACTAGTTCTTATTCAATTTAGATGAAAAGAAATAGAACAATAAGTAAGAACAAAATAGTAACTTTGAACAAGTTGCAGAGCAGTTACAGGTCAACTCTCTAAAGAATTAAAAAAGATAAAAAATAGTTCTCAAATGAATCTGTTGTTTTGAACTGCAATGTTCTTAGTGATGAGGAAAAATATAGCGGTGAAGAGTGAACATAACCGAAGGATATTTTTACTTGCTCTCTCTCTCTATATTTGTACAAACCAGATGGGAAAGATTGGTGGATGAGAACAAAACAGAGAAGAACCGTAATGAGATGGTCTCCTGTATCATTGCTCTTAATAGCAGGCAATTTCCAAGAATGTATCTAACAGCTTATTACATTGTAAAAATAGTCTCAAGACTCATAAATAACTGCTAACAAAAATGATCTCAGTACCTGGCTATTTTTGCAGCAAGACATCCTGCTGGATAAAACTGCAGTTCAACTCAAACATGTGCAAATATCACCACAATGTGAATATTTATCTTTTTGCTAGAGTTGTAGCTTTGCCTGTATTTCAGCTTGGCTTAAACATGAATTGCTATTTTGGGAGCAATGATGAAATAGCAAGTAAGCTTATGGCAGGTATGAAATGCTGATGTGACTGTTCAGTGTGATTTTTTTCATGTCAACTCCTGCTATGGAAAGGTATATTTTAATATATACAGTGGCGGCTAACCCATTTTGCAAAGTAAGCATTTGCAGTATAGTTGATTTTGCCCAGGGGCGCTCTTGAGGCGCTCTTGGGGGAAAATAAACCTTGACATATGCGAGTTGTAGTTACTGGGATGTATAGTTCACCTACAATCAAAGAGCATTCTGAACCCCACCAATGATGGAATTGAACCAAATATGGCACACAGAACCCCCACGACGAACAGAAAATATATATCAGCGATTGGTTGGGGGATGGGCATGCCAAAATACTGTTTGCTTACCGTTGAAAATTACCTAGGGCTGCCTCTGAATATATATAAGTGTTAACTTAAAAACTGGCATTGTGTGTTAAAGATGGTTAAAGGCAATATTGTCTGCAGGTTTCATGTGGTGGTGCAATGGGTTAAAGCCTTGTGCCAGCCGGACCGAAGACCAACAGGTTGGAGGTCCAAATCTGGGGAGAACGTGGATGAGTTCCCATCTGTCAGCTCCAGCTCCACATGCAGGAACATGAGAGAAGCCTCCCACAAGGATAGTAAAACATCAAAACATCCGGGCATCCTTGCAGAAGGCTAATTTTCTCCCCCCAGAAGCATCTCACTCCTGATGCACCAGGCATGTAGCGGGGGGGGGGGGGGGGAATTCTCATGGTGGTTCACGAAAAGGCCTTACTGGTGCATTATTTAAACTGTTATGTTTATTCATATCATGATCTGATCACCATACTCAATATATCCCATATGCATGGGGGTATTGGGTAATGATACAAAAGGTTTGCTAGGCTAGACCCTCTTTCACTCAGACTCAGCCCCCCCCGAAACTCAGCCCCCCCCCGAAACCCCCCCTGAAAAAAAATTCAGCCTCCCCCCCCCGAAACAAAATCCTGGCTATGGGCCTGTGATGCACACAAAAAAAATCACTGTAAAGATGTAACAGTAATCTAAGGTCACAATCACAGTTCATTTGGTGAGTTATTGCACTGCAAAAAGGAAACGATGGGCAAACATCTTCAAATGTAGTTATAGATAAATTTTGGAAAGCAAAACTGCCACTGTCATAGGAAAGAAGAAAAATTAATCACAATTAATGTTGCCTGTCATTTCATATGCTTCACTGATTAGACCTGGCATCTCAGATTTATTGGTGGCCACCTTAACTTCCTTGTGCTTCCTGATTCAGACTGTTCCGTATCCTACAATTCCCAAAAAGGCTCAATTATCAGCAGGAACACAAACTTTTTCAGTGATCTGAAGGGCACAGGCAAGGACATCCTCCCAACTAGATCAAGCATTCACCGGAAGTCAGAAGCAGTAGCCAGAACATCAGATGTATCAGCAAATAGAAGTCATCAGGACCAGGAAGGATGAAATGAGAACTTTGGGACTCCTACTAACAAGAAATTGCCACTTTGCTAAAATCTAGTATGATTATGATGTGACGATGAATGGTGAATGGATGGAATGCCATGAGTATGAAAAGATTGAGGCTGAGAATGTCTACTCTTCACTGATTTCCTCTGAGATTGCCCATCACTCCAAAGAAGGAAATTTAAGATAGGTAAAGAGTGACTCACAAGAAGAGTAGAAAATCATATTCCTGAACTGAGTTCTTGAGAGTTCCACACAGCTGAATAAAATCCACATTATCTGCTTTGAACTGGAATATATAGCAGTGTGGACTGGGATAACCAGTTCAAAGCAGATATTGTGGGATTTTCTTCCTTGATATTCCAGGTTATATGGCTGTGTGGAAGGGCCCTGAGGGTTCCTTTCTCTTTCTATTACGCCCTGAGAGAGAACAGGAATATATGATATTTTTTACAAAAGTCAATGTGAAAAAGGGATAAATTGGAAATGACTCTCAATGAATAATGAAGCAGGAGAATAAACAAGACAAGGAGAAAGAAAGCTACTATTGCTCGTATATTCTCTTATGCATTTATATACTCTGGATACTGAATACTTTTGTTAACTTTTGTTCTCTTTGCTGTATGGATATCTAATTAACATTCTTTTAAGGCGTTCAACTTGATAATTGATACTTGATACTTGATAATTCATGTCATTATGAATAGCTGTTATCATTGCCATTATGATCATGTCAGTGTTAAGTAAAGTTCCCAAAAGGTTGGTTACTATGGCTTATTTTTAACTCTGATATAGTCACTTTGTACTTTGTACTTTGGCCACATCATGAGGAGATAGGAAAGCTTAGAGAAGACAATTATGCTGGGGAAAACGGAAGGAAAAAGGAAGAGGGGCTGACCAAGGGCAAGATGGATGGATGGCATCCTTGAAGTGACTGGCTTGACTCTGAAGGAGCTGCAGGAGGTGATGGCCGACAAGGAGCTCTGGCGTGGGCTGGTCCATGAGGCCACGAAGAGTCAGAAACGACTGAACAAATGAACAACATAGTCACTTTGATTACAATAGTTTTTTCTTAGCTAGCATCTTCATGTTGATTCCAAAATCCTATTTTAGGATTTTCTTAGCAAGATGTGTTCAGAGGAAATTTACAATTGCCTTCTTCAAAGGCTGAGAGCATGGCTTGCTCAATGTCACCTGGGGGGTTTTGGTTGTCGGACAGGCACTCAAACCAGACTGCAAGTCCTGTTTAGTCATTATCAATTCAGATATAACTCATGGTTATATGAAATGTATATCTAAAGTTCAGTGTGCACTTGGGAGTTCATAAAAAGGGTCCTTCATTTTGAAGGCAGCAGAGGATGGAGTGCAATTTGTTATTTCCACTGAAGGACAGTCACACTCGTATTGTTCAGGGGGAGAGAACCGTCTGCCAAAAATATCTCTCTCTTCCAGTATAAAACAAGAGCATGCCACTGAGGAACAAATAACATTGCCTGCATGCTGAGACCAAGTATATGTTCACTCCTGAAGTAAAGAAATAAAGTTTTAAGCCTTCAGTTTCTGGACACATCAATGAATAATTCAACTTATTCTTGAGAGTATCATGAAAAAAAATAACAGTCAAGCCTTACATAACTCTGTTAAATAACTATGTTAGCAATGAAGCCTTACAACTCCAAAAGCTTACTGCTTAATTCCAATAGAAAGAGCAGAGAATGGTAAACACAGATTTTCAAACAGAAAAGAATGCCTGTAAAATTCCGTGCAAGTCACCATGTAGAAGTGCGTCAGTTTATCCCCGAAGGCCCAGAGGATAGGCTAGCAGCTACGTTGAAGGCCTGGGTGTGTTCACCAATGACTAATCCTGTTTCTATTGATCCATGAAAATTGTTATTTGAGCTGTGCCAAATGACTGACCCAACAGTGCAGAGTATCTGGTCTTCTTTGAATACACTGTTAAGTCTTAGGCTAATGATGCCCTCAGGAACCTTGAACAGGTATAAATCATTTCACTTCACTGTTAATCAGATGCCTGCACCTAAGGTATGAAAACTGGCTGTGTGTATCCATCCAGACAGCTAGCTGACCAAGTGATCACATGTATGCCACAGAAGGGGGCTGTAGGTATTCATCTTTATAGGTTGTACATTCAGTTCATCACTCATATGTGAAGTTTCTACTTAGTGACAACCTTCCACAAGTGACCTTTGTGGTTGCCAAGTTTCTTTCTGAGGCAGCCAGGATTAGACAATTCCCAATTTTAGACACAGTCTGAATTCCGCCAGTACTTCTTGTAGTCTTTTACCCAAAGCCAACATGTATTTTAAGCAGTTTTTACTGTTTGCAAATTTTATCCAACTGGATGTTCTTAATCCCATTACCTGCATAACTTGTATGCTACAGTGTAATAAGGGTCTTTGGACCATAATAAAAATGTATGTATGAGTTCGTCACTCTTAAAGGCAAGCCAGCATTGGGAAACTGGCACTTTTGGAGATTACAGAAACCCTTCCTCAAACAAGAATCTCTTGGATACTAGGGCTGCGCAAAAAATCGTAAGATAGTATAAAGCTGCATCAAATTTGTACTTTTGACCTCTGTTGTTATTGGGTTATATTTTTTTTTGTTTTGTTGTTGTTTTGAGATAACATTTTATTTTGACATGTAAAGATTTTTTAAAAAAATAATAATTGGGGCATTTAGGGATTCTTTGTGGATATGGAAGCCACAAAATGTGGTTGGAGCTTGATGTAGGTTGTACTTCCCCAATCCCAGTTATAGATGGACTCTAGTGCATGGAAAGTTGGAATCAGAAAAGCAAAATGAAGAAAAATTTCTGATTCAGATGTTTTCTATTGGAACCTGTCTTTCTTTGAAAGATGGCCACCTTGGCACCCTCCCGAGAGAGTTATTTTTTTCTTAAATATTACAAATTTTAATGTCAGATTTGTTTTAGTTTTTTTCATTCCCATAGATACTGGTCTTGATATTTTACATAAAATAGAGCAAGGCACTGCTTCCAATTATATAAAAGATAGTAATGTATTGCTAGCTCATAATGCATTGGATAATGATGATGAATAGGTGTACGAATACTGGATGTTAAAGACAATATTATTGTATCTATTAACAGTGGTTTCTAGAGTGGTTGCAGTATCTGGTTTCTAAATCCATACTTCTGTTGGTAATTCTGCTATTGTATAAATCTCTTAAGTTGGGCGGCTATCAGACAGGACAAGGTTGGGCAGAGTGATGCAGAGACTGAAAACTCCATCCATACTTCAGAAAAAGCAACAGGATAAGCAACAGGAGGACATATGGTTCACATACATGCATGAACACTCAAGCAGTTCCAGCAGACAGCTTTACAGTGCATCCTTCACGTCTGTGATAGGTGTAGAGCTGTGTTATGGCTTTGTTGTGCAGTTGGGAACTGTTTGTGTCCCGGCATTGAATGTTTGCGGTATATATACTGTGCTTTGCCCTTCGGGGTGAGAAGGGCAGAATATAAATGTTTTAAATAAATAAATAAATAAATCTCTTCACACAAGTTCATTAAAAATTCAAAAAACAAAACACAACAGACAATTGCTCTATTGCAGAGCTTAGGAAAGATCCTGACCATGGCATGAAAGGCACAAAAACATCTTATTGATAAATTGCACCTGCTACTATATTGTTGCATTAGTACTTTGTCACATGTTCCCACTGCTTCATTGTTTTAGTGGGTTCATTGTTTTGTTGTTAGCATTTCTTAGGCGTGGGGAAGAAAAGTAAAGAGAAAGTTCTCAAGATATTGTTCTCAAGCTATCACTCTGAAAAAGAAACATCTTGTCCAGAAGATTCTTGTTGGTGGATAGATGTTAAACTGTGCAAATGTGGATTACATGAAACTCAAAGGAATGGTCGCAGTTGATGGGAGCTCAGATAACACAGTATGCCGAGATGTGGTCACGAGGCATGGTTAGGTTCGGTCGGAATCTTTGTAATTCGGAATAAATTCAGAAAGATTTTCTTTTTGAATTGATTTCAAAGTTTTTAAGGAAACCGGAAGTTTCTTTGCCCTTCCAAAGCTTTTTCCAACATGTCTCTTATGAATCAGTAAGTGAGTCGGGAATGATTCCGCTTTTCCCCTGCTTCTGTTCCCTGGTCTCGGTTCATACCAGAGAAGTGTTCTAAACCAGTGTGGATGTATTCCCTTCCTTTACTTTCCATCCTGCGAGAGAAGTGGTTTTAACTAGTGTGGATGGATTCCCTTCCTTTCCTTTCCCTCCCATGTCAGTCTTAAGCGAGAGAAGTAGTTTAAACCAGTATGGATGGATTCCTTTTCTTTCCCTCCCGCGTCAGTTTAAACCAGTGTGGTTGGATTCCCTTCCTTTCCTTTCCCTCTCACGTCAGTTTAATCCGGTGTGGATGGATTTCCTTCCTTTCCTTTCCCTCCTGCCTCAGTTTAAACCAGTGTGGATGGATTCCCTTACTTTCCTTTTCCTCCTGCTTCAGTCTTAAGCGAGAGAAACAGTTTTAATCAGAGTGGATGGATTTCTTCCCTTCCCTTTGCTTCCCCTCGCCTTTTTTCTGGAGTAAAACAACTACTTTCAAATTAAGACCACCCAATGAAACAGGAAACAACACTTTGAAACCATTAACGAAGGATTCGGAAGTCTCAGAAGTTTTGCAAAGTTTTGAACTTTTTTTCTGTGAAAATCAGAATTTACTTTAGATCCAAAGCACCAGATCCAAATTAGATCCAAATACTACATTCGAAACGAGTTTTAAATCTTTTTTTAATCAAACAAGCCTAGTGGTCACTTTTCTTGTTCTCGGAAATGATGGATAAGGAAGTAAATCTAAGTCTCTCACTTCAAACCTTTGGGAAGGGATGTGGCCTGATTCTATATAGAACATCTCATATATTGCCAGCCCTCCACATTTGCAGGATTGGCAGTTGAGGATTTGATTATTCCAGATTTGATTAATATGGTCTTCTAGAAGTCAATCCGCTCTCCAGAAGCTCACCACAGAATCATGCTGGAGGGCTTAGAGATTCCTAAAGAAGTATTCTTCCAGGTAAAAATATACCTTTTAAAAAAATCACTCTTGTGGGATCCTACACCTCTGACGCCAGAAAATGTGGAGGACTGACTTGATAGAAACTTACCAAGTGAAAAAGAAAGTTACTAACTTAGACATGTTAGGACTTGGTTATAGGAATTGCTACTGCTACTATTGTAGCATTTTGTCATGTGAAGCCTCACCTGTAATGTGACATTA
>NW_026847549.1:96707307-96725453 GCF_025583915.1 Anolis sagrei ordinatus
TTTGAATGTTTGCATTTAGTATTATTGAAATATGGACCATTAAGTGTCACTGTGAGTACACTTGCACCAATAGTTAATGACACCAAAGTGCAAACAGACCTCAGTAAATCAGTATTGAATTGGTTGTCATTGGTTCAATATTAAACCTAGGCAAACAGTTATTTATTCATTACTTAACACTGTGGGAACTTTTTGAAGTAAAGAAACTCAATCTGGGAGCCACACCTCCTCTGTATGTCATCTGTCACAAATCATCTGTGCTTTGCAATCCATTTTTTTCATGTCAGGAGTGACTTGAGAAGCTGCAAGTCACTTCTGGTGTGAGAGAACTGGCAATCCAAATGCAAGCTTTATTTTCCTTGAGTTCCACCTTTGTTCTTCATTCCCCCAGGTTTGTCAAATTCATACATTTGTTCACACTGTCATTACCATTATCTCCTTTGATTGGTTCTACAGCAGGATCTCCGTAAGATCAGGAGAAAAATGGATTCACTCATTATAAATACTTTATATTTATTTGTGATTAGTGCAGTGTATTGTATCTCAATGTGTTGTCGAAGGTTTTCACGGCCTGAATCACTGGATTGCTGTGAGTTTTCTGGGCTGTATGGCCATGTTCCATGTCCTCACAATCTTTGAGGATGCTTGCCATAGATGTGGGTGAAACATCAGGACAGAATGCTTCTGGGACATGGCCATACAGCATGGAAAACTCACATCAACCTATTGTATCTCAGTTTACAATAGTCCTATCTTGAGGGAAAGGTTCTATTTTCTTGACTCATGCGGGTGGGGACAACTTAATCTTGCCTCTGATGGTTTTTCTGTTCCTTTCTCTAGTGGAAAGAGGGAATATTTTTGTAAGCATTAATTTTATTTATAAATTTATCAAACAAAATGTATAAGCATACATTCTTCCCTCTTTTTACAACATCTTAGACAGAAGGGTATGTCATATTATATACAACCTAAGAGTTAAAAAATCAAAAACATCTTTAAGCATATTTATCTTTTTTTTAACTTTCCATTATAGCTTATACTGTGTATACCTCTACCACACACCTTTTATCTACTTATACATGCTTTATTTCTTTATAATTAGTATTATATCATGTTCCACCTCTTCCCTTTAGTTTATGCCCCCTTCACCAGAAGGGTTGTAAGCATTAAGACACAATTTTTGGAAGAAACACATACATGCACACAAATAAACATATTTTTAGTTGTGTTTCACTTTTCGCAGATCAACAAATTCAGGCTTGCCACCAATTGCACACTAACCAGGAAGCTAAATATAATTTTAGTTTTCAAACGGATTATGCCTATGTGATAAATATCATAGAATTATAGAGTTGGAAGACACTACAAGAGCCATCCCATCCAACCCCATGCCATGTAGAAATACACAGTTCAAATACTCCTTGCAGAGGTCCATTCAGTGCCCCTCCAGACAGGCCTTTAATCCGAGACACTTCAGGTAAAACCAAATTAATCTGGAGAAAACTAGGATTTCCCAGATTGCTCCAGATTAATAAAACACCCTGAAAGCTAAGGTTGAGACCTTTCCAAGTTTAGGCCCTGCAATCCCAAGGGTCAATCTTCAGGCTCTCCAGACCACGATCCCCCCCCCCCAAAAAAAAACCCTTTCCTGAGTGGCCCACTGGCAATGCAGTGGCTCTTTTAGCTGCTGCAACACACTGTTAACTCAAGTTCAGTTTGTCATCTTCTAAGACTCCTATATCTCTTTCACATATACTGTTGTCAAGTTAGATGTCACCCATCCCATATCTGTGCATTTCATATTTTACCTTACATTTTTCCATGTTGAAATTTATTTGGTTAGTTGTTGCCCAATTCCCTGGTTTGTTACAGTCATTTTGAATTCTGATCCTATACTCTTAGAACCACATCACATTTGGAAAACTCCCTACTGTAGAATACTTTGCCAATGCAGGCAGCATGGAGCCTGCCGGATTTCATCACATGACGCATAGCTGCTTCTGGTGGGATTCCATGATGGCTTCATCAGTGAAGTGTTCTACAACAGGGAATTCTGAACATCAGAGACTATCCATGTCCAGATAGAAAATCATGTTGCAGGGTGTTTGGTGATGGATTTGTCCTGCTGCCCCATGATTTTCTCCACTGCCCCGCAATTCCCCCCACTGCCCTCTGCACCAAGAACCTCCATGTGATGAGGTCCTTAATTTGATATCTTCTGCAAATTTGATAATTTCCATCAGTAAAGTTATTGATAAAGATGTTGAATAATACTAAGATTAGGATAGAATTCAGTGGCACCTCACTAGTCACCTCTTCCCAGGATGAAGAGGAACAATTGGTGAGTGCTCTTTCAATTTGGTCAGTCAACCAATTGCAAATTTACCTAAGAGTAACATTGTCTAGCACACAATTTACTGTCTTCATGGGGAGCTCTGTTGAAAGCAAGGTATGTTGCATCAACAGCATTTCCTTCATCTACCAAGCTTGTAACTCTCTCATCCCATCTCATGCAGCATGCAGCTTCTCTGGCTGATGTGAGTCATAGCATCCAAGAAGAAGGTAGGTCAGGACATCCAAAACACAGGGACAGGGGTTACACAACAACAGGGGACTGGCATTGTGGGATGGCAGTGAAAATAGTGGTGGCCAAATCTGATTAGGAATCATCCCAATTGTCTTCACAACCCCTTAGTAAGGGGAAAGTCCCAACTTAGATTAACCGAGGGCAAGGCCATATTAAGGCAGCTTTGCTTTGGATTAAGCTGGATCAGCCCCATGTGGCATTTAGCCACTGCAGGGCTGCTCTGGGTAAATGGCCAGTGTAGATGCACCCATGTATAGCTGTCAAATGTGCAAATGAGTGAGGCAAGATTCAGCTTTTTTCACAAAAACACTTGGGAATGTGACATTGCTACTTTTTGATGAAACTATTGAGCCAAACAAATATTCAGTTCTTGTGGGTTTTTTCGGGCTATATGACCATGTTCTAGAGGCATTTCTCCTGACGTTTCGCCTGCATCTATGGCAAGCATCCTCAGAGGTGAGGTCCTCACCTCTGAGGATGCTTGCCATAGATGCAGGCGAAACGCCAGGAGAAATGCCTCTAGAACATGGTCATATAGCCCAAAAAAACCCACAAGAACTGAGTGATTACAGCCATGAAAGCCTTCGACAATACATCAAACAAATATTTTCCAATCTACAGTTCAAATTGACACTCTTTATCTTCTTTGCTGTTTTCCATAGCATGGATGGTTGCTGTTTTGCTTGAATGAAAATGTCATAAGCCATGGCAGTTGTTTTAAGAAAAGAAAAGAATGTCATAACAGTATCTTAAACAAGTAATAAAGAAATCGTATCTCTTAAACAAATAGTAAGCATGTGAATTCCTGCATTAAAAAGTCAACCTGATAATCAGCACTTTTAAAATTAATCAGAATCATAGACAGAAGAGTGGAGACAGGAAAAGGAAATTACTTTTTAGGTCTTTCTTGGCAGGAAATTCTGAACTACAAGCACCCCCCTCCCCCTCCCCCACGTTTCCAAAACAAGGAGAGGTTCCAAGGACAGTTTGGCTTGCTGGACACCAAAGACAGATTTATTGTATTTGCTTTATTTCCATAAATGAAAATAGCAAACAAATCATATTGCAAAGCTACAGGACCTGAGGTCAGATTGCTAGTGAGACATAAAATTAAGACGTAAAATAAATGCAACAATTGTGGCTGTTTTGAAGTATTACCACTTTCTTGGTGATGCCAGAAGAGGACCAAGATACTCCATATCCATGGCTAATCATTTCTGTTCTGCTTTTAATCATGATGGATTACAGAAGAATAGTGAAAATAAAATATGAATGATGTACATATGTTGCAAGGAAGTCTGAGATGAGGAATCAAACCAACACTATTTATTTTAAGGGGTTCATCTACGTTGTAGAATGAATGCAGTTTGACATCAGTTTAACTGCCATGGCTCAATGCTATGGAATCATGTGATTTGTAATCTTATAAAGTCTTTAGCCTTTTCTATCAAAGAGTGCCAGTATCTCACCAAACTATGAATCCCAGGATACACAATAACATAGAGCCATGGCGCTGACACTTAATGCTCAGGTGTCAGCAGTGGCCAGGAGAGCCTTTGTACAACTAAAATTTGTGCGCCAGCTGTGACCGTACCTTGAGAAGTCTGACTTGACCATGGTGGTCCACACCTTAGTTACCTCAAGATTGGACTACTGTAATGCACTCTATGTAGGGCTGCCCTTGAAGACGGTTCGGCAACTACAGTTGGTGCAAAGGTCGGCAGCCAGATTGATAATTGGAGCAAATTACAGGGAGCTGTCAAACCCCCTGTTTAAACAGCTCCACTGGCTGCTGATAAGTTTGCAGTCCCAATTCAAGGTGTGGGTTATCACCTATAAAGTTCTAAACGGTTCAGGACCTGCCTACCTGCGTGACCACATCCTTCCCTACAAGCCCACATGGTCCCTAAGATCTTCCAGGGATGCCCTTCTCTTGCTCCCACCCCCATCTCAGGTGTGGCTGGTGGGGACGAGAGAGAGGACATTCTCGATGGTAGCCCCTCATCTCTGGAACTCCCTTCCCAGGGAGATTAGGCTGGCACCCTCCCTTTCCACATTCCACAAGGAATTAAACATGTGGATGTTTCTTTGTGCATTAGATTGAATCATGATCTGAGCCCATCCTTGAATTCCTATATTAGATTATATACATTTTTTAAAGTTTTAAATTGAATTAACCCTGCTCAATTGCTCTGTTCCATGCTATTTCCTATTCTATTATACGTTTCTATCCATCATATTGAACCACTTCAATATTGAACCACTTCAAGGCGGGGTAGAAAAATAAACAACTTCTTCTTCTTCTTCTTCTTCTTCTTCTTCTTCTTCTTCTTCTTCTTCTTCTTCTTCTTCTTCTTCTTCTTCTTCTTCTTCTTCTTCTGCATATTCTGCCGGGAACCAACCACATCACCTTTTATTTTAATTGGCAGAAAAGAGAATAACCTATATTACATTTTATTCTTTTATACAACCAAGCCTTGTTATCCCTTAAAAACCATTAAAATTAACTGGAACCCCACAGTTAATTTTAGACGATTTTAAACAGTGTATTTTAATATTGAGATAAATGTTTTTAATGTTTATGTATGCATATAATGAATTCTTGTCCTGGCATTGAATGTTTGCCATATATATGCTATGCTCCACCCTGAGTCCCAAACCCACCCATCCAAAAAAATCCAACCGCAAAAAAACAGCCACCAGTGACAACTATGCTCATTTCAGACTCTCCAGTTCCTCACCCCCCCCGCCCCACCCCCCACAAGCTCCACCAGCAACCACCAAACCAAGCAACCAACCAACACAACATAACATCCAAATAATCCTACCATCCCATTCCACCATCCATCCAATCCAATCCCAACACCACCAATGCTCCCATCAGCTCCAGTCTCCAAACAAAACCAACAACCAGTCCACTCCATCCATTCCAAAACCACATCCACACATCCAATCCATCATAAAGCCAAGTCTCCAGACCAATCCACAAACGGCTTCAAGCTCCATCCAATCCATCCCAACAACCAACAATCCAAAAATCCAGCTCCAGCTCCAATCCACACAAATGCTCCAACCAGCAAAACACCACCCATCCACCAACACAACAAATCACCACCAGCCAGTCCATCCAAGCTATGCTCCAACACACATAAAATCCAATACATCCAATGGCCACACCATCCCGCTCCAAAAAAGCCCATCCATCACTCCAGCCTCCACCACACTCCCATCCACCACCACCACCCACCATCCCACACTCCAAGCTCCAGAAACCATCCACCACATCCAAAAAAACCCAAGGCTCCAAATCCACCCAGCTCCACACCACCACCTCCCAACCAAAACCACCATCCATCCAATCCATCCACACCAACAGTCCTCCACAAACCGTCTCCAAAATCCTCCAATCCAGAGCTTCCAATCACCCACACCAACCAAAAACCACATGCTCACCACCATCCAACATCCATCCAAAATCCCTCCAACGCTCCACACCACAACCAAGCTCCACCACATCCAAAATCCCACATGCTCCAAATCCACAAAATCCATCCTGGATATGGCACACAACCAATCATCTATCTACCAATCATCCATCCATCCACCATCCACCCCCCCAAACTCACCAAAAACCAACCACAAGGAGGCCAGATCCACCTGGAAGCAGCTCCATCCATCCATCCATCCACACATCCATCCATCCATCCATCCATCCATCCATCCATCCATCCATCTACATCCATCCATCCATCCATCCATCCATCCATCCATCCATCCACACTTCCATCCATCCATCCATCCATCCATCCATCCATCCATCCACCCATCCATCCATCCATCCATCCATCCATCCATCCATCCACACTTCCATCCATCCATCCATCCATCCATCCATCCATCCATCCATCCACACTTCCATCCATCCATCCATCCATCCATCCATCCATCCATCCATCCACACATCCATCCATCCATCCATCCATCCATCCATCCATCCACATCCATCCATCCATCCATCCATCCACCCACCCATCCATCCATCCATCCATCCATCCATCCATCCACCCATCCATCCACCCATCTATCCATCCATCCATCTATCTATCCACCCACCCACCCACCCATCTTATAGTCTATTTATGTCACGGCATTGAATGTTTGCCATTTATATGTTGTGCTCCACCCTGAGTCCCCTTTGGGGTGAGAAGGGCAGAATATAAATGCTTTAAATAAATAAATACAACTCACACCACTCATTCTAATCAGTTCCATCGTATTTCTCAACAGTCCTTATGTTGTAGTTCAGCGTGATAGTAATGTTACTACTACCGGTAGAAGGGAGAAGAGGGCTGTGCAGGTGCTGGAGGAGGAGCAGCAGCGAAAGCAGATTAGAGACATATTCATGGCTCCAACTGATTCCGAATCCTTCGAGGGTTTCTCAGACTGTGAAATGGGGGAAGGAGAGGAAAGCAGGGGAGTTAAGCGGGCTACTTGTGAACAAGAATCTGATGAGGAGATCCAAAGGAAGCGTATCCGTGATATACTTAGCGCTCCAACAGAAGATGAAGATTTTATGGGTTTTGAAAGGAGTGATGGGACTGGGAGTAACAGTGAGGAGGAGGGTGATTTGGACTGGACCCGTGTACAGGAAATTAGGGACATCTGTACTCAGCCTACCTCCAGTGATGACTTTGAGGGATTTGCAGAAGAGTGGCAATCTGGGAGGACCTAAGTCTTGACAGACGCTGGCAAAGGTGGATAGATGGGCCTCAGTGCTCAGCTGCAGGGAATGGGGCACCTGAAAGTGATGATGAAAGGGTGGGGAGCAGTTCATCCTCTGATGAGAAGCTTTAGGATATAAGTAGGTTTGGTTTCAATGGGTCTTTGCAGAAGGCAAAGTGTCTTTTCGGGTGCATATTTTTGTTCCTGCTATTACTCTCAACCTTGGGTCCTTGGACTACAGATCTTCATGTTTCTGTGACTTCTGGCTGATACTTCGTAAGTGCTGACTACAACTCTCCCTTTTTGACTCTGGACCGTGTTTTGACAACGACTACGCTTTTTGGACTGCTTCTTCTTACTTCGGACGTGCCTGGACTACGGACTGCTTTTGGACTCCGATTTTGCTTGCTCCCACATTGTTTTTTGGTACCTTTTGGACATTTTGAATTACAAGCAGATTGCTGTATATTTTCGTTATCCCAGATTATACTCCGGGATAATCCGGATTATATTTAAGTTGAGTTTTTTATGTAGCGGTTGCTATAGACTTTTAGTTTGTGCTAGAGACACTGAAGCAAGTGTCTCTAAAGCCTTTTTGTGTTCAATAAACCTGTGTTTGGACCTTTTATATTGTGTTTGGCGTTCTTGAGGCTTCTGGGTCTTGACACCTTATAACTCAGGAGTAAGAATTCAGAATTGTTGGAAATTTGGCCTAGGCTTACTGCATCTTTCTGTTTGTATGCTTAAAGAAGGTGGATTTACAAGGGGGAGAGGGATTGAGTAATCTTTTTTTTTTTTTGGAAAAGGGGGCAGTTGGCCAAGTACGTTTGGGAACCTCTGGTCTAAATCAAAAAGTAATTTGGAGTTATGTGGAATTGTCTAAATGTAAAACATTAAGCAACTATTACCATCTGGGAGACACCCAACTTGAAGAATTGTATATGCTAATACCACTTAATGAGTCAACTGAAGAGTTGAGTCATGCTGACATATATTTACCTTAGCAATGAGCCACTAGCTGAGAGCTAAATTTGCAAGAGGATGTAATAAATCCCTGGATTACACTCCAATGTGGCACAACAGATGAGTGAAGTATTGAGAGGTTTGTGCATATGACGTATGAACATCCATGACAAGTCTGGAAGGATAACATGTTTGCAAAAGAGAAAGTTCTCTGAAAGTCACTTTGATATTTTACCCTAGAACAATCTCTCTCGCAATTCAGTTGGCATCGTGCCTCAACCATGTAGGGAGCAACGTCAAATCTCTTATGCAAACAGAAATGAATTAGCTAGGTTTGACAAACTTAGAAGAACAAGTTATGATCATATTTGTACACTAACAAACAAGAAGGAGATAGATCGGGTAGTATTCCATATGTTAAATGGCCTACGTATCCTTTTTAAGTGGCAGTTTATTTTCAAGGTTTGTGTTAAGATTTTTTTTTTCATGTCAGGAGTGACTTGAGAAACTGCAAGTCACTTTTGGTCTGAGAGAACTGAAAATACAAGTTTACAGCTTAGGGGTTATTCAGAGTCTGCCATGAATCTGGGGTGCCTTTGCTTATCTGATATCAGTATGCCAGGTACGCCCATTTAAATTGAATGAAAATCTGACCAGGGTGACACATGGATCACTGCAACAGCTGTACATAGAGCAGACTTTGAAGAATATTTCAAAGTTACTTTGGATAATAAATACAGCAGCCATGTCATGCACCATGTGACTCCCTTTGCTGAAATAAATACCTTGGTTTCAAAGGTATGTCCAGGTACAATTCAATGTGTTGGCATCAACATTTAATGAATGGCTGTGGACCAGTGTATCTGAAAGATCAAATTCTTCCATTTGAGCCTGTCCGTCTGCCTGCATGCCTACCTACTCAGATTACAGTCTGTTCCAACAAGTCCTTGAGATATGTATGGTTGCAACCATGGAGTGGATCTTTTTGTGTCTGCCTAGAAACTCTAGAACAGTGGTTCTCAACCTATGGGTTCTCAGATGTTTTGGCCTTCAACTCTCAGAAATCCTAACAGCTGGTAAAGTGACTGGGATTTCTGTTTTTTTTTAAAAAAATAATGATCTTTATTTGATTTTTTCATTTAAAAACAGTACAAAACAAAAATAAGAATGTGCAAAGTCCATTTAAGAAAGACAAAAAAAAGGTCAACAAAAGTAAATCAAAGCAAAGGAGAGGAGGGACTGTGTGTGGGACTTAAGAATGACAGGTAGGAAAAAAAAAGGGACAAGAAAAGAGAAAAGAAAGAAAAGGGGGGGGAGAAAAAAGAAAAAAGGGAAATAAAAATAAAAAAGAAATATTTTGACTTCTTGGTATCTTCTAAGGGTCTTCTTTACTTTTTCTTTCTTCTCTCTCTCCTCCTCCTCTCCTTCTCTTCTATATCTTTCCCTTCCTTTTTACCATCTCTCTCTTTGTTTTCTCCAATTTTTAGATCAAAATTGTCTTTTTTTTGTTTCAAGTATTCGGTAACTTTTTTTCCAATCCGTTTCTTCCATTCTCATTTCTTTATTCTTTGACATAAGGAAAGTGAGTCTGTCCATGTTTCTGATCTCTAATATTTTCGTTAGCCATTCATCTTTGTCAGGTATTTCTTCTTGTTTCCATCTTCTCGCGAAGCAAATTCCCACAGCCATGATTATCAAAAACAATAATTTATCTTTATTCCTTTCTAATTTTTGTGTTGTACATACCTAATAAGAATAATTCTGGTTTCCAGGGGATTTGTATTTCTAGCATTTTTTGGATTTCCTTTTGTACTTTCTTCCAGTATCTTTTTGCACTATCACATGTCCACCACATGTGAAAATATGAACCTTCTTTTACTTTGCATTTCCAACAGTTTGTGCTCATGTTGTTGTAGATTTTTCCCAACTTTTTCGGGGTCATATACCATGTATATGATGTTTTCACTCAATTCTCTTTCAGGTCTGATGCATTCCAAATTTCTTCCTATTCTTCTTTTCTGATGTTTCTTCCTATATTTTCATTCCATCTTTTCATATAATTCTTTTCCTTTTTTGATTCCATTGCCCATTCTAATAATTTATATATATATATTTGTTATCAATTTTCTTTCTGATTCCATTATTTTGTCCCATTTTTTTTCTTGTGCAAATCCTAATTCTTTATCTTTCTTATATTTTTCTTTAATTTGCCAATACTGAAACCAAGAAATGTTTTGATCTATTGTGTTTAGTTCTTGTTGTAGATTTCGGAGGTTGTAGGCCAAAATACCTGGGGACACACAGGTTGAGATCCACTGATCTGGATATGCCCCTCTCCTGAATAATYATCTCTGAAGTTGAAAAAAAAACCCCTCACGATTGCAGATGGCTTGCAATTAAAATTCCTTATTTTTAAAATTTATATCAGTTTTATTTGTAGATTATAGCTTTTAGTTTTTGGATTACTACCCCCCCCCCCCCCCCCAAATGTTTAGCATTTTGTTGAAAATTAGAAAGGATGTTTCTGACAATCAGTGAATTCTTTTTTCTTAAAACACTTCAGAAATAAGGTACTGTAGGGCTGTTCTTAAATGAATAAAATAGTAGTCCATCTTTTTTGTGCAGTCTCATTTCTTGGTTGGCCTCATTGATGGAACATTTGGGATGTTTGCCATCTGGCACTTGCTGAGTGATTCACTTGTCTCTCCTCTTGAATGCTTGATTTGAAATGTTTAACGTTGACTAGGCAACCAATAATCAGAAAACATATTTCTCATATTAATGAAATACAAGCAACCAAATAAAATGCCCAGCCTGTGATGAAAATTCTTTACATAAAACATTCACTCATGCCTGTTTTATTTCTTGAGTTCTACGATATCTCAGGGGAAAAATAGTCTTCCCCTTTCCCATTGTTAGTTTTGCAGTATACCCAAGATGTGTATGTAACCTAGATATATTCCTACATTTACTTATCATTTTTATGCCATCTCTATCATTCCACCCCCACTACTGAATGGGCATTTCCATCAGTACCAAGATGGACTTTCTTGGTTTTCTTATCTTTGTTCAAATAATACAAATCATCTTGGGCCACTAGGCATGTTTTTCAAAGCACTCAACTTGATTCTTATGAAACGACAAAGTGTCCCAGTGTATTTGTTATTGCCATTTGACTTATTATTGAAAGTGTCCTAAGGGTATAAAATTCAGGACCACTTTTATTTGTGAAAGCACAAAGTACTCTCTTTGATACCAGTCTTCTTTCGAACCCATTGGAGCAAAACCATTAAAAACAATCTTTTAAACCCAAGCAAAGCACATGCATTTCTTTCTCTTGTTTGGGCACCTCTTCAACAGTATCTCCAGAAAGCGTTTAGTGAACTGAAAATATAGTTTTAGTACCACACCATTCAGTTATTTCACAAGCTGGGTTATTGTAGATAATAGATGTACAAGCAGCCCTTGAGTTACAAACATCTGATTTACAAATGATTTATAGTTACAAAAGGGAGTGAGACAACAGAGAGTGATAGAAATCTATCTCTAGGAAGGGAAAATCACTCGTGAAAGAGTTAACATGGGGAAAAGGTGTCTCCACTAAAGCTTTCTTACAAATCGTTTTCACAACAAGCAAAGTTTTTCAAAATCCAGTGATCACAAGGATGGAAAGTGAGGTGCAACCTTCTGAACAGGGTCAAAGACAGCAAAACAAACAGTAGTAGTAGATGCAGAAGTAGATGCAGATCACTTCCCCTCAAGGCTCTCCCTCTCTCACTCTTTCATATAAATGGGCTTAGTCTTTAGTAGGGTTGCCTTTGAAGACAGTCTGGAAACTTCAACTGGTCCAACAGTCAGCAGCCAGGTTGCTAACAGGAGCAGCTCTCAGCAAGCATACAACCCCCCTGTTGCACCAACTCCACTGGCTGCCAGTTTGCTACCGGGCACAATTCAAAGTGCTGGCTTTGGTCTATAAAGCCCTAAATAGTTCTGGCCCAACTTACCTGTGCGAACACATCTCCCCTTATGAACCATCAAGAGCAGGGCCTCATCCGGAGAGGACCTGCTCTCAGTCCCACCATCGTCACAAGCACGGATGGCGGGGATGAGAGACAGGGCCTTCTCAGTGGTGGCCCCTCGGCTATGGAACGCCCTTCCTAGGAAGATCAGATCAGCTTCTTCGCTTCTAGCATTTCGGAAAAAACTCAAGACATGGCTAATCAAGCAAGCATTTGCAAATACTGAGTAACGGACATAAGAAACTGAGCAATTACATGATGGGACTGGACAATATTTTAATGAGTATTTATTGAATTATGTTTTATTGTTCTGTGATGATTTTATTGGTGTTAACATTTTTATATTGTACCTGTGTTTTTGTGGCATTGAATTTTGCCTTGTAAACTGCCTCGAGTCACTAGAAGGCTGAGAGGGGTGGTATACAAATACAGTAAATAAATAAATAAATAAATAAATAAGTGGCTCCATAGACGTTGTTACAAAATAGGTTAAGAACTGAGGTTGTGGTGGTATGATAGCCTTTTATTTCAACACTCTAACTCAGGTGACATGGGCCAGTTGAGGAGTTTAAGGCTGTAGTGCACTACAAACAGGAGATAATGCAGAAAATGCCCCTCCTAGAATAGGTCCTGGTTGGGTCATGAGCAGTAAATTAACTGTGGGTTGTTGTAGGTTTTTCCGGGCTATATGGCCATGTTCTGGAGGCAATTTTTCTCCTGACGTTTCGCCTGCATCTATGGCAAGCATCCTCAGAGGTAATGAGGTCTGTTGGAACTAGGAAAAATGGGTTTATATATCTGTGGAATGACCAGGGTGAGACAAAGGACTTTTGTTTGCTGGGGCTAGCTGTGAATGTTTCAGCTGATCACCTTGATTTGCATTCAATGGCTTGGAAGTAAATTAACTATTTGTAAAAGATGTATGCACCCCACCCAAAGCTGTCAGGGTTAATCAATTCAGTCATTGCATTGTTTGAATCCACCCACAGTCTCCATTGCTGCTGCTCCTTATTTTTCAAATCTTGGCATGAAGCAAAGTACTGGTTTTTGTTGAACGCTAAAGTACAGTTCAGATTTGACATGGTTGCTTATAATCAAATGACCTTCAACACACACATTCCTTAATATGGGACAACTGTGAGATTTTTCTTTTTGACATATGCCCTGAGCAAAGATTTTTAGAAAACAACAAAAAGGAATTGTCGCTATGATGTACAACATCATTGTTTTGACCTCAAGATAAAAAGAGAAAAGGTAACAATGGCATGTAAACTACTCAAGGGAAACACAGAAAATGTTTGAAGCTTACAAAGAGAATGAGAGAGATTAATTCTTCTGTCAAAAACACATTACCCTGTATTACGTGCCATGCAACAAGTAGGAATATTCAAATCAGTCATTCCGATGGGAAAACAAACACAGAATGCCTATTGAGTGCTGTTCAGAATTACTATTGCAATGAGCAGTTTGTAAGAATCCTAGGGAGAGGGAGTACATTTCTCAGTATCAAAGCTTACCAAAATCCTCTTTACATTTAAC
This sequence comes from Anolis sagrei ordinatus, assembly GCF_025583915.1. Taxonomy (NCBI): domain Eukaryota; kingdom Metazoa; phylum Chordata; class Lepidosauria; order Squamata; family Anolidae; genus Anolis; species Anolis sagrei. Next base: position 96,721,138 of record NW_026847549.1, read on the forward strand.
TCTACTTATTTTCTGTTCTCTATTTCTCATTGTTTCTTATTGTTGCTGCCCATGTACCACACCAGTTACACTAACTATCAAAGATAATAAATAGAGAAAACTCCAGAATTTTTAATTAAAAATTGGAGTCTTTTATGACACTTATTTAAAAGAGCAAAACACAAAGACACTTGTGGGATTTGAAGACTCAGTATAATAATTATATCATTTAAAAGTTGAAATGGAGACTTTAAATATTCCAAAATTAAGAAGATGAATTGTTTTTCATAGAAATGTATTTGTGTTGGTAGTTAAGAAGTCAATATTTATTATTATTACTAGCTGTCCCCTGCCACGCGTTGCTGTGGCCCAGTCTGGTGATCTGGAAAATAAAGTAATGAGAAAGTGTTGGTTTCTAATATATGTACTTCCTTTATGATTGTGAGTAAACAGTATTTCTTGTTGTTTCTTTGTCAGTGTTGATGTGCAGAGTGTCTGGTTTGCCTACTCTGGAATATGCAACATATCATAGTCCTTCTTTAAGGGTCTCTTTCAAATCTATGATACTATATCTGTGTGAGAGAGAGAGATATCTATCTATCTATCTATCTATCTATCTATCTATCTATCTATCTATCTATATTTATGACTGGATGGCTCTTTGTCAGGAGGGCTCTGATTACATTTTCTTGCCCTGGTGAAGAGAGTTGGACTGGATGGCCTTAAGTATTTTCTGTTGGTCATGGGGGTTCTGTGTGGGAAGTTTGCCCCATTTCTGTCGTTTGTGGGTTTCAGAATGCTCTTTGATTGTAGGTGAACTATAAATCCCAGCAACTACAAATCCCAAATGTCAAGGTCTATTTCCCTTAAACTCCATCTGTGTTCATATTTGGGCATATGGAATATTCGTGCCAAGTTTGGTCCAGATCCATCATTGTTTGAGTCCACAGTGCTCTCTGGATGTGGGTGAACTATAATTCCCAAACTCAAGGTCAATATCCACCAAACCTTTCCAGTTTTTTCTGTTGGTCATGGGAGCCCTGTGTGCTACGTTTGGCCCAATTCCATCATTGGTGGAGTTCAGAATGCTCTTTGATTGTAGGTAAACTATAAATCCCAGCAACAACAATTCCCAAATGACAAAATCAATTTTTGAGTGGAGGACATAAATTGGACTGTTAGGTGTCTTGTGTCCAAATTTGGTGTCAATTCCCCCAGTGGTTTTTGAGTTCTGATGGTAGCACAAACTAACATTACATTTTTATTTATATAGATTATTATTATTATTATTATTATTATTATTATTATTATTATTATTATTTGTTAGGGGATTTTTTTCCTTTCTAACCATATTTTATTTTGTTTTGTTTTATTACTTTTAGATAAGGCAGAGGAAATATTTTCTTTATTTCTCTTTTCAATGGTAATTTTAGGTAAGTACTATAAGTTGTTTATATAACATAAAGGCTTCTTTGAGTAAGGATGTAACATGATACTTATATTGTCTATATTAAAGCAATAATTAAAAAAATAAATTCCAAAGAAAAGAGAGATTACTGAAGTCAGTTTGACAAAGACACTATAATCCAGTTTGGAAGTGGAGCGAAATGAAGTGGTTTCATTGCACGGTGTCTATGCAAACACCCCAGGAACCAGATTGAGACTAGGACACTGCTCCCTGTTTTTGATGGTTACAGACCCAGGTAAACCAGTATCTATGGCTAGTCATCGTTGTTGGAAAATGCAAGAGCCCCCCCCCCCCCTCCTTAATCAATCTGCTAAGATGCACTAATGTGCATCTCCATGTCCATTCAGGATCAACGCTGGGCTACAGAAGGGCAAAAGAAATAAGAACAAAGGGAAAGAAAGTGAGAGTTCCCAATGGAATAATATGGTTTCCCTCCCAATAGAGTAACTGTTTATTTTCCAACTGTATTTCAGAGTTTTTTAAAGTGCTTCAGCACTAGTTGTACCTGGAGCCCCCGGTGGCGCAGTGGGTTAAACCCCTGTGCTGGCAGGAGTGAAGACCGACAGGTCGCAGGTTCGAATCTGGGGAAAGGTGGATGAGCTCCCTCTATCAACTCCAACTCCTCAAGCAGGGACATGAGAGAAGCCTCTCACAAGGATGATAAAAAACATCAAATCATCCGTGCGTCCCCTGGGCAACGTCCTTGCAGACAGCCAATTCTCTCACACTAGAAGTGACTTGCAGTTTCTCAAGTCGCTCCTGACACGACAAAAAAAAACTAGTTGTATCATGACAAGCACTCTCCATTTTCAAGACCTAGCCTCAAGTCCTGCATGGGATATATTCTGATAAGCTGCAGAACATACAAGGGTTGAATGAAAAGTAATGCCTCCACCTTCATAACTCAACAGATGGCAGTACTGGTATGCGGCAGGTACTGGCTTTTTCAGTTGACTCTCCTCTACAGTTTTGTTTTGGTGTGAAGCCTTAGCATTGAATAGTTGTGTTGTTAAAGTGCGAAGTATGGAACCCTGCGCAAATGGTCAGTCAATGTGACTTAAGCAATCTCAGAATGATTGGGAAGTTCAGCAATTAGCTAACAACTACTGACCACACTGGCGGATTGAGATGAACGTGATTTTATCTTGATGACTTGGTTTGTGTATTTATTGTGTTGTATTTAATTTTTTGATGTGATTATGTTTTTAATTGTATTTGTGTACTAATTTATACTGTAAGCCGGCCTGAGTCCCTCTATAGAGGTTGAGAAGACGGGGTATAAAAGTTTTAAATAAATAATAATAATTAATTAATAAACGTGCAGTCATTGAATTCTTGACAGCAGAAGGTGTCCTCCCAAAGGAGATTCATCAGAGAATGCAAGCTGTTTATGGTGATTGTTGATGTGAGTACTGTGTGTCGTCAGGCAAGTAAGTTTAAAGATGATGAGGTGGGAACATCTGACTTGCAAACAAAGAGTTGGACATCCTGTGAAATCAACTACCAAGTTTCACAAGCAGAAAGTTGACAGATTGATTCAGGATGATTGTCGTATCAGAGAGAAATTTCAAGTATAATCGGCATTTCACAAGAATGTGTGGGTCACATTATTGCTTTGCTTGGCTATCAGAAGATCTGTGCACGATGGGTTGCAGAAACAGAGTGCCAACTTCTTCCATGATGGCTTCAGAAACTTGTTCATTGTTGGCAGAAATTTATCCAATTGTCTGGTGATTATGTCAAAAAGTGAATAGTGGTAGTTAAAGAGCACATTCTAAGGATTATTTCTGCATTTGATTTATTAAAACATTCCCACCCAACCGAAGTAACAAAGGTGGAGGCATTACTTTTCATTCAACCCTTGTACAATGCATGCTGCAATGAGCATTGGGGCTGTATACTTTATGGCCATCTTGCCCTTGAGTAAGCATCAAACTGCATGATAGTGTCTTTGTAGAATTGCCCTCAATCAGATGATCAAATAATTCTAAATATTGATTAGAGGAGATTTATCTGGATAAGTTGCATCGTCAAGAAGATGTGATAAGGGAGGGTGAACCACTAACTCTAAAACTTTTCTGAAGTGTTTCAGCAGATATCTGTACACAGATGATGTCCAACTCTGTCACTCCTTTCCACCTGCTACTAAGGAGGCTGTCGAGGTCCTGAACCGGTGCCTGGCCGCTGTAACGGTCTGGATGAGGGCGAACAAATTGAAATTGAATCCAGACAAGACAGAGGTACTCCTGGTCAGTCGCAAGGCCGAACAGGGCATAGGGTTACAGCCTGTGTTGGATGGGGTCACACTCCCCCTGAAGACGCAGGTTCGCAGCTTGGGTGTGATCCTGGACTCATCGCTGAGCCTGGAACCCCAGGTTTCAGCGGTGACCAGGGGAGCATTCGCCAGCTGCACCCATACCTTGGGAAGTCTGACTTGGTCATGGTAGTCCACGCTCTGGTTACATCCCGTATAGACTACTGCAATGCTCTTTGAAGACTGCACGGAAGCTTCAAATGGTCCAACCTTCGGCAGCCAGGATATTAACAGGAGCGGCACTCAGAGAGCATACAACTCCTCTGTTGCGCCAGCTCCACTGGCTGCCAATTTGCTACTGGGCACAATTCAAAGTGCTGCATTGGCCTGTAAAGCCCTAAACGGTTCCGGCCCAAGTTACCTATCCGATTGCATCTCTGCCTACGAACCCACTAGGACTTTGAGATCTTCTGGGGAGGCCCTGCTCTCGGTCCCGACTGCATCACAGGTACGCCTGGTGGGGACGAGGGACAGGGCCTTCTCAGTGGTGGCCCCTCAGCCGTGGAATGCCCTTCCTACAGAAATTAGATCGGCCCCCTCCCTATTGGCATTTCG
>NW_026847549.1:96736950-96788294 GCF_025583915.1 Anolis sagrei ordinatus
GAGGAAAGTGAAGACCTGGTTGTTCGAGCAGGCATTTGAATAGGCAGTGTAAAGAAAATAGGAATACGGAGCAACGGATGATGAGATTGGATCTTGATTTTGCTTGAGATGCTAATGAGATGTTATAATGATGTTTAACTGTTTATCATGGTACTATTTTAATCGTTTCTAACTGTTTTTTATGATGTCAAGCATTGCATTTTTGCTATTGTTAGCCACTTTGAATCGTCCGAGGGCTGAAAAAAGCAGTATATAAATGAAGTAAATAAATAAATAAATAAATAAAATTTAATATACATATATATATTCCACCTTTAACTTAGATGTACCATTATTGATATACCCGCAAGGCTCATTTACTTTTTGAAATTTCTAATGTGCATGCTCTCAAATCAGGTCAATGATCACATGGGTTTGTCTGCATTCACTATATGCTATTGTTTTTGTTCCTGGTGGATTTTTTCTAGTATTTTAACTACAATATTGTGGTATGATTTGGTACACGAAGCGGTCCACATGGATGACACCATGAGTTGCCATGGTGAGCAGACAAGGTGTCTGTATGTCAGAACTATTTTGGGCAAGGCAGAAAGGTGCAGAGAATAAGACACAAAGACAGGCGGGCCTTGGATTTTTTTTAGCCTAAAGCATTGTCAGAGTGTTGTCCTATTCTCTTAAATCCGGCGTGGGAGCAATGAAGCCTGGTCATCTTGAAATGTCAAAGCAGTATCTACAGTGCCCAATTTGTCTATTAATAATTGCAGGTATTACAAAATGTCATCAAATCTCCCGAGATCTCCTTCCAAAGTGAACCAAATCACAGCATCTATCGCTACACTCTGTTCATCACTCAAAGTAGAATATGTTTAACAATAGACTTTTTTATTATAGTGAAGTAAAAAAAGCCTGTCTTAGAATTAAATTACAGTGATAACTTCAGGACCTTTAGCAATTACTCACATCCTTCCACCCACAGATCTAAAGAAAAAGAGACAAAGTGGAAACATCAGTTATTAAGATGGGTAAAGTATACTTCTTGTCTCATGTCTGTGTGTATCTTCAAGCGACCCCATGAATTACCTTGGGTTTTCTTAGGCAAGGAAGAAATATCGTCAAAAGATACTGCTATAAACAGCTATGCTTGGGCCTTGCAAACTTAGTTCTATGGTTCACTTCAATAGGTATTTCATCTGCAACATGGTCTAATTTTTTTTCCTGCTGCCTTCAACTTTTCCCCATTTAAGCATTATGACTTATAGTAAGAGTTCAGGTCTGATGAGCTCTCCTGCCCATTTATTTGCCTTTTTGGAAATCTAAAGTATCTGCAGAATTCTCCTCCAGAGCCACATGTCGAATGAGTTGATCTTTTTTCTTTTTTCACCCTCCAGTTTTCACACAAGAATTGGAAATACCACTTTATGGATAATCCTGACTTTGATGTATTTGACCTTGAAAATCTTGTAAAGATGTTTGTTGTTCATTCGTTCAGTCGCTTCCGACTCTTCGTGACCTCATGGACCAGCCTACACCAGAGCTACCTGCCGGCCATCACCACCCTCAGCTCCTTCAAGGTCAATCCAGTCACTTCAAAGATACTATCCATCCATCTTGCCCTTGGTTGGCCCCTCTTCCTTTTTCCTTCCATTTTCCCCAGCATCATTGTCTTTTCTGAGCTTTCCTTTCTTCTCATGATGTGGCCAAAATACTTCATCTTGGCCTCTACTATCATTCCCTCCAATGAGCAGTCGGGCTTTATTTCCTGAAGTATGGTCTGGTTGGATCTTCTCACGGTCCAAGGCACTCTCCAAACTTTCCTCCAACACCACAGTTCAAAAGCACCTATCTTCCTTCGCTCAGTCTTCCCTATCGTCCAGCTCTCATATCTGTAGATGACTACGGGGAATACCATTCCGTTAATATTTAATAATATCATTTTTGAAAGCATAAACCAATTTTGGATTGTATATTGTAATTAGGTCTGAAGTATCTGCAGAATTCTCCTCCAGAACCACATGTCAAATGAGTTGAGTTCTTCACCCTGCAGTTTTCACACAAGAATTGGAAATACCACTTTATGGATAATCCTGACTTTGATATTTGATTTTATATCTTTTATGCAGAGGATCTTACCTAGTTCCTTCATATGTGCCTGTACACACCATAGAGCACATCTGCATTGTAGAATCAATGCAATTTGACACCACTTTAGTTGCCATGGCCCAAATAGAATAGAATCATGGGAGTTGTGGCGCAGCTGGTTGGGAGTCAGCTGCATTAAAATCACTACTGACAGAAAGGTCATGAGTTCGAAGCCAGCCCGAGTTGGAGTAAGCTCCCAACCATGGTCTAGCTTGCTGTCAACCTTTGCAGCCCGAAAGACAATTGCATCTGTCAAGTAGGAAATTTAGGTACCGTATGAGGGGAGGCTAATTTAATTGATTTATGACACCATAAAACTCTCCAGCAGTGTGCAAAATAATGAGGAAGTACACCATTGGTGTCACAAGTGGATGATGAAGCGACAGCTCCCCCGGTGACAGGAATTCAAAGCTTACCCTCATGAAGCTGGAAAGTTAAATAGCTTCTGTGTGTCTGTCTATATATGTTGTGTGTTTTTGGCCACTTAATGTTTGCCATGTATATGTGCATTGTGATCCGCCCTGAGATCCCTGCAGGGTGAGAAGGGCAGAATATAAATATTGTAAATAAATAAATAATAGTTGTGACTTTGCAAGTTTTTTAGCCTTTTCTACCAAAAGTGCTGATGCATCAATAAACTAGAACTCCTATGATTCCAGAGCATTAATTTATGACAGTTAAACTGGTGTCAAACTGCATTAATTTTACAGCATGGATGCACTCTTAGCCTTCTAATTTGGGGTCTCTCTCTTGCTATGTGTTGTAATTTGTGTGTGTGTATCATGAGCAACTTGAGAAACTGCTTCTGGTGTGAGAAAATTGGCAATCTACAAGAACGTTGCCTTGGGGACACCCAGATGTTTTGATGTTTTATCATCTTTGTGGGAGGCTTCTCTCATGGGGAGCTGGAGCTGACAGAGGGAGCTTATCTGTGCTCTCCCCAGATTTGAACCTCCGACCTGTCAGTCTTCAATCCTGCCGGCACAAGGGTTTAACCCATTGCACCACTGGGGGCAATGGGTAATATGGTGAAACGATTAAGAGTGTCAAAGAATGTGACAGCAATATAATCAGAAGATTAGACTATATCAAGATTAGACTATATCTGTTTTTTCCCCCAGTTTCGGGGGGGGGGGTCCCATTTTTTCTGTTTTTCCCAATTTTTCTGGAGTTTTTTCCCATTTTTTCACCAATTTTTCAGTTTTTTTTTCCAGGACTTCCCATCTCCAATCACTATACACCACAAGCCCAGGTCCATATTTGCTGGGCACCTCTACTTTCATGATTGTTTAGGATGCAAACTGTATTCTTATAATGTGATCAGGGGTCCATGCAGAATTACAGAGGACAGATATTAGCTAAGAGTCACCTAGTTGGCTTCTTGGGGTTATAGCCTTGGAAGACGGAATGAGAAAAAGAATTCCCTTGCTAATCTGCTCCCAAAAGCTTTGAGCACTACATGTAACTTTAGACATTAGCGTTGCCACCTTCACCCATAAATGGCAATCAAATATTTATTTATTTATTTATTTATTTAATTAATTAATTATAATATTTGTATACCTCTTTTCTCACCCCTAGGGGGACTCAAAGCGGTTTACACACAAGTCATGGCAAATATTCAATGCATCCATTAGCAATAAAACAATAATTAAAACAATAAAACAGTCTCATCCGTCAAATCGCCGTTCCAGTCATAGTCTTTCCAAAATGCTGCATTCATTTACTTCTACTGCCCAAAGGCCTGGTCCCAAAACCATGATTTTAATTTTTTCCTAAAAGCCAGGAGGGAGGGAGCGGATCTTACCTCATTTGGGAGTGTGTTCAATAGGTGGGGGGCCACAGCCGAGGAGGCCCTGTCTCTCGTCCCCACCAGGCACATCTGTGCTGTTGACGGGAGCGAGAGCAGGGCCTCCCCGGATGATCTTAGATTACGAGGTGGGACATAGGGGTGGATGCGTTCGGACAAGTAAGATGAAACAAATGGACCAGCCAAAACCACAGAAAAAGACCAAAGACCAAAGACATAGAACTATTCATAAAATATTGAGATAGTGATGGATGGGATGAAATACTAGTGAGCAGTATGTTAAACTGTGGGATACGGCAGTTCTCAGCAAATTAATTTAAGTTATTTGAACAGTTATTTGGCCACATAATGAGAAGACAGAAAAGCTTAGAGAAGACAATGATGCTGGGGAAAATGGAAGGGAAAAGGAAGAAGGGCCAACCAAGGGCAAGATGGATGGATGGTATCCTTGAAGTGACTGGCTTGACTCTGAAGGAGCTGGGAGTGGTGACGGCCGACAGGGGGCTCTGGCGTGGGCTGGTCCATGAAGTCATGAAGCGTCGGAAGCAACTGAACAAATAAAGAACAAATTTGAACAGTTCAAGAAATGTGTACTTTTACAGGCAAATTGCAATGGTTGATAACACTGCGTAAAACTATGTATAAGGAGTTGTTATACTCCAGAAACTTTGTTTTTGTGGCTACCACAAACTATGTTGAATTGGTTGAGACTCTATGAGATATTCATTGAAAAACTATAGCAAACTATGCTGCAGGATGTCCCACAAAAACAAAGTTTTTGCAGTTTAATAAACCTTTTCCATGTTTTTATGACAGAACCAATTAGGAAATGACATTTATAACCCGGGAACAAAAATCGTGTTACATAGTGTAATCTTTTTCTACTTAAACAAGAAAATTCCCCAAATCAAATCACTAATTAAATTATTTCTTTAAGCATTGTGGGTCTGTTAATTGGCTCTATGTAATTTTTTTTTCTTTTTTGAATAATAGAGTGCCAATACAATTAAAAAGAAAAAATATATATTTAGTGCAATTCCATTTGCATATGGCATTTTCTCTTTAGCCCACCTTTTCATTTATGAATCAAGCATTTGAGTTATTCTTACACTGCAAATGCAGACAAAAAGCCTTTAACAAAACACGATGTTCCAGTGTCACAACCATAATAAATTCAGGAACTCTTCACATATATTCACCTCCTCCCCTTGATGTACCTCAAATGATTAATGAAAGGAAAGCATTCAGCAGAATTTTCACAGGTTACTCTTCTCTTTATTGGATGCACCACGGTACAGGAATACACGCCGGTGTCCATTATTGCTCTCACTACATGCTGTGTTCAGAATCTAAAGAGTTATTTTAGGCAGCCTTCCATGCCATATTTCAATCTTTGAAATTCTCAGTTTCAGAAGTAGCTTGCCAGACCAAAAAAAAAAATTGTTCCTCCGGCTTTTCGGGAAAAGTCTACCACCAGCATTTTAGCAAAGAAAATTAGTTGTGCATTATCTGACTGCTGACCCAAATATTCTCAAGACACAAAATTGAAAGGAGATTATTAATAGGATGAATATTATCAAGAAATATTCAAAATGTCCTTTGTAGATGGAGACGGGTAGTGAATAGGAAAGTATCTGGCTGTTCCCTTAAGAGATCTGTGGCCAAGGAATCGATATAGCTTTTCCTATTTCCATCATTACTCCAAGAGCTGGTATGTTCCATGACTTCTATTTAATCTTGGAAAAATTCCAGACTTATACTGGAAAGGTTTGCTACAGTTTTCAAATAATGACCTAAACGTAATGCAGAGTTAGACATGCTTAACCTAATTAAAATCAATGAACTCGTGCATGTCTAACTGTGTTGTGTTTACATCAAGTTACTCTTTTTCTTTAAGTTGCTCATATGTACCAACATATTTGCATTATGTGAGCCCTAAATGCATCAGGGGCACGTTTTTCAATATGTTTTATGGAATGGCATCAGTGTTTCTCAATATTGTATATGTCCAGAAAGCTGCATAATGGAGCAACTGATGATGATATCAACCTCTCAGGACAATACAAGGCCAGCTTGATGAATCTCCGGATTCACAGCTACATAACAGGAGCCACAAACTTGACACTGTTATCCCGGTATTTAATATTAGAAATGCTTTAGGTGTAAAATATCATAGGAAAGAACTAAAATTAAAAGTAGCCAGAGGTTTAGCACAGCTGGTAAATCATCAGCAATTATAAGCTCTATCAACCAAAAGGTTGCAAGTTCGAAGCCCTGGGTTGGCATGAGCTGCCAACTGTCAGCCTAGCTCATTGTTTACCTAAGCAATTCGAAAACAGCTTTAGCTGTGATTAGAGACATTATGTACCGCTAAAAGCAGGGGAGGTGTTTTACGATGCCATAAAGAAAAAAGATCAGAAAATGCTGGGAGACCAAAAGGAAGGAAGAAGTCCTGACAGCTCTTCGTCATAGAGGATAGAGCAACAGCACCCCCTGGACTTGAGCCCAACCTTCCATGGTGCCAAAAACAGCTGGACACTGAGTCAAAACAAACCACCTCCTTCTGTTCTGTCTGTGTATTGTCTTTACAAAGCAGCACTGAATGTTTGCCATGTATGTGTACTGTGATCCGCCCTGAGTCCCCTTCGGGGTGAGAAGGGCGGACTATAAATAAATCATCATCATCATCATCATCATCATCATCATCATCATCATCATCATCATTTATACATCAGTGTCACTGGGAACAAGGTGGATAACTGGAAGCCCCAGAATTGGTAGAGACTACAAGGAAAGGAAAACACAATCAAAGCATTCCCAACAGAAGGCCATCCAGCCTCTGCTTAAAAAATTCCAGAGAAGGTGACTCTACCATATTCCACTGTTGAACAACTTTTACTATCAGGAAGTTTTTCTGAATGTTTAGGTGTAATCTCTTTTCCTCCAATTTGAATCAGTTGCTCTGTGTCCTGGTCTCTAGAGCAACAGAAAACAAAATTGCCTCCTCCTCAATGCGATACTTTTTCAAATGTTTAAACATGACTCTCCCCTCTCAGGCTATTTCTCTCCAAGCTAAACATACCCAGCCCCTGAATCTGCTCCTCACAGGGCTTAGCTGCTAGACCTTTGATCGTTTTGGTCACACTTCTCTGGACATGTTCAAGTTTTTCAATATCCTTCCTGAATTTTAGTTTCTTGGATCTCGGAGCATGACCGCCCGAGAAGGCACCCCATGGTGAACCTGGTCACTTGTCAACAATGAAACATCCTGCCTTCAGGGAAGATCAGGATGTCCCATCTGCCTCTCTCATTGTCTTTGCCCCTTGGACTGAAACCTACACACAGATAGCATCAATTAATCCCATATCTGAGACAGAAGGATATCAAGGCTTGGCAGCTGCGCCAACCACTTTTGCATATTTCAACCTCTCAGGACAATACAAGGCCAGCATGATGAATCTCTGGATTATCGCCGGCCATCGGACAGCACATTAAGTCACAATAATCCACTCATTTTTCCTCTTGGTTCATTGTTTTCCCACTTGGACCGCCTCCTCGACTCTCATTGGCTCAGGAGCCAAAGCGGCGCTGGCTTCCCCATTGGCTGAGGCACGCCTAAGCTGGCCGCGCTTCTCTCCAGCTGATGACATCAACCAATCAGCACGAAGCCGGCAGAGGGGCAGGGGCGGGAAGTTTGAATCTGACAACTCTGTATTCTCTAAAATGTACCCTTTTCTCCCTTACCAAACATGTCGACTTTGGCAAGTGATTGTGGTTTGGCATCCGTACCAGCTGGGATGAAATAAAGACAACTCGGTGGCTTTTTCTTCAACATCAGAGATAGAGATGTTGAATAACACTGGCCCCAGGACAGAATCCTGTGGCATCCCACTAGTCATGTCTCTCCAAGATAAAGCAACCTTTGGGTTCGACCACTCAATCCATCCCCAATCCACCCAACAGTAGCTTTGTCTATCCCACATTTAACATTGTCACATTATTTAAAGGTTACAGAATGAACACTCACACAATTTCTTTCACATCTAGTACCCTAAATATGAGATATTATTAGTACTGCACAGATCAAATCCAACTGAAATACATAGATATACACATATCAGTTCCTGGGAAAATTTCCAAAGAATATGTGATACTAACTGGAGTTATTGATAACAACAACCTCATAAGGGAAATTGTCACTATAGTTTATCTCAATGTGAACAGATAAAGTTGTGTTCTATTCCATCTGTAACCAACAAGATACACATTTCTTTCAAGTGTTTCTTTAATTGTGATAACGCCTGTTCTGTAGTCATTATGTTTTGACTACATTTGACCTTCAAAAAACAGTTTTAGATTTAAGAGCAGGGTTTTTTTTTTTTAAAAAAAAAGCACTTGTGCAGAGTTTTTAAAAATTATCAGCAAGTTGATTAAATTTCAAAAAAAATATATTGCTAAAGATTTGTAGTTCAAATATTTTGTTTGTCAAAGTAGATTTAAACCAAGAAGATTATACTTATTAGCAAGAGAAGTAAAGTTTCACATTACAAATATTGAATTATACTCAGAAAACCAATTACAGTAAAAGTTAACACAGCTACATAACAGGAACCACAAACTTGACACTGTTATCCTGGTATTTAATATTAGAAATGCTTTGAGTGTAAAATATCATAGGAAAGAACTAAAATAGTTCAAGAATATGCCAGTTTAAAAGAGCTGATAGCTAAAGCAAAGTGAACTTTAGAAAAATAACAGCTAAACGTAAGAAGTGCTGAAGGTGACACCCTGAACTATGTGTCAGGTTTTATTTATCATACGTTTCTCACTTACACCTCAGTCCTAAATATATTTGCTCTAAAGAAAGGAAACATATTTTCAATTGAAATCCTTGTTAGCAACTAAGTGCAGGTAGGATTTCAGCTCTATATTACTAAGGGTAGGCAACTGATGGTGGCTGCATGGCCACATTTACCTCCAAGTGACCCTGGAAGGCTTCATCCCCATTGTTATCACCAGTCAATTCAGCCATGAGGAGAGGCAGGTTGTTGTTGCTGCTGCTGCTGCTGTTGTTATTTGCTCTCACCCTGAGAGCTATTTATAGAAGTTAAATTTGGTTCGTGGAAAAGTTAAAATGTAATTAAACTGGACAGATGCTGTCACATTATTATTGTTGTTGTTGTTGTTGTTGTTGTTATTACAAGGGTGGTGGGATGGACAGATGCTGTCACATTTATTATTATTATTACTACTACTACTACTACTACTACTACTACGAGGGTGGTGGGATGGACAGATACTGTGACATTTATTATTATTATTATTATTATTATTATTATTATTATTATTATTACGTGAGTGGTGGGATGGACAGATGCTGTCACATTATTATTATTATTATTATTATTATTATTATTATTATTATTACGAGGGTGGTGGGATGGACCGATGCTGTCACATTATTATTATTATTATTATTATTATTATTATTAGCAGCCAATAGTGAAAGGACCAAGGCAGAGACATCTCCAACTCATCCCCTGTTTGGGTATCAGCCAGCACATCAACTTAAATCAAGAAATAGTTTTCTAAGATCTACAGAGACACTCGCTGGAACACCTCAGCAAGCGAGAGTCCAAAAGTGGCAGGCTCAAACCCAGAACCTCAATCAATGGCTGATACCAATTGAGAGACTTCCTCCCCTGGGCACACAGAAAACTGGGCGACTTGGGAGGGCTGAACAGACTGTGCTCTGGCACCACGAGATGCAGAGCCAACCTTAAAAATGGGGCTACAAAGTGGAATCCACGACATGCGAGTGTGGAGAAAAGCAAACCACAGACCACCTGCTGCAATGCAACCTGAGCCCTGCTATATGCACAATGGAGGACCTTCTTGCGGCAACACCAGAAGCACTCCAAGTGGCCAGATACTGGTCAAAGGACATCTAATCAACTGCCAAGCTCGCAAACTCTGTGTCTTCTGTATGTTTGTTTGTTTGTTCTGTCAAAAATGTAATACAACTGTTCGGTTGCCTGACACGATGAATAATAAATACATTTATGATTATTATTATTATTATTATTATTATTATTATTATTATCATTACGATTATTATTATTATTATTATTATTATTATTTGTTACCCAATTCCCCTTGCAGTTCATGGCAGTGCACAAAACAGTTAAAACAGACTGATAAAACACAACAATGTTAAAATGCATATACCAAAATACATACATCAAAGACAACCCCATGAGCCACCTCATATGGTCCTTCAAATAATCTGGATCTGAGCCATAGAGGACTTTATACATCATAACCAGCACTTTGTCTTATGCCCAGAAACAGACCAGTGGCTAATGGAGCTTTTGTAGTCAGAGTGTTATATGTTCCCTATAACTATCCCCAGGAAAATCTGGTTGCGGCTCTTTGGAACAGCTGAAGTTTCGGTAACATCAGCAGACCCATGTACAGGGCACTGAAGAAATCCCAACAGCATGTATCTAAGCCATGTCTCAGTGTTGTCAAATCAGCTGTCACTAGGAATGGCTACAGCTGGCACAAAAGATTTAACTATACAAATGCACTTCTGGCCATTATAGAAACATGAGCTTTGAGGCTCAGAGTTGAATCCAAGAATACATGCAAACTGCAAGCCATGTTGTGATGGGGAGGTAACTTGATCTGACCAGCAAATAACCCAGTGAATATTATGGTTGATGAACCTGAAAGTTGCTGAGAGGTCTCACACAACCAACAGGTACATTTCTCTTCTCTAGTCCCTATGAAAGGTCACCCACCAAAACAACAGACTGAAATGAATCTAGATAACCATCTCATCCAGGAATCCTGAGCTGGGAGGCCGCTATATTAATCTGTTACAAATGGAAACACAAAGTCTAGAATGATAAGAAATATGTGAACTCACTGGAACTATGTGACTTTACCAGTTTTTGTTCTATTCTATTCTATTTGTCGTTGATCCACTCCTTTGGGTTTCACGCAAATCTACCATTTGCCAAAATATATGATCTTGTGCTTTTCTTTTCCATTCCTGGCCAAATAGCTTAACCATTGGTTCATCCCATCAAGTGCAAGGTCTGACTAACGGCTGCTTGTGGTCTCTTGGTATCCAGTTTGTTAGTCGCCATTTCCATTGGCTGTCTTTTGTTTGTGCTATATGCCTTGCCCATCTTCTTTTTGTCTCATAGATCTCATTGTAGCCCAGTTCTTTGATGCAACTCTTTGTTGCTGACTTTATCTCTTATTGTCATGTCACACATCCTTTTTCCATTGCTCTCTGAGTCACTGCCAGTTTTTCCTCCTTTAATTTTGTTGTTGCCCATATTTTGGATACCTATAACACTGCTGGTAGAACTGTAGTGTTGAAGATATCTGCTTTGCTCTATCCGGTTTTGATTAAAAACCATCCAAGCCGCCTTTCATCTTCTTGCCCATTCTCCATTTGCCAATTTATTTAACTATACTTGTTGTCCAAGATAGACATATTCAGTCATTTCCTCAATTTCATTTCCATTTATAATGATGCAGCTCTGGACACACTGCTCATTTTTCATCCATTTCATTTTCTTCAAGTTCATTTCTAGTCCTATTGATTTTGAGAGTTGTGTTACTTTTTGGAGATCATTTTGTAAATCTTCTGGATTTTTGGAGTATTTTTTTACCAGTTTACAAGGAAAATATTCTACAGTCTAGTTTTTTCAGTTTTTCTAATTTGAGGAGCAGGGAGAGGATGACACAAAAATTGAAGGAAATGGGAGAGATATTTTTTAATTACCAGAGCTTTTACATCTCGAGTCATCGTGAAATCATAATCAATCAGCACAAAAACAATTGTTATTTGAGATACATTCCAAACAGCACTTATATAAGAAATCCAACAGATTTGTAGTGAAATTTTGAATATTAGGAGTCATTGCTGTATAAAAGAATCTTATTACAAGGGAGGGGATATATTTTTCTTCTTTTTTTGTAATGGTTCATCTAGTTATTTAAATTTTTGTTATTGTTCATATTGTTATTTTAGGGTGAGTATGACTTTTCCCCAAAAGAACAGGATACTTAATCCTTCTGGAGGAAACTCTTAGTTTGGCTAAAGCTCTGCTTGGGGAACTTCAGTAAGTGCATATAAGCAACATTCATGATGACCTGCCTGTCAGTCCTGAGCCTCCTCCACTCCCCCTGTCCACCCCCCCCCCCAAAAAAAACCAGTTCCAGAATCCTTCCTCACCTTTTTTGGACAACAACAAAAGTGGTTTCATTCCACTATTGTGTCACCCATAGACAAACAAACAAACCAACTTCTCCACAAGAAAAGTAGTTCAGCAGTACCACAAATTGCTCAGAGAGATGGTGGGGTCTCCTTCTGCGGATTCTTCAAGAAGAGTCTGGACCGTCATCTGCTAGAGATACTTTGGATGGAGATCTTCCATTGAGCAGTGGATTGGACTCAATGGTCCATGATTCTTTGGTTCTATGATTCTATGACTACCTTTCCACTCATGCTTCCTCACTCTAGAGAGTAAAGTAGAGAATGAACAAGCAAGAAGTGGAGCATGTTAGCAAAAGATGGGAGCAGCCAGACCTTTGGACCTCTTTCACTGGAGCTCAGCGAGGCCACCCAGGGGCACTTCACCCTTCTGGAGAGCCTTTTGCCAGGCTTGCCCCAGAGTCTGCTGATAGCATGGAGGACTAAGAAAAGTTGGGTTCAGTGCCCATCAGCTCACAACTCTAAGGGAGACTGCAGATACATAAGGTCCTAAGTACTTCTATCAGCAATCATCAACACGAACACTACCCAAATGATTGGTGTATGGACAGGTGCCAGTCCTTGAGCTCTCAGCTGCCAGTCAATAGAGAGTTTCCAGGAAAATATAGAAACAATTGTAGTCAAGGAGCTCAACTCTACTGCTGGCACATTGTGGGGAAAAAACACTGTTGCTCCTACACAACAGATTGTTTATGTAGAGCTGATCTGAACCCTGTTGTCCTGCAGGAATTGGTTAGTGAGCTAGCAGGTCATGTCCTGGTGTCTGTAGAGCAGAGCTTTCTAAACTGTGTGTCATGACATGTTACTATGCCAGCTGCCATTTGTAGGTGTGTTAGGTGAACATAACAAGAAACCTCTGAGTCCATGTATTTATTATTATTTACAGCATTTATATACCACCTTTCTCACCCCTGAGGGGACTCAAAGCGGAAAATAAGCAATACTGCTGAAACCTAGTAGCTTCGAAACACTTGAGATAGGAGTCTTTATCTAATATTCCACCAAATATTCAAAAGCTGTGTTCATCCCTTCAACCTCATACATCTCATTAAAATGGTAAGTAGTGATTTTATCAGTGTTATAATTTTTTTAATTCTTGCACATATTTATGTGTCTGGCTCTTTCATAAGGGTTTGGCTTAACCTCTGTTTTGCTAGTAAAATTTAATTACTGTGTTGTGAAATAATGCATATATAAAAAGTGTGTTGCCAATATGAAATGTTTGGAAAGCTCTGCTCTAGGCACTTCTACTGGCAATCATTGACACCAGCAGTACACAAAGTAGTGGTCTACAGAAGGCCTCCACATCAGATAGTTTAAGCAACACTGGTCTCCACCCTGCTGTCCTGCAGGAATCAGTAAGTGAGACATAGTATCTGGTCACAAGAAGAGGCAGGTAACCAATGTATTATTATCATTATTATCTGTGTAGTGATACGTTCACGCAGGCCCGTAGCCAGGATTTTGTTTCGGGGGGGGGGGGGCTGATTTTGTTTCGGGAGGGGCTGAGTTTGGTTTGGGGGGGCTGAGTCTGAGTGAAAGAGGGTCTACCCTAGCAAACCTTTTGTATCATTACCCCAATACCCCCACACATATGGGATATATTGAGCATGGTGATCAGATAATGATATGAATAAACATAACAGTTTAAATAATGTACCAGTAAGGCCTTTTCGTGAACCACCATGAGAATTTCGGGGGGGGGGGCTGAAGCCCCCCAAGCCCCCACCCCCGGCTACATGCCTGCGTTCACGTGTTGGCTGCAGTATGTTAGGTGTTTTACACAAAAAATAGTAAGTCATCTCTGAGTCATGGTAAAATAAGCAAGATCACTGAAATCTGGAAGCTTAAAAAGTGCTCAATAGCAAATTGCAAGAGTCTTTATCTAATGTTCCACCAGATAGTCAAAAACTGTGTTCGTCCTATTACCGGATACATTTTATTAAAATGGTAAGCAGTTATTTTATCAGTGTGGTAATTTTTTCCCTTCATTTCATCCATTCTTTTGTTACTTTTGTTACCTTTGGGAGCACATAAAGGAAAATCCACTCCTGGTACAAAAATCATCTAGACATGAAAGGCAGTGGGAGCCAATCCCGGCTCCTCGCCTGCTTTTAGTGCGCACGTAGTGCCCCATACCTACTTGCTTTGGAAAGAGTGTGTGTGTGGTGTGCAGGCCCAGAAAGCACATGCACCTGCCTGCTGCTGAGCATCTCCTCTAGAGTAAGAATGAAAACTTGCCTCCCTGCTTGGAAAGAGAATGTGTGTGTGGTATGCAGTTCCAAAAAGTGTGTACACCTGCCTGCAAGGAAGCACCTCCATTAGAGTAAGAATGAGAACTTGCCTCCTTGCCTTGGAAAGAGAGTTCATGTATGGTGTGCAGTGTTGCATCCCAGTTCAAGAAACAAAACCATAAGATTAAATCCACCACTCTGGACTGTAGGAAAAGCCATCCTTGTTTATTGATGAAAAAATGGTTACAAAAGAAAGGTAAATGCAGAGTAAAAAAGCCACAGAAAAACACAGTAGTCAATAGGATCTCTGAACTTGAGCAAAACTTCAAAAGCCAAAAAACAATAACCAGGAGTCTGTTAGCCTTTTACTAAACCATGAACTTGGAAACTATAAGCCTCTGGGATTACTGGCCATGGAACACAGGAATTCTGCCAAGACCAGCCACAGTCCCGAACGTTGCTTGACCTAAAGAAGCACCCGGCAGGGATGCTCTTAAACCAAAGAAGCTATTCTTAGAAACGCCCCTTGACTTTTCTGTTTGGGCCTCTTTCTGCTGAAGGCGCTGTGACCTTCGTACAGACTGGGAAACAAATCTATCTCTGACTATCTGTTCTCTTCGGACCTCATTATCAAGCCCAGGTGGGGAGATATCACGGCTAACTTCCAAAACATTCTCTTCTAACTGTTGGGTTTCGTTTTCATTCCCACTGACCTCTGCATCAACAACAGATTCCACACTGTCAGAGTCAGGGAGAGCTTGCTCAGTTTGAAAAACTATCAGAGAATCCTGTTCACACAGATCAGGATCAGGCTGAACCCCAACATGCAGGCCCAGAAAGCGAGCACACCAGCCTTCAGCCGAGCTCCTCCTCTAGAGTAAGAATGAGAATTTGCCTCCTTGCCTTGGAAAGAGAGTGCAGGTCCAGAAAGCACGTGAGCCTGTCTGCAGCTGAGCACTTCCTTTGGAGTTGGAGAACTTGCTTCCTTACCTTGGAAAGTGCATGTGGCATGCAGGCCCAGAAAGTGCACGCCTACCTGCATTCGAGTGCCTCCTCTATAATAAGAAACAGGTAAGAAGACTCATTAAAACATGCACCTGCCTGCAGCTGTGCACCTCTTCTCTAGAGTAAAACAGCTGAAATGCCAAAAATGACAGGAAGGGGAGACTGGGAAGCCCCCCTCCCCCAATAATGGGCCAATAAAAAACTGATCTTTTGATACCCCAGCACGAAAAGATATCTGCCCTCCCAATTTTGGGAGGCTCCCAAAAAATGGATTGGGGTCCCCACCAAAAGCTGGGACATGAAACAAGTGAAGGTATGCCCCAAATGCATTATGCTATCCAAAACTAGCTATAGAGAGAGGACACACACTTTGACTAGCATAAGGAAGAGTTATCATCCTTGTTTCTATATCAACAATGAAAACAATATTATGGTTGGGGGTCACCACAACATGAGGGACTGGATTAAGGGGTCACGGCATTAGGAAGGTTGAGAACCACTGCTCTAGGGTGATGAAGAAATGTATCACCAAGAGAGAGGCTCTCCAAGCAGCCTTGCCTTCTGGGCTCCCTCCTGCCTTGTTTTGGGGGAATGGGGAAGCCAAGAGCAAG
Source organism: Anolis sagrei ordinatus (assembly GCF_025583915.1). NCBI lineage: Eukaryota > Metazoa > Chordata > Lepidosauria > Squamata > Anolidae > Anolis > Anolis sagrei. The sequence goes on from NW_026847549.1 coordinate 96,753,043, forward strand.
GCTGCTGCCACCTGGTGGAGCCGGGAGGGTGCGCCTTCCTGGGGGAAGACTCTCTCCGCTTTGTTCCTTCCCAGAGAGAGGCAAGGGAAAGGGCAGCTTTGCCCGGTCCCCTCTGGTCGCCAATCTGGGACTCAGAATGCCAGCTTGCCAAGGCACGGGAGGCGGCCTTTCGTGGGCGAGGGGAGGAGACGCGTGGAGGCGGGCGAGCGGGCGGGCGCTCCTTGCCTGCTGTGCCGCCCCTTCCGCGATGATTCGCTCGCCCTGCCCGCCTGGCACCGCCGCACTTGCCAGTGGAGTGTCTTCCCCTTGAGGAGCGGCGTGGAGACGGCGACCCCAGGCTTCGCGGGCATCTCCCGCATGGATGGCTCGGAGAGTGGGAGCCCGCTGCCGCGCCGGACGGGAGGCGGACTTCCCTTGCCAAGGTGAGCCAGGGAGGAGGGCAAGGGAGGAGGACAAGGCAACAAACTCTGGCAATACAGTTCCCCCTGCATTGGGAGGGTGCATATAGGTAAAGGTTTCCCCCTGACATGAAGTCCACTCGTGTCTGACTCAGGGGGAGCGGGGCTCATCTCTATTGCTAAGCCAAAGAGCCGGCGTTGTCCGTATACACCTCCAAGGTCATGTGGCCGGCATGACTGCCTGGAGCGTCATTACCTTCCCACGGTACCTGTTGTTATGAATTCTAATGTAAATATCTGGTATGCAGGATGTATTTTCATTCACTGGACCAAATTTGGCACAAATTTGAATACTGGTGGAGTTGCAGGGGATTGATTTTGTCATTTGGGAGTTGTAGTTGCTGGGATTTATAGTTCCCCTACAATCAAAGAGCATTCTGAACTCCACCAACAATGATGGAATTGAACCACACTTGGCACACAGAACTCCCAAAAGAAAATACAGGAAGGGTTTGGTGGGTATTTTTTTAAATATCTTTATTGATAGTTTTCCATTATACATCAGGTACTACTTGCTTATTGACCTTGAGTTTGGGAGTTGTAGTTCACCTACATCCAGAGAGCACTGTGGACTCAAACAATGATGGATCTGGACCAAACTTGGCACGAATACTCAATATGCCCAAATGTGAACACTGGTAGAGTTTGGGGAAAATAGATCTTGACATTTGGGAGTTGTAGTTGCTGGGATTTATAGTTCACCTATAATCAAAGAGAATTTTGAATCCCACCAATGATAGAATTGGGACAAAAAGCCCATGACCGACAGAAAATACTGGTTCCTGAGGACCCCCCCCTCATGATTCCCCCCCCCCCCCCCGGGGTCCCAGCCTCCCAGGTTGAGTAACACTGCTCTAAATACACCAGTTAGGGGAGCAGAATATCCCTGCAAAGGTGGAAAAATCACAGAGAAGCTGGCCTAAATTGGTTTGGGTTGATGCAGGACTCCCAGTCCTTCCAACTGTAACTCCAAATGAGGCTTCTGCTTGGATTCAGATAAAATATAATAAGAAGCATCCATCCCTATGCAGGCAGTCCCCCAGTTATCAACAAGACTGGTTCTGTAGCTTGATTCATAAGTTGAATGTGTATGGAAGTCAGAACAGGTACATATTTTAACTGTAACTCCAACCAGAGATAGATAGATTAGCCTTGGATAGCATAAATTTGTGTTTAATTCTATTTTAATGTTTGTATATTTGTATATTTTAAATTGTATACTAGTGCTGTGTCAAGTTGCTTTGAGTCCCCTTTGGGGAGATAAAGCAGGGCATAAATAAATATAATAGTAACAATAGTAATAATAATAATACAACTTAATTTTTAGACCACCCTACATCCCCCGGGGGACTCAAGGCAGTTTACACATAGATAAAAGTAAAGGTTTCCTCTGACATTAAGGCTTCCCCTGACATTAAGGTGAGATCCACCTGGACGGTGGGTCTCATCTCCGAAGAGCCGGTGTTGTCCATAGACACTTCCAAGGTCATGTGGCCAGCATGATACAAAGGCAAATATTCAATGCCCTGCATATATCAAAACATTACAGCAATAAACATAATACGGAGTAATAACAGCATTGTACTAATCAAATGAAACTAAATATCAAAATAAAAATATAGAACAACTAATCAGTAAACAAGTACATTTAAAAGCATGGTCAACAATTTAAAAATCTAACATAGGCAGCACAGTTAAAAATGGGTAAGGATTTGGCTCTTAGTTCTTAACTGTACCAAAGTACAGATAATAATACTAATAATAATAATAATAATAATAATAATTTTTATTTACATCCCGCTTTTCTCCCTAATGGGATCCAAAGCAGTTCACAACATAATACAAATCAAAGCACATTTAACATAAAATGCAAGACAATACTATAATAAAATAATATATATACTATACTTTAATATATATTCTATTATACTATAATATTATATAATAATAACATATTCTATTATAATATAAAATACTATAATAATAGTGTTCAACGTGCGATTTAATACAAAAGCCAGCATTGTGATCTTGTTTGGTGTGTACCATTCTTGTTGTCTAACAACAACAACAACAACAATAAATAGAATAGGGAATGGTTAATACCTCTGTGGTGTTTTGCTCTCCTGTGCCCCTGTTCAGAAGATTTCTCTTCACTTTCTGTCCCTATGAGCATGGGATTTTGAAAAATTTGGCTTGTTGTGGAAACAAGGATTGGTGAGAAAGCTTCAGCAGAAACACCTTTTCCCCATGATAACTCTTTCAGGAGTAAATTTCCCTTCCTAGGGATAGATTTCTCTCACTTTGTCTCACCCCTGTTTGTAACTATGAGTTGTTTGTAACTCTGGGACTGCCTGTAGTTAGAAGCTGGAAAAAGCTAGAGGATTTGTCAATAAAGAAACTGGTGAAGTGGAATATGAGTGATAGTTCTCTCGGGAAAGTTAACCTCTAAATTCAGATTAACACAGGGAGAAATGAAAAATGAGTCATGGGTAAGAAATAAAATAATAATAATAATAATAATAATAATAATTATTATTATTATTATTATTATTATTATTATTATTGCTAACATTATCATTATCTATCTGGTAACATATGGAAAGTATTTATTGGTTTCATATGTTAAAGCAATGACATATTTAAGCCATCAAGCATCCAAGAAAGATTGTGGGTGAACAATTAGAAAACCTATTACAATATTTATATGTAAAGGATGAAATTAGAATAAGTAGAAGTAACAGAATTGTGTCAGAGCTCTGTATTTAGAATAGTTTGTGAGTAATGGGAGGGGTGGGGGATATCAATTCAGGAATACATTGTGTGAAAAGATGATTGTATTATGTTTTGAATGTTTTGAAGCAAAAAATTTAAAAAAATTATAGCAGTTTGATGCCACTGGGATTGCTACAGCTGTTTCGTGTGGCATCTCAGGATTTGTACCTTCCTCTGAACCACAGTATGAGTTTCTAGAATAGAATTGTGAGTATTTACCTTCAAATCACAGAGTTCAGTAGGATGGAGCCACACAAGCTTAAGTGATATGATGTGGACATGTTCTGATTCATCTTCATTTCTTCATCACTGGCTTAAATTAATCTTGTCCTCATTTACATCCAGCTTTCTCAACATAGGGAGTGTTGTCCACTAGGAAAGTTTGGAGATGGCTGTGAATCACTAAAGAGAGAGCTTTCCAAACTGTGATGTGTTGTATATGTGTTGATGTGTCAACCGAACACAACAAAAAACCTATGTGTGAAATAAGCAATAAATAATATATTTTTAGAAATGTAAATGAAAGGTTTTCATTGTATTCCCAATTCATTTTGTGATTGCAAGTTATTGATATCTCTGTATCTCTTACAAGGGATTGGTTTAACCTCCGATTTGCTAGTGAAACTGAATTACTGTGTCTACAAAGTGTGTCACCAACATGAAATGTGTGCAAAGCTCTGATTTAGGAATTCACTGTCAGGTTTTAAACCACAAGTATCAGACTCCACACTTATTTTATTTTTGAGATCTGTTTTCCCATACCAATGTCCACATTGAGAGTCCAATTTGATTCGTTCACTTCCTTGGTTTTCTTTACAAAATGTTGTTATAAATATATTTGAACATAATTCTTTTTTGAGTGGAAGTCTATATGCTTACACCTTCACTCAAAGCACATAGGGACTTGGGAATTGCATAAAGAAACACAATCTTCTTAGTAGGAATACAACAGGAGGGGAGCTTCACCTTTTCATAATTGGAGGATTACATCACCAGCATTCAAATTTCAGTGCATCAGGTATTTGTACCAAATTTGGTCCACATCCATCATTCTTTGGGTTCACAATGCTCTCTGATGTAGGTGAACGACAACTCCAAAACTCAAGATCAATGCCCACCAGACCCTTCCAGTTCTGTGTGCCAAGTTTGATTCAATTCCAAGGTCTATTTTTCTCAAACTCCACCAGTGTTCAAATTTGGGTATATTGAGTATTCATGCCAAGTTTAGTCCATGTCCATAGCTGTTTGGATTCATAGTACTCTCCGGATGTAGATGAACTACATGTCCCCTAAATCACTGCCAATTCATCCCAAATCCTCCAGTATTTTCTGTTGGTCATGGGGGTTCTGTGTAAGAATTGGCCCAGTTCTATCATTGATTGGGTACAAGGGGCTCTTTGATTGTAGGTGAACTATAAATCCCAGTAACTACAATTCCCAAATGCCGAGGTCTATTTTTCCCAAACTCCACCAATGTTCATATTTTGGTATATTGAGTATTCATGCCAAGTTTGATCCAGATCCATTGTTGTTTGGGTTCACAGTGCCCTCCGGATGTAGATGAACTACATCTCCCCTAAATCATTGTCAATTTCTCCCAAATCCCTCCAGTATTTTCTGTTGGCTATGGGGGTTCTTTGTGGGAAGTTTGGCTCAATTCTGTCATTGATTGGGTACAAGGGGCTCTTTGATTGTAGGTGAACTATAAACCCCAGCAACTACAACTCCCAAATGTCAAGGTCTATTTTTCCAAAACTCCACCAGTGTTCAAATTTGGGTATATTGAGTATTCATGCCAAGTTTGGTCTAGGTCCATAGTTGTTTCGGTTCACAGTGCTCTCTGGATGTAGGTGAACTACATCTCCCCTAAAGCACTGTCAATTCTACCCAAATCCCTCCAGTATCTTCTGTGGTTATGGGCCCCCATTCTTCAAGACTTTTGGGCTAGTTTAAAAACATGGCTTTTTAGACAAGCCTTTCACCTTGTATAAATTATGGTCAGATTGAGAAAGTGATTGTTTCACACCAGCACTTTAGTTTGTTAATTGTAGATAGCCAGTTTTATTTGCAGGTTCTAGTGTGTTTTGTGAAATTTTATAATTTTATCATATGTGGATTTATGTGTCTTCATTGTTTTAGATTTATATTGTTATTTTATTTGCTTATGTGTCTTGAATTATGTGCCACACTTTGAAGTGATTTTGTGAGTTGCCCCGAGTTCCTTCAGGGAGATAGTGGCGGGCTACAAATAAACATTATTATTATTATTATTATTATTATTATTATTATTATTATCATCATCATCATCATCATTACATGACAAACTAGCATTATGGAGAAAAGGGAAATTGCAGCATTGTTTTCCCATTATTATCATCATAATCACCATCATTAATATGCTTGGAAGAGCCTTAAAGTATAATTCTTTTAAAACTTTGTCTTTCCAGATACACTTAGCAACTTGTGACTTAAAAGTAAACCACGTTTTATAAAAAGTGGGATGGCATGAAAAATGCTTTAATGTCACTGATCTCTATTCAAACATGAAAGGTGCTCTCCTAATTGATGAAAGCTTGCAAAATGTTAAGTCGGTATCAGCAGACTAGTCCAAAAAATCCTCAACTCCGGCACCTCAACTCTTTTATGAGGTGGCCTTATATTGAACCCACTTCCATAAAGACAGCATGCCTCTATGGGAGGGCCATTTCCCAGTGGTAGGGCATGCCTTAGGCTAGGCTGTGAAATACATGTTTTTGAAACCCTGCTACACAGCAGTGCAGACAGAACTGATGGAATAATTCTCTGGCTTGGTATAAGGCAGCTTTCCATGGCTCTTTTTCTTCTCTGTCTTTGTTCTATTAGGAGACGGGGACTAAAAGCCATGGGCTTACAAACAGATAAACAAGAGGTAATACTAGAATACATCCCCAGGATTCAGTGGGTCTTGCTCCCAGGAAAGGACTGAAATCTTTTATAGTACACACAAATAATACACAGTGTGCCTTCTATCTCAGTAAGATAAAGAACTTATCTTGAATTATGACCTCACTCTCACATGGATCCATGGTGGTGTAATGGGTTAAACCCTTGTGCCGGCTGAACTGTTGATCTGAAGGTTGGGGTGAGTTTCCATCTGTCAGCTCCAGCTTCCCATATGGGTACATGAGAGAAGCCTCCCACAGGATGGTAAAACATTCAGGCATCCCCTGGTTAATGTCCTTGCAAACGGCCAATTCTTTCATACCAGAAGCGACTTGCAGTTTTCTCAAGTTGCTTCTGACACATCTCATGATGATGATAGTGGTGGCGGCTTGATTTTGTGCTTTGTTATACAACATTAAAGTGATCTCTTGTAATCTAGTCTTCTGAACATTGCTTAAACTTCAAATATGCAATATGTATTCATTTGTTTATTACATCAGCTGCATTAATGTTCTGTGACAACTTAGGAGTTTCTTATTGGGTAGTAGAAAATATCCTATGTAGCTTATTTGGCTTTATGTTTGGATTGCAGTCTTAATTTTCCTTCTAGAAGAAGAGCAAACAAGATAACCAAAAGTGTGATAACCTAGTTTTATGACATAGGGAACTGGGTATGTGTAGCTTGGAAGGCAGAAGACTTGGGAGGTGACATAATAGCTATCTTTAAGTATCTGAAGGGATGGCTTATATAAGATGGAGCAAGCTTGTTTTCTGCTGCTCCAGAGATTAGAATATGAACCAATGAATCCAAATTTCAAGGAAAGAAAGTCCACCAAGACTTACTTAGGTGACTGAATAAGATTGTCTTTCAACTTCAGTGTACTGGCGGTGGGTACGTAGGTGACTGTGGAGCCCTATTCTTGACCTACATGTTCTCCCGCAGGGAGGGCATTGGTTTCCAAGACACTAGGACAGTGGTTCCCAACCTTTTTTTGACCAGGGACCACTTGACAAGGGACTACTCTCCAACATTAGTACGAAAAGGGTTACAAATCAGTTTTTGGTCAAATTTAGATTCGGTTATTTGAGGTGCTGATTCAGAAAATTGCATTGGATAGACCACATCAGTTTTAATTTCTGCTACAGAACATAAGCCATCCAGTAGTTGCCATCTGCTCACCCACAGAGAACTATATTTAATAAGCCTTGGCATTATAAGAGGGTTTCACGAGACCAGTCACTCTTATTGCAACAGTGTAGTAATGGTAAGGCCGCAGACCATATTTTAGTTTTTGTGGACCACTGGTGGTCCATGGACCACAGGTTGGGAACCAAGGTACTATGAAGACATTCCTGATGCTAAAAGCTGTTTGATTGTGGAACAGACTACCTTGGAAGATGGTAGACTGTTTTTGCTTACAGTTTCTTGATCAGCTCAGATTAGTGTGAGACTGATCTTTAGGACATTTTCTGAACCTTACAAAAGTGCTCACTAAAAGCTAAAATCCTGATAAAATAAACTAGGTACTCAAAACAGAGCACTCATTAATGGATATTAGTGCGCAAACGTTCCAAGAGATCAAAACATTCCTCGGCTGAAAGAAAATAGTATCAGATAACTTCAGGAAAGTCAAGTTGAGCTTTCACACCATTTTATCCAGACAAATTGTTCCGATAGCATAACAGGCTGTACTTATTAGCAGCTGAGTTGAATTTTAAGTCCCGGATCAGCTGCATAGAATTGTTGCAATTTTGTTCTCAATAACTCCAAACAAGATTTTCTGAATTCTTTCTCAAATATTATTATTTTTGTCACTCTGAACACTGGTGGTCCTGTTCTGGTTTTTGGAAGTTAGGGTAGAAGGGCTATAAAGGAAGAATGTTATGTAACATAATGGATATCCGTATGATGGCATAAATTACCATTGAAAATAATAAAGTGACAAATGATTGATTATAAAATGTCATGTTGAGTCTGTTGAGTCAGAATTCTAGGAAACCGAATGTGTGGGAAAGAGAGAGAGAAAAAAACCCTGAATATTATTACTTCCTGGGTGCTTTTGTTCTAGACTGTTGATTGAAACAAATGAATATATTTGCTAAGTTTCTGCCCAGCACAGTGCTTCAAAGGTCTTTCCTTTTCATGAACCTCCTGCTCCCTGCAAAGGCGCAGTACCTGGGGAAGGGCAAGAATCAGCTTTGCAGAACACTGTTTTGCCTATTGGGAAGAAATATGGAGATGAAGATGACCTCCAAGAGAATGTTGTGTGTCCAGCTTTGTGTGTCCAGCTCTTAGATCCACTTCATCACAAGGGGAAATTTGACCATCCTAGGGGACTTCCCACCAGTACAGCAATGGATGGCACACAACATCGCTGGACTTCCCATGGAGGCCCCATCCACAACCAGAGTGGAGGTGTCCTAGGACACTTCCCTCGAAAAATGGGAGCTTGCCCATATTGTGCTGGATGTGGATCCCAACCATTTTGAACTGGATAATGGTTCTCCACCTTTGCTATAAAGCCATAAGCAAAATTTGGTAATTTATATTTTTGGTACTGTTCCATTATCCGGGTGAAGGCCAAGGGGGGGGGGGCGCTAGACAGAGAAAGATAATTCATTTTATGGGAAGGGGGAATTGAAGAAGGAAAACCATTTCCCCCTTGGAGGGAATAACAGGAAAACAGGGGGAAAGGATTTTACTCCTTCAACACCCCCCCCCCTGTAAAATGGACTATTCTCTGTCTATCACCCTCTTTTGGCCCCTGCCCAGATAATAGAACAGTACCACTGAGCCCCCGGTGGTGCAGTGGGTTAAACTGCTGAGATGCTGAACTTGCAAAATGGAAAGATCACAGGTTCGAATCCAGGGAGCAGCATGAACTCCCAATGTTAGCCCCAGCTTCTGCCAACCTAGCCGTTCGAAACCATGCAACTGTGAGTAGATCAATAGGTATTGCTCTGGCGGGAAGGTAATGGCACTCCATGCAGTCATGTTGGCCACATGACCTTGGAGATGTCTACGGACAACGCCGGCTCCTTAACAGGGAAACAGGGGGAAATGTTTTTACTCCTTCAACACCTCCTCCCTAAAATGGACTATTCTTCTCTGTCTATCATCTCCTTTTGGCTACTGTCCAGATAATAACACAGTACCATATTTTTAGTACCACTGAGCCCCCAGTGGCACAGTGGATTAAACTGCTAAACTGCTGAACTTGCTAAAATGAAAGGTTGCAGGTTCAAATCAGGGAAGCGTCGTGAGCTCCCGCTGTTAGCCCCAGCTTCTGCCAACCTAGCAGTTCGAAACCATGCAAATGTGAGTAGATCAATAGGTACTGCTCCAGCGGGAAGGTAATGGCACTCCATGCAGTCATGCTGGCCACATGACCTTGGAGGTGTCTATGGACAATGCTGGCTCTTTGGCTTAGAAATGGAGATGAGCACCAATCCCCAGAGTCGGACACATCTGGACTTAATGTCAGGGGAAAACCTTTACTTTTACCTTACCATATTTTCTTATTTAACCACTAGTTGTTGTAAACCGCACTACCCTATTAAGAAACACAGATTTTTGCAAGTTATCACCTCCACTAAGAATAGAATGAACATCAAAACAGGTTTTGTTTGGTGTGTGATGTTCTATTCAGAAAAGTACTGTATAATTGCTAATTTTAAAACACTCAAGAGAACACTTACAGATTGGACGCTTTGTGATTTCAGAATCCTGCCAAGCAGAGATACAGAACTTGCAGTACAACCAACAGAAAAAGCACTTCCAGAGAGAATTGCTCTGAAAATGAACACTGTGAGGACATTATTTTATCAGACTATATAGTCACTGGTCTTTTGATAGGTCTACATTTGAGAAAGTTGTTTTGGATATAGACTTTGTTTTTGCTAATCATTTATTCATATAGAATTCAATTGGCAGGAAAATACTAAGGCCCCATCTATACTGCCATGTCAGCTTCATAATGCAGTTTAACTGCATTGAAACTGCATTATATGAGTCTATACTGGCCATATAATGCAGTTCCAAACTTCATTATATGGCAGTATAGATCCAGTCTGACCTAAAACTAGACCCAGAGTCCACTTGGACTAGTGTTTGTTCCCAAGATTTTGGATGCATCTATTCTGTAGAACCAATGCAGTTTGACATTCACTGCCATTGATCAATGCTGTGGAATATGGAAGTGTAGTTGCTTTACAAGTCTTTAGCATTCTCTGCATAAGAGTGCTCAAGCCTCACACAAATCTGATAAACCACAAATCTCATGATTTCATTGCGATGAGCCAAGGAGGTTAAAGTGACATCAAACTGCTTTAATTGCACAGGGCAGATGCACTCTCAGAAAGATTTCCACAGTCTCCCAAGAAACAGAGAAGGATTTCTTCAAAGGTTTGGCATTAAGGCAGAAATAAATAAAAAGTTAAATATGTTTATTTAAAACAAACATTTAGAAAGTGCTTTTAAAGGGAAATTTTCATGGAAACTTACCAAACTAACAACAACAATAAACATAAAACTATAAATTTACTAAACCATAGAAAACTGTCAGCACATATTTTATATATATATATATATATATATATATATATATATATATATACACACACACACACACACACACACACACACACACACACACACGAATGTAATGTTCATTTGTGGGATTAACAGAACTCAAAAACCACTGGGCAAATTGACACCAAACGAGGGAGAGTAGGAAAGAGAATGAATGAAGGAAGGAAAAAAGGTAGAAAAGGAAAAAGGGGAGAAAGAAAAGGGGACGGGAAGGAAGGAAAGAGGTAGAAAAGGAAGGAAGGGAAGAAGGAAAGAAAAAAGGAAAGAAGGAAAGAAGGAAAAGAAGAAGGAAGGAGGGAAAGAAGGAGGGGGAAAGGCTGGCCACAGCAATGTGTGGTGGGTACAGCTAGTATTAATTTTATTTTTTTATTTATTATTCAAACTTATATGCCGCCACTCCCCTGGGGCTCGGAGCGGCTTACAAGAACAGGCTAAAATCTAACACAATTTAAAACAATTTAAAAACAGCAATATCAAGGATCAAAGGCCTTAATAATAAATAAATTAATAAATCCCTGAGCAAAATGGCAGTGGCTGTATCCTTTCATGTGACTCAGATGGTCCAGAAATACAAATGTATTTCTGGATTATCTGAGTCATAGCAATTATTCTAAGTGTTCTTTTAATGTTTTCATGATTGTATAATAAAGATCCATTTTAGCTGCAATTGAATATCAGGTAGTAGCATGCACAATTTCATCAGTCTGAAACTGATTGAGTTGAAATGTTTCATTGTTTCAACCGAATTCTTTTCTGTTTTTTGGATAACAGCCCAGAAGGCATTGGAGCCCTTCTCATTCTGGAAGCTTAGCAGAGCCAGCTCTGGTTAGTACTTGAATGGGACACTGCCAGTGCTATAGGCTGTATTTTCAAGGAAGCAAAAGTACTTCTTGGTATTCCTTGTCAAAGAAAATCCTATGAAATTTGAATCTGCAGTGCCGATGGGACTGTAGCAGAATGTAGTCCACAGAATGATTGTCCTTTACATATTTTTGAAAGAAATTTATCCTTGAAGCACTAGGTTAGAGTGTCATATAATATACATGGGGCTTATGTGTGCTCATTTGAATTAGACATTCTGCCCATCCCTCCTTTTCCTGCAAACCCACATTGATACACAAATCACTGGAAACTGTTATAGTGATAGTTATGAAATTTAACTTCACATCTATCAGTTCCCAATATGCTTGCATGGCATCAGATGAATAAGTCAGACCAATAGAAAGCTGAGAAGGAGCGAGTCATGGCAATGCTTGCTAAGGAAAATGAGTAGTTGGGAGAAAAGGTTTTGGGGAAAGGCAATTAATAATGAGGGAGGGAGGAGAGATAAAGGAGGAGGAGGAGAGAATTTTGGGAAAAGGAGATTCTAAGGATCACCTGACCCATGTTTGCTGAGCTGATGAACTGAGCTGATAACTCAGTGAAAGAATGACTGCAATGGGCAGACAGGAGTGGGAGGGCCAGCTCCAGAAAAATACCTGAGAACATAATGGAAATGTGGATATTATAATTTAACAAGGTCTTTTGACTTCTCTTTCAATGGTGATGGTACCTTACCAAAAGCAGTCTCCCACAATTCCATAGTTTTGAGCCATGACAGATTTTTCTTTTTCATGTCAGGAGCGATTTGAGAAACTGCCAAGTTGCTTCTGATGTGAGAGAATTGGCCATCTGCAAGGATGTTGCCTAGAGGACACTCAGATATTTTACCATCTATGGGAGGCTTCTCTCATGTATCTGCTTGAGAAGCTAAAGCTGACAGATGGGAGCTTATCCTACTCCCCAGGTTCAAACCACTGATCTTTTGGGCAGCAGTCCTGATGGCACAAGGGTTTAACCCATTGCGCCAACGGGGGCACCTAGCCATAACAGATAAAGTAGTGTCAAACTGCATCAATTTGACAGTGTAGATGCACTTAAATATTAAATAAGGAACCTGCTCCCTGTTGTTGGAGAACAGCTTCCATGATCCCTGCTCACTATTATTTATTTATTTATTTATTTAAAACATTTATACTCCCCGCTTCTCACCCCGAAGGGGACTCAGGGTTAGGGTTAGGGTTAGGGTTAGCATATATACGGCAAACATTCAATGCCGGGACCAGAATTCATATGAGTATACAATACATAAACATTAAAAACATTTATCAAAATATTAAAATACATCGTTTAAAACCGTCTTGGTCATCAGCGTCAAATCTAATTGGCCTGGTACTCTTTCCTATTGTTGCTTTATTGCCTGTCCCAAAAGCTTGGTCCCACAGCCAAGTTTTTACCATCCTTCTGAAGGACAGGAGGGAGGGGGCCGAACTGATCTCACCAGGAAGGGAGTTCCATAGCCAGGGGGCAATCACCGAAAAGGCCCTCTCTCTCGTCCCTACCAATCGTGCCTGTGACAATGACGGGACGGAGAGCAGGGCCTCCCTGGAGGATCTTAATCTCCGCGATGGATCATGGGGGGGTGGGGATGCGTTCGGACAGGTATTAGGCTGATAGGAGCCAGACACAAGCAACATCGAAAAGACCCCTGACTTAAATGAGCATTACTGACAAGAGCAAGTGTATTTATAACCCAGTTATGTATTTTTGCACATGTTGTTGATTTTGTCCTGTTCATTTTGAAATTGGCACATTGGATTAAACCCAAGCACTTCATTTTAAAATTTAAATTTTAAAAAGCAAATAATTTTGGCGTTCATTCCATCACAATGTAACATGGTCAAAAATTGTGACGAGGATGGATCTGTGTAAACACGAAATGGGCTCCATTCTCAGCATGAGAAATGATATAATAATGTCCCTATATTGATTTATCCCCTTCAGTTTTTTTATATAGGTGGCTGTTCATTCTCATGGGGAGAAAGGAAACTTCTGTATCTTAAAAGCCCTGTTGGATCAGACCAAAGGTCAATTAAGTCCACCCCCCTACTTTCCTCACCTCTAGTAAACAGGCTTTTCCCATCCTGCCATCTCAACTACTTTGGGAAGATCACAAGCTCTTATCTACCTTACCTTCTCAGTCAGTAGTATTTACTGACATGAATGATCCTGGAGATTCCAAATACGTAGCACACTCATAACCTTATCTACCTGAAGTCTTTCTAATCTTCTGGTAGATAAGCTTGTAGTTATCGTTACATTTTGCAGTTAATCATATAAATCAGTTCTGTGATGTGAAAAGATTTAAAGTCGTTTTGCTCATTCTGAGTCTGTTATTCTTCACAGCAAATGTTTGCATGCTCACAAACCCAAATAATGCAGGGTATCAAGTACCATCTCTTTACTCTTCTCTAGCCTCAGGTGATTTATGAAAAAGTCCACATGACTCACTGGTTAGGGAAGATTGTAAGACCAGATAGTCTAGAGCATTCTGACCACTAACAGCTCTTCCCTCCAATGTGTATCTTCCTCTTAGGTTGCCCATGATGTTTTTCTGTGCCCTTGGGGCAAAGCGGAAACTAACAGCCAATGGTTCAGTTTCAGTGGCTAGGAAGGGTCCAACTAGTGACCTTACTTACTTACTTACTTTACTTAGGCGATCCCTTGTTGGATGAGTAAGATGGTCTTCCATGATGGGTTTCCTTGTGGATTCGTGGGTGGCTGTTCTTGACCCGCATCTTCTCCCATAGTGAAGGCACTGGTTTCCAGGTGGAAGGCGGTCCCAGTCGGGGTTGGCTTGACTCGCCTTCCTCCTGGCACGTTTCTTTCACCCTCCACTCATTCCTCCTTGAATTCTGCAGCACTGCTGGTCACAGCTGACCTCCAGCTGGAGTGGTCAAGGGCCAGGGCTTCCCAGTTCTCAGTGTCTATGCCAGAGATTTTAAGGTTGGCTTTGAGGCCATCTTTAAATTTCTTTTCCTGTCCGCCAACGTTCCGTTTTCCATTCTTAAGTTCCAGCACGTGCTGGAAGAAGCAAAGACCACCAACTAATGACCATGCAGGCTTGACTCCAGTTGGGTACTGTAGCGTATAAGCAACTGCCTGAGCAACCTTTTAGCAGTTGCTTGCTGAGCGCCATTTTATCCACCCTATCTGTATTGCAGTTTGTCATGTTATTGTACTTACATGTTACTTTGTCACAACTTTTTGGGTGGTTAGCATGGATTCTGGAACTAGGACATAGATTAGTAATACCCCTTGAGTAAGAGGGTCTCTTTATGGAACTTGAATGTGTGTTGCAGCAGTAGGTCTGTCCCTGATATTGGGGTCAGTCAGGATCTTGACAGCACCCTTTGGTGGCAGAGGAGGCTGTCACTAGGAGGCTTTTTGGTCATGTGGTTCCCTTCATTTCAAGGATTCTAACAGTCGCCCAAAGCTTCAAGTTCATTGATCAACAGCAAGTTGGTTGATGCCCAATTCAGTGTCCCATGTTATTGATATAACCAATGAAGACAAGGTCCATATTGTTCCATGTTGCACTGTCTATAATTCTTCATATCTCAGTGGGGAATCAGCTCTGAACCCAAAACAAATTAAATAACAACAATCCCAATACAAACCCTGGGATAATCCACTTTGTATCTTCTTCCCTTATAAAAGTAAAGGTCAAGTTTTCCCCTGACATTAAGTCTAGTCGTGTCCAACTGGAGGGTGGTGCTCATCTCCATTTCTAAGACAAAAAGTTGGCGTTGTCTGAAGACACCTCCAAGGTCATGTGGCATGACTGCATGGAGCACAGTTACCCTTATAAAAACTACTCATTTAATCATCTTCTGTGCTGGTCTTCATGTTCCTTAATCTCATCCCTTAACTTTCGCATTTAGTTTGGAACATTTATTGAAGGACTTTATCAAACATTGTTTTCTTTTTCAAATCCAAACACACAATGCTTTTCATATACAGTCCTTCATCAAGGAGCCAAGAGTAAACCTAAGATAAGATTATACATCCTCTTATTGACGAATTGGTTCAAGAAGAAAGGAGCAAAGAAAATAAACATCCTGATATCCAGTTGGCTTGTTTCCTTCTTCTTCTATATACCACAAAGAGTTCTGGCTATCAGTGCACAAACAGATATAGCTTTGCTGGCTGGCTTAAAATCTCTAAACCGGTTAGCCAAAAACAAAGAAACATTTGGCACAGAAAAGTACCTTAGGATGAACCTCACACAGGGATGGAGAATAGCTTTTATCAGAATAGATTCAAGCAACTTAATTCTTTGATAAGAACAGGACAATTTCAAAAATATCTTACCATGAAAGAACATGCATCTGTGGTGCATCAGCCATAGAGGACAATGTGCATATTTTATTTGATTGTGAGATCTCAGTATTTACATCAGTTTTTGGTCAGAACAACTAACTGGGGATCAATTATCAAACTGTCTTATTTTCTTTCTGGGGAGAATCTACACTTAGTCTGCTGCATAGCCAAATTTAGCATAAAAACCCCGCACCTGAGAAATCTCTTTATTTCACAAAAATGGGGTCCCTTGTCATGGGGATGAACTTATGTAGGTTCTCTGACTGACTCCTTTACACTCGTCACTCTACTCCCTCCGCTTTCATCTTGTAATTTAATCCCATTTTCCCAAATTTATCCCAAAATTATTCCCAAATCAGGTTTTATCACGTTTTAATTTATTTTAGCTATTGCAGGAGTTTTAGCATAGTGATTGGTGTCTATTTATGTTTTTGTTTTTGTCTTTTATTGTTGATACGGTCAGTGGACTAATCAATAAACATATCTCTATATATCCAATTTTTAAAATCTTTAAAATGTTTCTCATGGAACTGTCTACAATACATAGTAGGCTAACTTTTATGAATACAAATGTAAGACAGAAACAATAATAAACTAAAAAATAATGTTGCTTAACTCTTAATTCCGATTTCCTACGATTTCCAATAATACCCCTCTTAACAGTCAAATTTGCATTTCCTTCACAATGGCAACCGGTTTTCTGCTGAGCTGTCATTCTAGAACACTACATATTATTAGAAGGACTTTGAAACCATAATGCATGAGCAGATCTTGGCAGTCATCCATACTTTGACATGATTTCATGGACATTTATATAGAATATGTTTAGTTAGCACTATAAGCGCTAAGGACTCAATGACTTCTTTTATTATCACTTTTAAACTATTATTTTCTTTTAATTCTCCTTGCATCTGTTGGGAAATGAGTACAGGGTGGTAGAATAAAGGAGACTTTTAAGCTAGGCAAAAAGAAATTTGGAAAATTTACTATCAAGGAAAAATTGAAATGAATTGTACCTCATGGAACCATCCATCACGGAGCAATGCCTTCAAACTACAGAAAAGGAGATTTCACCTGAACATTAGAAAGAACTTCCTAACTGTGAGAGCAGTTCAGCAGTGGAACTCTCTGCCCCGGAGTGTGATGGAGGCTCCTTCTTTGGAGGCTTTTAAACAGAGGCTGGATGGCCATTTGTTGGGGGTGTTTAAATGTGATTTTTCCTGCTTTTTGGCAGGAATTTGGACTGGATGGCCCATGAGGCCTCTTCCAACTCGATGATTCTATGATTCTAATAAATGTTGCAGGAGTAGTTGTATATTCATATATACAAAAAAAGTTAAGAACCAAATTTCTTAGCACTTAATGTATGTACTAGGAGCCCCCAGTGGCGCAGTGGGTTAAACCCCTGTGCTGGCAGGACTGAAGACCGACAGGTCGCAGGTTCGAATCCGGGGAGAGGTGGATGAGCTCCCTCTGTCAGCTCCAGCTCCCCAAGCAGAGACATGAGAGAAGCCTCCCACAAGGATGATAAAAACATCAAATCATCCGGGCGTCCCCTGGGCAACGTCCTTGTAGATGGCCAGTTCTCTCACACCAGAAGCGACTTGCAGTTTCTCAAGTCGCTCCTGACATGACCAAAATGTATGTATTCCAGTATAAGCCGATCTGAATATAAACTGAGACACCTAATTTTACCACAAAAAACTGGGAAAACTTAGGGTGGGAAATGCAGCAGCTACTGGTAAATTTCAAAATAAAAATAGATGCCAATAAAATTACATTAATTGAGGCATCAGTAGGCTAGATGTTTTTGAATATTTACATAAAACTGTAATTTATGCAACTCAGATTAAATCATTATTCTAACCTTCTTCATTGTCAATGTGCTTTCATATCCTTCCAATAATCACAATAGTTTATTTTAACTATACATTTTGGGGGGGGGGGGGACACCAGCATATTTTACATCTTCCAAAGTGCCTGAAAGGGTTTATAAGATGAATAAATTTACCCGATTACTCCTTATTTTACGAGACCCAACAGAGAGGGTGTTGTCAGACTACACACAAGTGTTCTTCAATCATGTGCAAAAACACAAGCCCTATCCTTCTATAAATAAGGAAAAGTGGGAAAGATTAGCTGTGAGAGATGAGGAGAGGAAGGCGCATGCTGCACAGAGAGAAGAGAGGGAGGCATGGGAAGCACAAGAAAGGAGAAGAGGAAAGTGCCTACCTGCGTGACCGCATCTCCGTTTACGAACCCACGCACTCCCTTTGTTCATCCGGAGAGGCCCTGCTCGCGATTCCACCTGCGTCGCAGGTGCGTTTGGTGGGGACGAGGGACAGGGCCTTCTCTGTGGTTGCCCCCCGACTCTGGAACACCCTCCCCAAAGACATTAGACTAGCACCCACGGTGGCAGAACTTGAAGACCTGGCTATTCCGATGTGCCTTTCCAGAATAGGATAACCCCCAGCACTATGTCCCAGAAGCACTTTATTAGAGTTTAAGACTCTCTGGACATTGCGCTTGCCCAGAATCCCAACATACCACCTGTCACACCCAGCACTTTTTAACCTGTACCCATCATTGGACCAGCCCTGGTTTTATTGTGTAATGGTGTAATGTTTTTTATTGCTTATGTTTTTAATTTTTAATATGCTTTGGATTGTATTGTTATTGTTTTGCTGTTGTTGTGTTGAGGCCTTGGCCTTTGTAAGCCACATCGAGTCCTTTGGGAGATGCTAGCAGGGTACAAATAAAGTTTAATAATAATAATAATAATAATAATAATAATAATAATAATAATAATAAAAAGTGCACACTGCTCAAGAGAGGAGGAGAGGAAGGAGAGCTGGGTTGCTGTCCAGAGAGGTGAGGGTCCTGGCAGGAAGGCGTGGGACTGGAAGAAGCCCTCCTTTCAGACTCACGCCTTCCCACCAGGACTTTCACCCAAGTATAAGCTGAGGGGGACTTTTTCAACCTAAAAAAAGGGGTGAAAAACTAGACTTATACTCGAGGATATACTATATTGAGTACAGACAGGTTCTTTGAACTAGCAGTTCTAACCAACCTCTTACATTTTGTTTCTTTCTTCCTGCAGTGAGTATTTCTCGTAAGGATTTCCATTTCCTGATGATGGTCTCTTCATATAATGTATGCTGATATTTTGAGAAAAGACCGCATCTCTGCCATGGCAGTTTTCCTTCTAGGAGCAGCACTACTTATTGTTCAGCCTCAGGTGGTGCCTTCTAGACCAACGGCCAACTCGAAGGTGGAATCAACAACCCCAAAAGAATCATTTAAGAAAAGGGACTTCAAGGATTGGATTCATCCCAATGAGACACTCCAGCAACTTCCTCAAACTATCATCATTGGTGTTCGGAAAGGTGGAACACGAGCCTTACTTGAGATGTTAAGCCTCCATCCTGATATAGCAGCAGCCGAAAGCGAAGTCCACTTCTTTGATTGGGAAGAACATTACGGCAAGGGTTTACAATGGTACATTAACCAAATGCCGTTCTCTGACATCCACCAGATAACGGTGGAAAAAACACCAGCATATTTCACTTCTTCCAAAGTGCCTGAAAGGGTTTATAAGATGAATAAATTTACCCGATTACTCCTTATTTTACGAGACCCAACAGAGCGGGTGTTGTCAGACTACACACAAGTGTTCTTCAATCATGTGCAAAAACACAAGCCCTATCCTTCTATAGAAGAATTCCTGGTTAAAGATGGTGAACTCAATGTGAATTATAAAGCAATAAACAGGAGCTTGTATTATGTTCACATGCAAAATTGGCTGAAGTATTTCTCTCTGGATTACATTCACATTGTAGATGGAGATAAACTAATCAAAGATCCCTTCTCAGAAATCGTCAAAGTAGAAGAATTTTTAAAGCTGACACCTCAGATTAATGCTTCAAACTTTTACTTCAATAAAACAAAAGGCTTTTACTGCCTAAGGGACAGTGGTAGGGATCGATGCTTACATGAATCAAAAGGAAGAGCACACCCCATAGTAGATCCCATTTTACTTGAAAAACTACACAGATACTTTCGTGAGCCAAATCAGAAATTCTTTGAACTTGTTGGCAGAACATTTGACTGGCACTGAAGATGGTGACAAGTTATGGAGAGAAGCATCTGAGCGACTAAAACATTTCAGTGGACACTTTAAAAAGGAGGGCATTCAGACGATAATTTATTTGTAAACTCCACAAATTACTTCTGTACAATATGAGAGTCATAATTGCCATATAAGCTAGTCATATTTTTCTATTTGTTAAATTAAAAACTTTTTGTAATGTTTTTTCATAGTTGTTAATACTATATTATGTCTCTATATAAAAATATTTCATGGAAGTAAAGTGTCTTGATACTGATGCTTTTAAATATGTGATGTATATGTGTGTATGCAAAATACATATGTCTTTAGTAAAATGGAACTTTGGTTTTACCTTTCCATCAGATGTAAGGTTTTGATGACCCTGTAGATGATTATCTCAATTAGCATCATCCACACTAGCAAATATCCATCTCTAATCCAGTGCTGTAGAAACTAGGCTAGTGCAAAGATCCATTTTAGCTAGTCCCTTCAGTCATTTGGCTTATCAGTTTTGATCAGGAGCCCAAAACAGCAAGGACCAAACCGTTACGGATTCCCATCTGAAACAGGACCACATGGCAGCTGATCAGGGCTCCTATTTGATATCATAGTTGAATATTTTTGAATTTCCTGATTCTTTTTTATTTAGTGGGACTGACTGGAAGTTGGGGACCTGAGTGATGGTGGGTGGGGTGTGAGTACATTTGAGGGCTTGGAGAGTCACTCTTAGTGGGACTGACTGGAAGTTGGGGACCTGAGTGATGGTGGGTGGGGTGTGAGTACATTTGAGGGCTTGGAGAGTCACTCTGACACTTTTAGCTTCTTTTTTCTCCTTCCCTTCCTCTCCTTCCGAACACATTTCTAAAGGATTATTATTATTATTATTATTATTATTATTATTATTATTATTATCTTTATTTACTCGGTGCGGCTTACAAAAGCCCAAGGCCCTCAATAAAACACAGCATAACAAATACAACAATAAAACTCATAAAGCAAAACAAAAAATTAAAGCAATAATAATAAACATTAAAAACAATAACACCACAACACATTTAAAACTAAGGCCGGGCCAAATGTAATGAATAAAATTTAAAAGTGCTGGACATGACAGGTGAAATGTATAGGTTTTTAGAGGTAGGTGCGGTGTGCAGACAATCTTAAATCTCTAGTAAAGTGCATTTGGGACATGATGCTAGGAGCTTCCTATTCTGGAAAGGCACACCGGAACAGCCACGTCTTCAAGCTCTTCCTGAAGACTGCCAACGTTGGGGCTTGTCTAATGTCCTTGGGGAGAGAGTTCCAGAGTCGGGGGCTACCACAGAGAAGGCCCTGTCCCTCGTCCCCACCAACCGCGCTTGCGACGCAGGTGGGATCATGAGCAGGGCCTATTAATATTAATAATAGTACTTCCAGCAAACAAAAAGAGAAGCCTACTTTTAAAGTAGAAAGTAGAAACAGCTCTAAGGAAGCAAAACCCCAAGCACAAGCTGGTTGCAGGTAGTAGAGAAAACAGGATTTTTAAGGTAGTTCAGGGAGGATAGCTAGCTCCACTGAGCTACAGGTCATCACTCTTCCTTCCCTGGGCCTCCTTAAAATGCCTTGGAAAGCTGCCTGGCATACTGCTGATCCTAGGAGAAAGCCATGTGCCTGCATCTCCTCTAAAGAGCTTTAAGAAGCTTTAAACCTGGTCTCCTCTACAAACAAGGTAAAAAAATCCAGAAAGAGTTTTGAAAAATCTCTAAAATTATAACTGTAAATAAAAAACAAAACTCCAACACAGTGGAACTCCAGAGAAGAAACAATCAGGAACACCTAATCACCTCTCAGTAAAGGATTCTCCCAGGCAGTAACAAGGCACACCTAAAAACTGTCAGGCCATCAAATGCTAATCAAGGTGGCCAATTGAAACATTCACACCTAGCTCCAACAGACAAGAGTTTTTTCTCCCACCCTGGACTTTCCACAGATATATAAACCCAGTTTTCCTAGTTTCCAACAGACCTCACAACCTCTGAGGATGCCTGCCACAGATGCAAGCGAAACATCAGGAGAGAATATTTCTAGAACATAGCCATACAGCCTGAAAAACCTACAACAATCCAATATTTATATTGACAGAGACTGCAATTTCATGAGCTATGTTTTTAGCATTAGCACATTTCTGCCTTATATTCATTTGTGACTGATGACCATCCTTTGAGCCTTTTCCCATTTTTTGTTTATAATTTATGATTTTTGAAAAAACATAAAGTATCTTTATCTTTTATTCCTAACCTTCTTTCTCTGCCTCTGTGTGTTACAAGCCTCTAGACCACTTTCAATGTTTTTCCATAAAAGAGCATACATAAGCAATCTATTTGTTTGAAAAATACAGATTTTCTATGCTCCAGAAGTAGGATAAGCTTAACATGGCCATTGTGTGGGTTCCCTGCTGCAGTTTATTTTGGGATGCTGCTGCTTTGCTTAAAGAGAGAGGGACATGTGTTGACAAGTGTGATGTTTTTTCTGCCAATCTAGCTTCTGTATTATGCTTTAGATTTAAGCCAATTCTCACATTTGTTTTTGTTCTATGAAAATATCGATGTGATCACCAAAAAGGACGCGAGGAAGTAATGACTGGAGCATTTGTATAATTTTTTTCCTTGATTTATGTATTGGAAAAAAATTGCACCTTGGATGTTTGGCCCTATGTAGTATTTGGACTGGCTTTTTACATATACAATGATGAGATTAATCAGTGATTGTGCCACATGCACTCTAATATCAAGTAGATTAGAGATTATTAATTCTTGTATTCTTGGAAAACATTTCAGAGAGTGGACCGCATTAGAAATGAATTTTGCTTCATACCTTTACCTCTCTCATGGATGCTGCCATCCCAAAGTAAAGAATCAGAAGATTTATTTTTAATGCTATATATAGCTTTTTTTTCCCCAGCCTTGCATGCCTTACAATGAGGCTTTTCGATTTGCTTTCTCCTGAGGTCAGAGTTGACATCACTTTGGGAAATCACAAGGAAAGAGTACACGGTGGTGCAATGCATGAAACTGTTGTGCTGGCTGAACTGCTGACCTGAAGGTCGGCAGTGTGAGTCCGTGAGACAGGGTGAGCTCCCAAATGTCAGCTCCAGCTTCCCATGCGGGGACATGATATAAGCATCCCATAGGATGGTAAAACATCTGGGCATCCCCTGGGCAGATGGCCAATTCTCTCACACCAGAAGCGTCTTCGCAGTTTCTCAAGGTGCTTCTGGCACACAAAAAATCACATGGAAGAAGAGATTCATGTAGATTCAAAAACCAATTAATCATCCTCTATAATCAGATCTTCATTTCAACTGCCACTTGCCCATCACATGCCATAAAGCATTGCTTTCCAGTGTGATCCTGTGTTGTCTCAATGATTCTTAAGTTGAATATGGGGAGTCTCCCATATTCAGGTTTTCCCCTCCTACCATGCTTCCTTGACACAGCTGGCACACAGCCCCATCAGAAGTAGATGTACGTCATGGGATGAGATCTGGTGGGCTCCATGCTGGCTGCATTGAGGAAGTGTCCTACGATGGGGAATTAAGGTAGTGTTATGAGGTCATTAGTGCACAACAAATTAAGCATGTGCCAACAATATGATGCAGCAGCTTAAAAAGCCAATGGGATTTTGGGCTATATCAAAATGAGAATATTGTCTAGATCAAGGGAAGTCATAATCCCACTGTATTCTGCTTTGGTCAGGTATCACCTGAAATACTGTGTCCATTTCTGGGCACCATAATTCAAGAGGGATATTGACAAGCTGGAAAGTGTCCATAGGAGGACAACTAAAATGATCAAAGGTATGGAGACCTTGCCCTATGAGGAGACATGATTGCCATGTTCAAATATTTGAAATGATGTCATAAGGAAGAAGAAACATGCTTGTTTTCTGCTGCCCTGGAGAATAGGACTTGGAGCAATGGGGTCAAATTACAGGAAATGAGATTCCACCTGAAGATTAGGAAAAAAAACTTCCTGACCACAAGAGTGTGATGGAGGCTCCTTCTTTGGAGGCTTTTAAACAGAGGCTGGATGGTCATCTGTCTGGGGTGCATTGATTGTGCTTTTCCTGCATGGCAGGAGGTTGGACTGGATGTCCCATGCAATCTCTTCCAACTATGATTCTATTATATAGTACTCAGTGAGAGAATAAGCCTTCATAATGGACAGAACAAAATTAAATAGAGAAGGTACTAATAACATGCATACATGTAAGTATCAGGTATTATATATAATCTGAATTTCTGGAAACATTTCCTGCATCTGATGAAGTGTGTCGTAGTTCATGGAAGTTCATGTTGTAATTATGTTATTAGTCTTTTTTGGAAGTTTTTATTTTTGCTGCAATGCAGTAACATTTCTAATTTTTTAAAAACTTAATAATGCAATAACCAAGTCAGTTTGCTGACACTTGCATTTTGAAGCATGTAAATTACAGGAAGCATAACACAAATACACAGCTGGATTTCTAAAAGAGTTGGTCTCAGATTAGATGTCCTATTATAAGGAGTTAAGAGAATGTGACTTGGTTAGCACTTGAGTACCACCTAGTGTTGTATGTGAATTTGTTATTGAGTTTGTTACATTGTTTTAAACAGTCAGTCTTTTTTTCACCCAAAGTAACTCTGTTTGGTTTAGAAAATATAAGCTATACGTTAATAGCACTGTGTCTAAACAAAGGATTTCAAGCTAATATTCATAGTAACTGAATGTAGCCACCTTGTTCTGCTGAAATGCAAACATTTCTGACTTGTTACAGAATTTCTAAATTGAACTGATCTTCTCTGTGAAAGGAGATGACAGTTTTATACAAATGACCTTGTTGGGCAGAAAAGAAAAGTTTAAATTTTAATGAATAAATAGTAATATATAAGAAAATGGAGAATAATATAGCATATTGTAGACTATAGTCTAATACAATTATCTCCTGTGCCTGTTTCCTTCGCATTTCTTTGCTTATGCCACAGTAATCTTTGCCTATTACTTCTTATTCAGTGCTCCATTTTGAATAGTTTTTTCTTCAGTACTATGTAGAATTGCAAGTATAGGATAATCTTAATCTCTGAGATTTTGTGTGCCTTCTGGTCATTTTTCTTAAACAAACATTTTCAGCTATTTACCTTAAACACATATATAAAATATCCCTAGCTATGGTATAGCACATGGGATTGAATAATGATGATGCAAGAAATGAAACATCTATTGACCATTTTCTCATTTGTGTCTACCCAGTATTTTTTCTCTTCACATTCTTTACTAGTCTTACTTGCCCATATCATGTTTGTTATAGCTGCTGTTGCACTCTGGCCTGAAGTCACCTTTGCACCAAGCAGCACACAAGAGTCCAGTGTTATTAACTAAACAGTTAGTTTATTGAAGAAACAATACAAAAAGGCAAAAGACAAAAAGCAATGTGAGAAAGCAATGTCCAAAAATAATAGGAAAAGGAGCTTTCAAAAGGCAATAGATCAAACATCCATGTGCTGTTGAAAAGAAAGAAGGTACATGAAAAACCCAGGAATCAAAACATAAGCATAAATCCATAACCAGGAATACAGGGACTTCTTCCAAAACATGAGTTCATGAACATGAGCATAAGACTTTCTCAAAATTCATAGACATAGACTTGAATGTGGAACAAGAGCCATGGTGTACACAGTAACACAGTGTTGCCTGCTCTAACCCTTTCAGTAAACAACATTTTAATTCAAGGTTCACAAGCCATGAAGTCATGCCTTTGACATCTGGTCTGTTTCAAGGATTTCTCACAGAGTGTCTGTGACCTCCATAATTTGACTCCCTCTTCCCAGAGATCGAGTCTCAAATTCCTACTAACCTTAGGTGTTTTCCTAGTGGAAAGATTTTTCCCTTACAGTTCCTTATATTCTATCACCAAGGAATGACCATGAAAAAAGTTTTCCCTATCTGTCAAAGTCCAAGCATCTCCATCTCCTCCCCGCTCTGAAGCTGTTTCTTTGTAGCTAGACACAGACTCATCCTCCCAGACAGAATCACGAACCAAAATTCCCTCATTTCCCACACTGGAAAGGCCATCATTCCCCACAACCTCTGACTGAACCATTCCCCCGTCTTCAGCCTCTGGATGATCCACAACAACTGCATCATAGTAAGAACTATAGTAACTTGTCCCAAAACATTGACAAATGTGGGCAGCAAGGAATGGTGAAGTTTATTGGATGGTGTTGTAAGCAGCCCAACAGTCTCAAAACCAAAGGAGGGAAAGGAGAAGAACCATTGTGCTATTCTGATTTCCTTGAGAAAGGGAAATGAATCAGACAGAAATTGTGGGCAGTTAGGTTTTATCCTGGGGTTTATTCTTCACCTCCTTCAGACTAACACTGTGCTCGAAAAGATTTTCTATCTCTTGGCTGACACTAACCCCGTGGTTACTCAAAAGGTGTCTCTTTTTGCCCTGGCAGCACAGAAAATCCAGGCAAAACTAATCTCTGATATTGCAGTTGACTGTGCTGGGGATGCTTTCAACTAATAGTGGCTGTTTATGCAGTTTTAATAATGCTGTATCTATTTGCTTTTACTTGGTTTTTAACTACGCAGGTGTGAGTCTATACATCATGTAGTATTTTAAAGGTGCATCTTGCCATCGATATATATAGCATTTTAATGATTTATAGGATTTTATTGTATATTTTATATTGTATTTAATAATCTGGTGCTCATGTATTTATTTCTTTGACTTGCCTTGTATGTGAAAGACCTATGGTCTAAGCATCGAATAAACTATGACTTGAGGTTTTATTGTGAAAACACTACTTTGAGTTAGCAATCTGAAAAATGTATTTTCAACCTAAACACCCCTGGAAAGTGATTGTTGAGAGGATCAAATAGCAGGATGCTATTTGGAATGAAGGGACAATATGAATATTGAAATTGGCCACATGACTTTTTTGTATTTTACATTCAAAAGAGTCCATTGGCCTTATTCTTGCTGAAAAATGGTGCTTTGCATCACAAAAGATTCATAAAGATGTTAGTTAATATTAGTAGCTATTGTAAAAGCCATCACTTTAATGATGATTTGGTTAAATTTATCCCAGCTCCTTGCAAACCCAGACCTTTTTTTTTTTTTGTTACATGGGTCTTCTCATGTTGCACGTATAAATATAATGCTGTGCATATTCTGTCTTCTGTTGTCTACAACTGAAACATTTTAATGAATAAATTGTTTGTTGCCTGCAAGGGGAAAAAAACCAAAGTGCTCCCTTTTCCCCCTTAAGAGCCAGGAAACAGGAAAATGGCAATTAGTGCTACTTTTATAAAAGGACACCTGTGAACTAGTAAGCTTGTTGTAGACGGAGCTAACTGAACATGATACAAACTCTAATAGATTCATTAGCTTCTTTCTCTGACATCTGAATGATGTTTAATGCTGAATATAGCCGTAGTTTGCATTTTCATGATCATATTTTATCACACTGATGATATTTGCTAATTTGATTATTACAATGCTGCTAACAACCTGTGAGAGTGTATTCACATTTAATATCCTTTGAATCACCTTCTTCAATTCATTCCAATGAAAAGTAAAGATTTGTCAATTTGGAGAAAACTTTTTTTGTGTGTGTGTTCATTTTCTTGTTCCAAGCTTGTTATGTATGTAATGTGTCATTTCCATCATCACAACAATGTGAATAATTCTGGGGAAAGATCACTGTTGCTGGTCAATTGATAATATGGATTATCAATTGGCTAGTTAGATAATAGGCTAATTAAGAATTTTGAACATCTCTTTACTTATACAAATTTAACTTGTCTTCTGTGATGGAATAGCCCATGATCTATCCAATTCAATATTTTACTGTTTCCTTATACTATTACATTTTCTCATACTTTCAAAATACACAAAGTGTGCCTACATACTTTCAGTATGCAAAATTGCCCAGTTTATCAAATCTATATCATCATCATCATCATCATCATCATCATCATCAAATCAATCTTTTTGTCATCTTGCATTCAAATTGGATAGTTCTTAAATCTTGGCACTTAAATTGCATATTTATAAATTATCTTGTGACATCTTGCCTTGATCCTACTAGCATGTTTCATCTAGTAAACCTTCAATATTGGTAGGTTACATACCTGTGACCATCTTTCTTCGAGTGGTGCTCTGCGAATTCACACTTGTGGAGAGTCTGCGCCTGCGCGGGCTCCAACGGAAAACTTCTACTTTTGAAACTTTTAAAGTTTTGGCGGTAACCCCGCCCAGCCCCGGCAGGGGATAAAAGGGCGCCCCGCTCGCGCGCTCCAATTCCTACGCCGCCACGGTAGCGAGAAAATTGGAGGTTTGCTAGAGGGGAGGCTGGGCGGGTTAGTGTGAATTCGCAGAGCACCACTCGAAGAAAGATGGTCACAGGTATGTAACCTACCATTTTTCTTCGTGGTCTCTGCGAATGCACACTTGTGGAGACTAGCAAGCTCGGGCTTCTTGTGTAGGATAGTTAGTGATACTGTTTGGATAGCGTTCTCTTCTCTTCGATATCGAGTTGTTGACCGGATTATGTCAACAACCCGCTTCAAAAAGTGTTTGAGATGTCCGAAGAAGATCCCTGACTCGGACAGTCATTCACTCTGCCTTCTGTGTCTCGGCGAGGCACACATCACATCGACGTGTCGTCATTGCCAGGCCTTGACGGCACAGTCCAGAAAGAACCGGGAGCATCGTCTTCGGTACCTCCTGTACCAACAGGCTTTGGCCCCGGTACCTTCGACGTCGGCGTCGGCGTCGACATCGGCCACGGTGTCCCGGCCTTCGACTTCGACATCGGCCACGGCGTCCCGGCCTTCGACAGCTGTTGGTCCCTCGACACAGACTGCTACCCGACAGAGGAAGGTGGCGCAAAAGAGGCCAAGGGCTGCGATGTCGACGACCTCGAAGACCTCGGTGTCGGTGGCTTCCAGGGCTCCACGACCTGCGAAGCAACCACCTCCGCGCTCGGTCACTACCGAGACCGTGCGCATTCGACACTCCTCCACTAGCTCTGTGGCATCGATGAGGTCGGCTGTCTCCACGAGGTCGACATCGACCTTCTTCGAGGGTGATTGCAACCTCTTGTCATGCATTATGCCCTTCTTCGGAAGCGATTACACTCTCTTGTTTGATGACTGTTTTTGCACTTAAATAAAATTGTTTGGCCCTTGACTTTAATGGTCGGTTTGCTTCTTCCCGCCTCCGGGACCTGAGCTTGCTAGTCTCCACAAGTGTGCATTCGCAGAGACCACGAAGAAAAATGGTAGGTTACATACTTGTGAACAAGAGGTTGCAATCACCTTCGAAGAAGGGTATAGTGCATGAACTTAAGGGAGTACGTGATCCTCCCGGCCACTCAAAAGGTGGCCAACAATCGAGTAAACTTATGACCCTTGAAACAAAAACACATGATTACTGAAGGCACTCATAGTAATGAGGGTACATTCTTTGGCAATTGAGCCACAATTATTGCAAGAAGAAAATACACAATAGTAAGGCACATAACATCGATGATGGCCCAGAGCACCCGTAATGGGCCCATTAAGACCATAGCGGAATAGCTACCTGTTAACAGGCAGCAAGGCATTGACAATAAAGGTGCAGCTTTATTTCCAGTAACGCGGAAAAAGGGGCAATTTTCAAGTAATAACACGCCAACAAGACATTCAATGATGCACGGTATCGAGTAAACAAGACATTCTGTCGATACGGATCTCAAAGTCCATCCCCGTATCTAAAGCGGATCTGAGCCCAGAACCGCTCTCCCAAAGGCCATGTCAGGTGTAAACCTAGTGTTCAACCTGTAATGGGTGACAAATGTCTGGGGATTCTTCCAAATGGCCGCCTTGCAAATAGCGTCCAAGGGAATCCCCTTCAGAAAAGCAGTCGAAGCTGCCATAGCTCTGGTCGACCGAGCCCGGACGACCGAGGGCGGTTGCTGTCGAGCTAGTTGGTAGCATAGCTCGATGACCGAGGTAATCCAGTGGGACAAGCGTTGCGCCGAGATCGGCAGGCCCACCTTGTCTGGAGCATATGCTACAAAGAGTCTCTGTGACCGTCGAGATAGGGCAGTCCTGTCCCTATAACAGAGTAACGCTCTCCGCACATCAAGCATATGGAGTTCTTTTTCCCTCGGGGTCGAGGGGGATTGACACAGGGAGGGGAGAACAATGTCTTCATTGACATGGAAAGGGGACACGACCTTGGGGAGAAATGTCACATCCGTGCGGAGAACTATTCTGTCCTCGTGGGCAACAAAATAGGGTTCGTCCACCCGCAGGGCCGCCAACTCCGACGGCCGACGGGCCGAAGTGATGGCAACCAGAAAAGCCACCTTCCATGACAACAACCGCAGGTCCGCCGAGATCAGGGGCTCGAAAGGCGGTTGCCCGAGCCTAGTCAGCACAAGGTCAAGGTCCCACCCTGGTGTCGGAGACCGGACCGGGGGATACAAGTTGTTGAAACCCTTCAAAAAGGATTTCACAGAACTGTTCTTGAACAGGGAAGCCTCCCCCGTTCTCTGGAGCTGCCACGATATGGCGGCCAAATGCGACTTGAGTGAAGACAACGATAGTCCCCGCTCCGTGAGGTGCAGCAGGAAAGACAGGATCGTCGGTATCGACGGTCGATGGTCGACCAGGCCCTTTTCCAAGAGAAAAGCTCAATGCAATTATTTACAAGGAGCAGTAATTTCCCCCAGTATTTCTTAATCTAGTTCTCTCATCCCTGTTCCCAAATACTTCTAGCTTTTGTTTCCTTCCTTATAACTTTCTCTTTCCTCCCAATCTGGCTTCACTCTCTTACATTGACTTTCCAGAGTCCTTCCTCTGAAATGTAATAATTCCTTAAAGGGATATCACCACAGGATCTATGGACAGTAGTGGGATAATGGCAAGGCTGTTACTGACGGCCTAAACACAACAGGGGAAATTTGAGTTTCAGTGGCATAAGGTTGGCCATGCAGGGGGCAAAACAGATAGTTTGAAAATGATATCAGGGAAAGGGAGGAAAAGGAAGTCAGAATTGGTATATGAATTTGCTTCATTGGAGGCAAAGAGATGCAAACAATTCATCTTTTTCTGGTTATGAATATTTGTTTTCTAAGAAATCAGAGTCATCCTTCTGTCACAGAGAAGGGGGAATACCATGTGAGTAACTATCTTCTTGCTGTTTATGACCACAAAACAGTATATATACCCTTTCAGTAGTAAAGTTCCACCGTCCAGAAATCAAGATTGGAATCACAAATAGGTGAAATATGGGCCAAGGCTCCAGCACCTTCAATGGTTGTGGGAAAAAAGGGAATTTCAACAGGTGGTTATGTAAGCAGCACCTGCTGCTGAGATTCAATTTTACATATATCCATCAAAGACAGATAAGTCCATCTTCATATTTCAACTCTCATTAGTACTTTAGGACCATTTGATACATATATTAAGCAGAATGCAGTACAATATGATCTTTTGTTAGAAACAAGATAGTTACTCAGAAAGCTCTTGTAGGATAAAAAAGGAACCTTAGGTTTATTGCCTCAGCAAATCCATCTTAGGTTAGGAAAGAGAAAGGCAAAATATATTGACCTAACTTTGGTTAGAAGAGTCCCTAAAAGCTGGGTGTCAAATGTGGATGTAAATTGGCATCCATTATTAGGGTTGGAGTCCCATGGACACTCCTTTCCCAAAGGGGAATAAGGAAACCAACATCCTGAGAGAAGAGGAAAATGATATCTGCAGGTAAGAAAGAAGCAAAAGGCTTGAGTGCATGTTGTTGTTTATTCAATCAGTCGCTTCCGATTCTTTGTGAACTCATGGACCAGCCCACGCCAGAGCTCCCTGTCAGCCATCACCACCCCTAGCTCCTTAAAGGTGAAGCCAGTCACTTCAAGGATACCATCCATCCATCTTGTCCTTGGTCGGCCCCTCTTCCTTTTTCCTTCCATTTTCTCCAGCATCATTATCTTCTCCAAGCTTTCCTGTATTCTCATTATGTGGTCAGAGTACTTCATCTTTGCCTTTTGAGTACATAGACCAAAGAAAGATAGTGAGAGATGAAGACAAAGAGCAACCATTATCTAGACTCCCATCTTATACTAATCTTATATGAATCACGTCATATAAGTTTTGTTACCTATTTGCTTCTAACAAATATAAAAAGTAATTACCTCACCAATTCCCAAATGTACCAAACATCAACAAAAATCTGCCACCTAAAACAAAGGGCAAAATTTGACGGTTGTCAGCCTTAATAATTTTGATTAAAATGAAACAAATGCAAGATATTTTTTTTAAAAAATGTAGAATTTTGTCAAATTGGCAGCTAACAATTTGTTTAACAATTAGAAACAAAACAAAACAAAACAAACACGCTTGGGGTTAAACTTTCGATGCTCGATGAAGGAGTTTAAGTCTCTGAGATCGAGGATGGGGCGAAGGGAGCCGTCCGGCTTTGGGACAGTGAAATATCTGGAGAAGAAGGCTCGGTGGTTTTGGGAGTCCGGTAGAGGGGAAATCGCCCCCTTCAGCAGCAAAGTGTTGACCTCCGCCAGGATCGCCGAGGATGGCTCGGTCTCGACAATCTGCCCCGTTGGAGGGAGCTCTTCGAACTCCAATGCATAGCCTTCGTCGACAATCTTTAAAACCCATGCATCTGAGGTGATATTTTCCCATGCAGGGAGAAAGTCTGTCAGACGATCCCCGAAAGGTGTCAAGCCGGATGGAAGGATGAGGGCGGGTTCCATTGGGAGGGACATGGGAACAGCATCTGTAACGGAAAAATAAACGGTACCGTCCGCCAGCCCGTCAAATTCGACGTCTGGCCTGGTTGCCTCCTGAGGTCTGCCTGGAGCGTGAGCGCTGCTGTTGCTGCTGACGCCTCTGTTGCTGCGGCTGCTGTGGCTGGGTCTGCAGAGGAGACTGTGCGGGACGGGTTGGGTGCCGGTACTGGATGGTGCGGTACGGCACCGTGTGTCTGCGCTTGTGTTGGTACCACCTGGTACGTTGCGCCTGACCCTGGTTTTCGAAGCCACACTTTGAGGCAAGGGTTTTAAATTCATGGTTGGACTTCAATTTATCGTCCGTGCCCGCATTAAAGAGTCCTAGGGCATCGAACGGCAGATCTTCAATCACTTGTCTTGACGAAGTGGAGAGGCCTGAAGATCGTAGCCAGGCATGTCGTCTGATTGCCACGGCATGGGCAATCATCTTTCCGGCGGTGTCCCCAGTATGCTTGGCCATCTGCATCTGGTGATGCGCCAGCGAGTGGGCCTCCTGAGCGAGAGTTGACATGGCGGCACGATCCTCTGCCGGCATTCTCTGGAAGAGCGGCTCGGCCTTTTCCCATAGAATCTGTTGGTAGGCCCCCATGCACGCTCCGTAGTTGGCCATACGGGCCAGCAGCAAGGCACCCGAGTAGAGCTTCCTGCCCACGGCATCGAACCTCTTCCCCTCGCGGTCGGAGGGCGTAGAGGATTGGCGGCCGAAACCCTGAGCAGCCTTCACGACCACCGAATTCGGGTCGGGATGATGCTTCAGCCACTCCAGCCCCTCATCATCGGTCCTGTACCAGGCCTCAATCTTCCTCGACGTCGGTGGGATGGACGACGGGGTCTTCCAGGAGCCCTGGATCACCTCCAGCAGGTAGGGGAGGAAGGGTAATAGAGTGGCTGGCGGAGCTTCCCTCTGCACCCTCTTGAAGACCGGGTCGGTCACTGCCTTGGAGGACTGCTTGACCTCCAGGCCCAGAGTCTCGGCCATACGAGCCATTTGGTCGGCGAAGGCTCGGACATTGTCGGTCGGGGAAGGCGGATCCACCTCATAGGCATCATGGGTGGGAGACTTTTCGATTCCAAGGGACAGCACCGACCCCGAACGCACCGATCCCGGCAGTTCGCCCTCTTCCTCCTCGTCATCAGGAGGCAGGGAACGTGGGGGTGGAGATGAAGAGGCATCCCGGCTCTGCAACTGAAGAGGCGGCGGTGGAGGGGCCTTCGAAGTTGAAGCCCGAATTGCGCTGGCTAGCCTCATGGTCTGCCTACCCCTTTCCGGGGTCTGAAGTACCGACTGGGTCTCCTGTATGGATGTCACAGTTGTCAAAGAGGCCACCGTCGGGAAAAGTTCCTGTCTCGCCGTCAGAAGCCGAGAAGAAGCTTCGATGACCGTGTCTACCGAAATCTCAGGGGACACGGGCTGCTCAGCAGGCAAAGGAGGAGGAGAGACAGGCTGCGGCTCTTGAGCAGGCTGTGGAGCCGGTTGCGATACGGTAGGCCGTACCGGTGACGATCTCGCCGAGGAGGAGACCGAGGAGGCAGTGCGCCGGTGAGAAGATGAAGAAGGTGATGGTGGAGGAGGCATCGTCCTCTTCCGCTTGGCGGGAGGCTGTGCTGTTTTAGCAAGAGACTTGCCCGGGGTGGGCGGTACGGGAGATGGGGAGGATGCACGTCGCGCCTCTTCCTGAGACCGACGGAAGGCGATTCGCACCGCCGTAGAAGATGGCGGCGTCGATGTCGACCTCGTGGAGACAGCCGACCTCACAGATGCCACAGAGCTTGTGGAAGAGTGTCGTATGCGCACGGTCTCGGTAGTGACCGATCGCGGAGGTGGCTGCTTCGCGGGCTTCGCAGGCCGAGGCGCCTTAGAAGCCATCGACGTCGAGGTCTTTGAGGCCGTCGACATTACAGCTCTTGGCCTCTTTTGGGCCACCTTCTTCCGACGGGTCGCGGCCGGTGCCGAGGAATCAACAGCAGCCGCTGTCGAGGTCGAGGGCCGGGACACCGTGGCCGATGTCGATGTCGACGCTGATGTCGAAGGTGCCGGAGCCAAAGCCTGTTGATACAAGAGGTACCGAAGACGATGCTCCCGGTTCTTTCTGGACTGTGCCGTCAAGGCCTGGCAATGACGACACGTCGATGTGATGTGCGCCTCGCCGAGGCACAGAAGGCAGAGTGAATGACTGTCCGAGTCAGGGATCTTCTTCGGACATCTCGAACACTTTTTGAAGCGAGTTGTTGACATAATCCGGTCAACAACTCGATATCGAAGAGAAGAAACGCTATCCAACACTATCCAACAATATCACTAACTATCCAAACCAACACAAGAAGCACCGAAGTGAGCCGTGCGGCGGAAAGAAAGGAATTGGAGCGGCGCCGCGGGGCGCC
>NW_026847549.1:96788429-96841173 GCF_025583915.1 Anolis sagrei ordinatus
CATAAGTGTGAAAGATGGCTAGAGGGGGTAAAACTGGCTTAAAAGATCAGCATTCTGAGAGTCAGTGTAGGGTAGAGTAGTGGTTTGAATGTTAGACTTATCCATGGATGAATAATTGTTTGAATTCTGATCTTCCAGAGTTCAAGATGAGAGTTCAAATAATTATTCATCCATGGAAATCCAACACATAAACCTGGAAGAAGTACACTATCACAGTTTCTGAGAAGATGGCAAACCTTCTCTGAATAAATCTGTCCAAGGAAACCCTATGATATGGTTGTCATAAGTTGGAATCAACTTAACTATGTAACAACAACAAACCAGAGTCCTACTGGTGATTTAGGGCCCTTCAACACAGCTACATAACCCAGAATATCGAGGGAGATAATCCACAATAACTACTTTGAACTAGATTTTCTGAGTCCACACTGTCAGATAATCCAGTTCAATGTGGATGTCATACAGCAGTGTGGAGGGGGCCTTACACTGCTATAACCATATGGTATGTTAGCATATGTACTTTGCTGATACTGTGCAAGCTAGTTATCTAGTGTGGCTTTGTATAAGATGTGGAACAGCAGTTGAGTGTCTCCCAGTGCAGGTTTGCTACCTCTGCACTAACAAACCATGGTGGTTTAGGTTGGGGCTGATCATCTTGCATCTTCATAAAATCTCTCAGAGTTTCCAGTCAGTTAGCGCAGATGCTTCTGTCTGTCCTTGAATGTTATTTCCATTCTTATATCTACTTAGAAGACATAAACAACTTCAGTCTTTATTTTGAAGAGGCACGAATAGAGGGTGAAAAGAAGAAATGTAGACTTAATCCTGAAATGAAGACTTAATCCTGGATGAGCGGGCAGATCTGGCGTGCATCACGGAGACCTGGTTGGACGAAGCGGGAGGCGTGAATTTGACCCAGCTTTGCCCACCAGGTTTTTCCGTGCAGCACCAGCCAAGATCCGGAGGGCGGGGAGGCGGGGTTGCAGTGGTCTATAGAGATTCCATCCCTCTGACCAGGGGCCCCATCCCGCAGTCAACAAATTTTGAATGTGTCCACTTGAGGTTGGGTGACCGGGACAGAATAGGGATTCTGTTAGTGTACCGCCCACCTCGCTGCAGTCTCCTTACCTGAGCTAGCGGGGGTGGTCTCAGGCCTGGCATTGGAATCCCAGCGGCTCCTTGTGCTGGGGGACTTCAATGTCCATGCAGAGGCGGCCCTTTCAGGAGCGGCTCAGGACTTCATGTCTGCCATGGCAACCATGGGGCTGTCCCAGCAAGTATCTGGCCCCACTCATAGTGCAGGACCGGAAGCTGCAGCTGGTTCAGCGCGCGGCAGCCATGTTACTAACTGGAGCGGGGGGCAGGGAGCATACAACGCCCTTGTTGTCCCAGCTCCATTGGCTGCCGATTTGCTACCGGACCCAATTTAAGGTGCTGGTTTTGGCCTACAAAGCCCTAAACGGTTCTGGCCCAAAATACCTTTCGGACCGCATCTTGGCCTACGAGCCCACGAGGACCTTGAGATCGTCTGGGGAGGCCCTTCTCTCGATCCCGCCTGCCTCACAGGCACGTCTGGCGGGGACGAGAGAGAGGGCCTTCTCGGTGGTGGCCCCCCGGCTGTGGAACACTCTCCCTGTAGACATCAGACAGGCGCCCTCCCTCATGACCTTCCGAAAAAGCCTTAAGACATGGCTGTTCGAGAAGGCATTTAATTAAGTGTTATAACAATGTGGTAAAGATGATTGGAATGGAATAAGGAATTTGAGATTGGCTTATGATTCCACTATGAGACGAAGCGGATTTTTAGTGTAGTCTTTGTAATTGTTTATGTAGTTGATATGTTGTTGAAATTGCCTTTTTGTAAATTGTCTTTTATATGTGTGTACACCGCCATGAGTCGCCCTAAAGGGCTGAGAATGGCGGTTAATAAATGCATCAAATAAATAAATAAATAAATACATTGGACTTGGTTTTCTGCCAGGGATGGGAGGAAGGTGGTGGGGTCGAGGAGCTGACCATCTCTCCGTTGCCATGGACCGACCACTTCCTGGTCAGATTTAGGCTCACTGCGCCCCCTAACCTCTGCAGAGGTGGAGGACCCATTAAGTTGGTCCGCCCCAGGAGGCTTAT
Organism: Anolis sagrei ordinatus; assembly: GCF_025583915.1. NCBI lineage: Eukaryota > Metazoa > Chordata > Lepidosauria > Squamata > Anolidae > Anolis > Anolis sagrei. The sequence continues at coordinate 96,790,560 of NW_026847549.1, forward strand.
GGATCCGGATGGATTCCTGATGGCTCTTGGGGAGTTTCCCGCCACCTCGGTAGGTGATCCTGTCGAGGCCCTGGTCACTCTCTGGAATGGGGAGATGACTAGGGCAATTGACACGATCGCTCCGGAACGTCCCCTCTCAAGTAGCCGAGCTAAACCAGCTCCCTGGTTCACCGAGGAGCTGGCAGCGATGAAGCGAAGGAAGAGGGAACTAGAGAGTGTGTGGCGTTCAGATCCGAGTGAGTCAAATCGAACACGGTTTGTGTCCTTTTTAAGGGCATATGCCGCGGCAATAAAAGCCGCAAAGAAGGCCACTATTGCGTCTGCAAAGAACCGTCCGGCTGAGCTGTTCCGAATTGTCAGAGGCCTTTTAAATCCCACCACTCAAGGTGGGAACCCTGACGATTCGACTTCTCGCTGTGAAGCTTTTGCTCAGTTCTTTGCAGACAAAGTCGCTTTGATCCGTTCTGGTCTGGATACCATGTTAATGGCAGTCTCTGAGGATGTAACACGAGCACCTGCTTGTCCAGTTTGGATGGATTCATTTCAATTGGTGAAACCCGAGGATGTGGACAAGATACTTGGAGGAATGAGGCCAACCACATGCATCCTGGACCCCTGCCCATCCTGGCTTCTAAAGGAGGCCAGAGGGGGATTGGCTGAGTGGGTTAAGGTGGTGGTTAATGCTTCCCTTCGGGAAGGCAAGATTCCAGCGAGCTTAAAACAAGCTATAATAAAACTGCTGTTGAAGAAACCATCACTGGACCCCACTAAATTCGACAACTATCGGCCAGTTTCCAATCTCCCCTTCTTGGGCAAAGTCTTGGAACGTGTGGTGGCCTCACAACTCCAGGTATTCTTGGTAGACACGGATTATCTAGACCCGGCACAGTCTGGCTTTAGGCCGGGACATGGTACCGAGACAGCCTTGGTCGCCTTAGTGGATGATCTGCGCCGGGAGCTCGACAGGGGGAGTGTGTCCCTGTTGGTGCTGCTGGACCTCTCAGCGGCCTTCGATACCGTCGACCACGGTATCCTTCTGGGACGCCTCGCAGGGATGGGTCTTGGAGGTACTGTTTTGCAGTGGCTCCGGTCATTCCTGGAGGGTCGATCTCAGAAGGTGTTGTTGGGGGACACCTGTTCAACCCCACAACCATTGTCTTGTGGGGTTCCTCAGGGCTCAATATTGTCTCCCATGTTGTTTAACATCTACATGAAGCCGCTGGGGGAGATCATCCGGAGTTTCGGGGTACGGTGTCATCTGTACGCGGATGATGTCCAACTCTGTCACTCCTTTCCACCTGCTACTAAGGAGGCTGTCCAGGTCCTGAACCGGTGCCTGGCCGCTGTGACGGTCTGGATGAGGGCGAACAAATTGAAATTGAATCCAGACAAGACAGAGGTACTCCTGGTCAGTCGCAAGGCCGAACAGGGCATAGGGTTACAGCCTGTGTTGGATGGGGCCGCACTCCCCCTGAAGACAGGTTCGCAGCTTGGGTGTGGCCCTGGACTCATCGCTGAGCCTGGAACCCCAGGTTTCGGCGGTGACCAGGGGAGCATTTGCACAGCTAAAGCTTGTGCGCCAGCTGCGCCCGTACCTTGGGAAGTCTGACTTGGCCACGGTAGTCCACGCTCTGGTTACATCCCGTTTAGACTACTTCAACGCTCTCTACGTGGGGTTGCCTTTGAAGACAGCTCGGAAGCTCCAACTAGTCCAACGCTCGGCAGCCATGATTTTAACAGGAGCGGAGCGCAGGGAGCATACAACCCCCCTGTTGCGCCAACTCACTGGCTACCGATCTGCTACCGGGCTGAATTCAAAGTGCTGGCGTTGGCCTTTAAAGCCCTAAACGGTTCCGGCCCAAGCTACCTATCTGACCGCATCTCTGCCTATGAACCCACCAGGACTTTGAGATCTTCCGGGGAGACCCTGCGCTCGATCCCGCCTGCTTCTCAAGCTCGGCTGGCGGGGACGAGAGATAGGGCCTTCTCGGTGGTGGCTCCTCGGCTGTGGAACGCCCTTCCTACGGACATTAGACTAGCACCATCTCTAATGGTATTCCGCAAAAAGGTGAAGACCTGGATGTTTGTGCAGGCGTTTGAGTAATTTAGTGCAATCTGGTAATGGAACATAGGAATGGAACAATGGACGACGAACCTGGACTACGCTTGATGATGAGAAGATTGGGTACGGTTGTTTTTTGTAATAATTGTGCATTGTAATTGCTTATTGGTAATTTATGGATAATGTGTTAAGTCAATTGTTATATGTTGTATGGAACCACTGCTGTTTCTACTGTTTTTACTGTTTGTGAACCGCCGTGAGTCGCCTTCGGGCTTGAGATACAGCGGTATATAAGCAAAGTAAATAAATAAATAAATAATAATAATAAATAAATAGAGGAAGATGTGTCAAGCAAACCCTTGTTGGAAACACCTTCCATCTAGAAATCAATGTCCTCATTGTGATAGACCATGTGGATACAGAATAGGCACGCCCGAGCCTTTGGGAAAAAAACTATAGTGTCTGGCTTTACTTGGGGGATATCTCTATACCTTCTGTTAAGATTCAGACCCTTAACACACAGAGGCACTTTAGGCAAGTTGAAAAGATAACCAAATGAGTTTACTGAAAACAAGATGAATAAAGAGTTAACTCCACCTGGGACTATTATAAAGTAGCTTAAAACAATTCATTACAAAAGGAGATTTTGCTGGCTGCAGTCATCTCTCTGGGGTCTTCTGCCTCTGGTGCAAAGCAATGGTTTACAAGCTATTGCTTATAAGCTGTCTCAATCTTCTTTCTTGTGAAGCTTAAGCTGGTCGAAAACTTCTGATGTCTCTGGGACTGATGGCATAAGAACACTGCTGAATGCAGGTGCTAAGGATGCCTTTTTTGGATTGCTTGGGCCTAGGATTACCAGACAATGCAAAGCCTCTGTTCACTGAAGCCCTGCTGAGTCCAGCAAAAGAGCTCTATACAGGCAAATGGAATAGATCAACTAAGGCTGGCCTCTAGTGGGTTTTTATGCTCCACCCAACCTATAAAAACCTATAAACAGGGAAAACTAAAGCAGAGGAGAGGAAAAGGCAGAGCCAAGACTTCACACTCTACAATCCCTTATGGATCCTCCGCCAAGAGGGATTGTCTATGATATGACAATACAGTTCTTTCCTGCAGTAACATTTTATTCCTTGCTTGTTGGGCACAATGTACAGGGAAACAACAGTAACTGGCCTAATATCCCTTCCTCCATTATCCTTTTAGCATTTGACATGCCCAATATGGCACCTCTATACAGTTCCCCTATAAAACTTGACTTTTATAATGATATCTTTTTATTTCACCTTTCTCCTATTATTTCTTTTTAAACTAGCTAGTTCTTCCTACTAGCCTTCTAATCAAGGTGAGGAGCCTTCTAATCAAGGTGAAAGAAGAAAGTGCAAAAGCCGGGTTGCAGCTAAACGTCAAAAAAACCAAGATTATGGCAACAAGAATGATTGACAACTGGAAAATAGAGGGAGAAAATGTGGAGGCCGTGAAAGACTTTGTATTTCTAGGCGCAAAGATTACTGCAGATGCAGACTGTAGCCAGGAAATCAGAAGACGCTTACTTCTTGGGAGGAGAGCAATGTCCAGTCTCGATAAAATAGTGAAGAGTAGAGACATCAGACTGGCAACAAAGATCTGCCTAGTCAAAGCCATGGTATTCCCTGTAGTAACCTATGGATGTGAGAGCTGGACCTTAGGGAAGGCTGAGCGAAGGAAGATCGATGCTTTTGAGCTGTGGTGTTGGAGAAAAGTGCTGAGAGTGCCTTGGACTGCGAGAAGATCCAACGAGTCCATCCTCCAGGAAATAAAGCCCGACTGCTCACTGGAGGGAAGGATACTAGAGACAAAGTTGAAGTACTTTGGCCACATCATGAGGAGACAGGAAAGCCTAGAGAAGACAATTATGCTGGGGAAGGTGGAAGGCAAAAGGAAGAGGGGCCGACCAAGGGCAAGATGGATGGATGGCATCCTTGAAGTGACTGGACTGACCTTGAAGGAGCTGGGGGTGGTGACGGCCGACAGGGAACTCTGGCGTGGGCTGGTCCATGAGGTCACGAAGAGTCGGAGGCGACTGAACGAATGAACAGTTCTTCCTACATTCATTTCTACCAAAGCCATCATAAGAGCTTTTTGTTCCCATTTGTTAGCTTACTTCTGCCTGCCTTTTGACTAGACAAATACAAAATCTCATTCTTTCCATTATTCAGGTTTTTACTAATTTCAGTCATTTTAAGAACCTTGTCACAAAGACTGTTGCTCATATTGTCTGCTCTGCAATGAGAACGTGCATGTTTTTTATCTCTCTTGTGAATAATTCTTCACATTTCAAATACTCCATTAAAGAAATGCAAGTGTTTTCATTTGAACTTTCCCTTTTTACTCCCGCCCATCCGGAACCAGCTGTAAAATCCATGCAGCAAATTCCCGCAAGCCCATAGCCATGAAAACAATCCATCAAGGCTACATGTTTGCTTAGAATATGAGTATTAGATTATGAAAAACAGCTGGAATATGTTAATCACTGCTATACATATCACACCCAAGGACATTTGCAACTTTCCAGAGGTTCTTCCTGGCCAATCCCTTCCAATGTTTTCAATGTTTTTCAAATATGGCTTGTACCAGGACTCAACAGCAGGAAATGGCCAGCATGGGGAAAACTGAAGAGCCTCAGTATTAACTGCTTGGAAGTCAATGAATGTGAAATTTGACTTTTCAAATCTTCTTCCTCATCAGATTTTTAATGACTGATTTTATTCTGAGATGGACATGAGTTGTACATTTTTTTTCTTCTGCTTTCTACTTGTTTCCTTTTTTCTTTCAATTCTAGAATTCACTTACTCCTCCCTTTCCTCTACAATGCCTGGCTAAATAATTTCTCCATCTTTCTTCTTTCCCCTGCACATAACTTCTGACTAAATGGCATTTCCTTCCTTTCCTCCCATCTCCTTTTGTCTTTCCTTTCTCACTCTCCACGCCCTTGTCTTATCCACGCCTTCCCAAATTCTTCCGGATGCATTTGTCTTCCCCCTTCTTTTATTTCTCTGTCTCACTGTTTTTCATTTCACTGTGACTTCTCTTGGCTAAATTTAGCTTCTTTTCTCCATCTCTATTTCTCTGACTATTTTCCTCTTGTACTCCTCACAAAATAATTTCAAAGCCTGTGTGAGACATTTAATGCTACCATTTAATGCAGTGTTAAAAATGCATTAGCTTGGTACAGTCACATAATGTACACAAGCTAATACATAGTAAGCCATGTAATCCAGCTGACCCTGGGTTTAAAAAAAACCACACCAGCGAAGGTTCAAAACTTCCAGTGTGGACTGCCGTCTTGGATCTCTATGCACAATCCAAAATCCACAGCTATCCCACACTCCCTGGGCTCAGTGCCTTCCTGTCCCAAACCACCTCCATTCCTTCAAGAAACTAGATAAAAGCATCCCTTACTGTCCTTGCAGGTTGTGTACTTCCTGATTCAATGTCATTCTGACAGTGATGGAGATCTAGAGGAGCGGGCTTACTGATCTCTGGCTCCATCACTGTGAGAATGGCACAGTAGAAAAGTAGTTATGGTAAATAATGTGAATGGGGGTGCAGGGCAGGTGGGAGACTCAGTTAACGTCCAGTCCTGTCGAACAAGCTTCCACGTGGCTGGACTATGTGGCTGCTGTCTCACCATGGAGGCAGTTTAGGACAGTTGTATGTGGACTCCATGAAACTCAACACCAATTTTTATTTTTATGCCAATTTTAGTTACACATTCCTTGTTGCTTTAGGTCTATGTCCATCTACTTTGCCTTCAGCCTCTCCCCATGTTGTCACTATTACCTTCCAACAGTTTCTGGTTTATGGTGACTGTAAAGTGACCCTGAGTCTCTAAGGATGAGAGTGTGTGACTTGATTAAGGTAACTTAGTGGTTTTCCATGGCTGAGTGGGAAATCAAACCATGGTCTACAAAGTTGTAGGGTGCATCTACACTGCTGAATTAATGCAACTTTACTCCACTTTAATTTCTATGGCTCAGTGCTATGAAATAATGGGAGTTTTTGACAAGATCTTTAGCCTTCTCTGCTAAAGAGTGTTAATGCTTCATCAAACTATCAGTCCTAAGATACCATAACATCGAGCCCTGGCAGTTTTTTTAAAAAAAAGTGGTTTCAAACTGCATTAATTCTACAGTGTAGATGCAGCCACAGTCTAATGCTTAAACTTCCACACTGTGGTGGCTCTCATCATCTCCATCTTACCAAAATATTTTATGATGTTGAATATTTCGATTGTGAGGATTACTGTTGGATGAAAGAAGAAATGTGTCTGCATGAGTTAGGCTGGAACATTCTGAGTTATTGTGTTTGGTGCTTAATGTCTCATGCTTAATGGCATGAGATAGGGATGCTTCTGAACCCAACAATGCTACTTGATATCTACTTGTCAGTAGAAAAATCATTTGTGTTCCACTTAGTGGTTCATAATTTGCAGTCAAAGATTTAACTCTGCTGTTCTTGGTTTTAGCAGCCTATTTCTTTCTATATTGGTTTATACCTTGAGAGAGCCAGACAGAAGGAAGGAAGGAAGGAAGGAAGAAAGGAAGGAAGGAAGGAAGGAAGGAAGGAAGGAAGGAAGGAAGGAAGGAAGGAAGGAGGGAGCAAGGGAAGGAAGAAGCAAGGGATGGAGGGAGCAAGGGAGGAAAGGAAGGAAGGAAGGAGGGAGCAAGGAAGGGAGGGAAGGAAGGAAGGCAAAAGGGAGGGAAGGAGGGAGGGATTGAGGGAGGGAGAGAAGGAAGAAAGGAGGAAAGGGAGGGGAAAGGGATGGAGATGGGGAAGGGTAGGGAAGGGAAGGGAAGGGAGTGGAGGGGAGGGGAGAAAAAGGAAAGGAAAAAAGGAAAGGAAAGGAATAAAAGAAAGCAGGCTCTTCAGCAATGAAATTTCAAATGAYGAAGTCTGTAGTCAAATATATATGTCAGGGAAGACAGATTGGTGTCCACAGATGCCATAGTAGTGACATACCCATCTCTGCATGCACCCATAAGATTTCTTGCAGATGCATATGTTTTGTTAACATTTTAATTTTAAAATATTTTAAAAATATTTTCAGGTGACCAGCATACTTAAGCTGGTTGGATGGATGCAATTGGGAAGTGAAGATCCAGCTTCCAGCTCCCCACCCACTTTTTTCCTCTATGTGTCGGATCTAGAGAACTTTTAAGGAATCAAAAAAGTTGGATGGAAGCTTGTGTTTTTCTTTAAGGCACATTCAATCATTGGGGGAAAGGGAGAGAGGATTACTGCTTAGTAAGTTAAGGTGCTTGAAGACAACTAAGGGAGGGTTGGAGTGGCTCATTCAAGGGAGTAGGAGAAGGAAAGTTGATGAGATCAATAAGATTGTGTAAATGTTTTATTGAGGCTGCAGAGGCTGTTTGATTTAGCAACCTCCCATTCTTATTCTCACTGTTAAATGTTGTGCTCACTCTTTAGGAGTTTAAGCACAGCATATTTGTGGTGTGTGTGAGAGAGAGAGCATATGTGTGTTCACTCTCACTCTCTTCCTGTGTCAGAAATCTTTCTTTTGTTCACTGAAGTCTCAGATGCTCTCACATTTCTCCTCCAATCTCTGCCTGTCGTCCATGAAGCAGCTGTAATAAGAGCCTCTCTAGGTGAGATACTCCAATTCTCCTGCTACAATGTAGTACTCTTTCTTATCTCAACTTTCTTCAAGAAGATGAACTAGTGTTGATTATGCCGAAGTAGTCATGAATAAATACTCTTACTTACCTAACAAAGAATATTGAGGTCATTTCTAAGTGTGTTTTCTTTCTCTGCTAGACCTCCTGTATCAATTGGAGTAAGCTGGTGAGCTGTTCTTCTGCTTAGTACATTACTTACTCTGCTTGAGAGATCTGCTACAATATCTTATGTTTCCCAAAAGTGTCTCAATAAAGGTCATAAATACAAAAGTGCCTTTATGATGAAGTTTTCAGTGAAGGAATTCCATGAGATGAAGAAGCTAAACAACAGAGAAGGTAAAGAAAGTTCCTTCAATGAAGAGCAAACCTTCCAACACTTCAGAGATGGAAAGCGAGGCATATGTGGCCAATCAACATCATAGTCAAGATGGGAAATGTTGTTAATGAGAAAGAATATAAAAGCTAGGTGAGCCAGAAGCTTTGTCTGGGCTACTGGAAACAAGATTGCACCCCTTCTTCTCCTCTCCCTTCTGCTGAGTTAACTGAATGCAAAACATTATTGTGCTTTCATCTCAGTCTAAATCAACTGCAGTAAACTAAGGTTAAATGGGGAAAGTGGGAGGGAAGAGAGAAACAAGAATGTTTTAAATGCCACTGAAACAATGGGATAGCTGAGGATGAATTGGGACTGTTCTTGCCGAACTGGTTTATTTGTAGGATATGGAACACTGAGAAAGGACTAATGGAGGGAAATACTAGAGAGGAAAATGGTGGGTTATGGAAAGGGACAAACTGACAACTGAGACAAAAATGAAATATCCAGAATAAACACTGAACTCAAACATATTGGCTTTTGGGGAAAAAATCAGGCATTCAGTTGAAACATTATATAACAAGCTAGCAGTGCTGAGAATAGCAAAAAGCATCACCGAATAGGCCAAGCACACCCAAGAGGACAGAATGAAAAAGAGAAATCTTTTCTGCAGAGCAAAATAGGAAAACAATAGAGTCATAAACCTAACAAAGAGAAAATTCTACAGCACATAAAGAAGTTTCTATCACAACATTTCTCTGTTGATCTTCAGAGCACATGGTCCTTTTGTTGAGTATATTGTGAGTGTTTTTTCAGCTGCCCATTGCCTTTTTAGTGTAGGGAGCATGAAAACAACAGCTTGCAGGGCAGTTCTTCAGATCTGAAAAAGCAAAACAGGTACCTGAAAAAAAATCATTTCTTCGGCATATGTTCCGTTAGTTCATCATAGTCACAATATGAACATTTTCTACATATTGGATTTCTTTGATTGTTAGACACCATTGATTGTAAGACACATCCTAATTTCCATACCAATAACAACAACAACAACACGTAAGATAAATCTGTGATTCTAAGACCCACCCCATTTTAACAATGTTCATATAGGGAAAAATGTATGTTTTAGAATGGAAGAAATACAATAATTTAAAAACAGAATCAGATTATGATCGTGATGATGATCATGATAAAGATTTTGTTATGTCTATGGTCCTATCCTTGAGGCACGAATGGAGGGTGAAAGAGAGAAACATGCCAAGAGGAAGGCACGTCAAGCCAACCCCAACTGAGACCGCCTTCCACCTGGAAACCAATGCCCTCACTGCGGGAGAAGATGCAGATCAAGAATAGTCACCTACGGATCCACCAGAAAACTGATCCTGGAAGACTATCCTACTCAGCCAACGAGGGATCGCCTAAGTAAGTAAGTATGGTCCTATCCATGTGCATGCACTGATATGAGCAAAATGACAGGTTTAACTATTTGAAAATCAATAAAATTCTTCCTCCTCCTCCTCCTCTTCTTCTTCCTCTTCTTCCTCTTCTTCTTCATCATCATCATCTTCTTCTTCTTGTGTTTCTTATCCACTTAGCCCCATAGATAATAGGATAAATACTCTGACTGTGACATTTTGTATTCCTGATTTGTTATAAGGAAGTACAAAAGGGATGGAAAGCTGTTATAAACACTAAAGAGAGAAGCCCGAGACAAAAAAAACTGAACAGAGTAACTTTTCAATCAACTGTGGGGCTGATCTAAATCTAGACCAAGTGGTGTAGTGGTCTGAGACAAAACAACTGTCTGATGTTGATGTCTAGTATGTTATTATTTGATTTATGGTTTGTTTATTTGCTTTTTTCGTCACACTTTATGACATTCAATGTTTGCCACTGTATGTTGTAAACTGCCCTGAGTCTCCATTGGAGAGATAGGGCAGGATAGAAATAAAGTTATCATCATCATCATCATCATCATCATCATCATCAAGTCTGAGGCAAAAAAAGGCAGAACAGGGTATCTTTTCCGGTTTCATCTACACCGACCCCAGATCTGTCCCAGATTCACCACATCACTGCACAACTGCTTGTGATACTCTGCACTGAATTCATATTGCTGTCCACACACCAAATCTGGATCAGAAACATTTTGTTGTTTCCTTTTCCAATATAGTAGCAGTAATAAATTTAATTGATTAGCCCTTAGGCCATATCCAACCAAACCTAACCAACCAAAAAGGCTTGATAAAACTTGATCACACTATATATAGTAAGTTAAATAAAACGCTTATAACAATGCAGTAAACAAATATGATAAACTGAATATATACATCATGTTTCCATATCACCCCTAGAATTTACCCCGATCAGCCCCACATATGTGGTTCTCAGATGTACTGCTTTGCTTAAAAACAGAGTTGTTTCATATGTTATTTTCCAATATAGAAAGAGTAGGATGTGGAGCTAGATTGGGCTTAGAAATATGGCTGTGGAAGATGGGAATGGTAGATTCCTGGAAACTGCAGAGCAAGTTTCAACATATCACATTAAAACCAAAAGGATCATATGTTATGTGTCAGGATAGAGGAAGCTATGACCAAAGTACATTTTTTAAAATAAATCAGGGTCTTTCTCAGTCTCAAGGTGCACAGGAATCTTTTTAAAATATTGAAACAGGATATGGGTATGTATTTGAGTGCTACTATTTTGTTTTAATGCCATAATCACCATCTGTCTGTTTTCCCTTTCATTTCCATTTGCTTATAGTCCTCTCCTATCCCACAAAACCATTTATATACCTATTCAGTATTAGATGTCATACATCTGCAGAAGCAGGTTATAGTCTGTGAAAAGCAATGACATAATAAAGCTGTCAGAATTCAAAGTGGCTGACAAGACATTTTGCTAAAACCTCTCCTTGTTGATCATGTGGATTTGGATCAGTCTAGAGTGCTAAATATTTCTCCTTATGAAGTCGAGGAGGAATTTGGAAGGGTCTCGCCCTGAAGGAGAGACCCTGCCAACCCACCAAAGAGGGCTCGCTACTTTGGTGAGCAAAAGAAAAGAAGCCGCAGTTTAAAAGATATCCCTAAGTTCCCAAAAGAATCTCACCAAAGCTGAAGGAAGTGCCACCGAGTTGATTTTATTGCGATCCAGCTGGAAAGGATGCAAAGCCACAATAATTTGTCAAGCAAAGCATAATGTGTACACAAATAAAAGCCTTTTTTATACAGAAACAGAGCTGTCAGATTTGAATTTCCCGCTCCCCGCCTCTCCCGGCTCGGCGATGATTGGCTGGTGCTCTGCAGCTGGGAGGAGGCTTGGCTGCCTCCTGAGTGCCTTGGCCAATCACTCGGCTTCCCGATCAATCAGAAGAGATGGAGGCGGGACGAGGGGGAAACAATGAATTCTTGAATGGATTATGGAGATAGGTAGTGTCCAAATGGCCGACGAGTCCTCAGGGGGCCTTCTAGCCAGCCAGCCTATTGTCTTTGATTGGTGGCAATAAACGTTGAAGACTGGCAAGCCTGCCAAAATATGGATTTTCCTGGTACTGAGATATGGAAACAATAAGGCAATCTTGGCTGAAGTTTTGGTGGAAGAAGGTTTGAATGAGCAAACATATCAGGACAAAGTGTGGCTTTCTGAAGGCCCTTTTTTCTTGTTGAGATATGATCATCAATGCCAACATCCGCTGGGGGGACCAACTCCGAGCCCCAGGGTTTCTGCCCATTCTATGGTTCATGGAAATAAGTCTTTGATAAGGTTCTTTTCAATCAGGCGATTTCCTCCTTCCCAGGGTCACCCAGGGGGCTTCTTACATTTTTATACATTTTTTCAATAAAAGGGAATAGGGCAGAAGGGTCAGGTAAAGGTCAGGTATACAGGGAGAAATATAGAAATCATAGTGTAGAAAATATACCCACTTATCCCTCCTTCCAAAGTGCCATAGAAGTTCAAGAGAGTACATAAGTGTAAAGGGAGGTGGTCTCTGTAATAAATGTGTTACCTTCTGCTATATATGAAACATAGGGCATAAAACCTTGATTAAATGTGCACACTATCTAACATGGGAAGGGTCCTCGTTGTTGTTGTTGTTGTTGTTAGTGTCTTGGCAAATTGACCAAGGCTTAACCCTTATTATCCAGTCTGGTGTCCTTGTCCTTAGCAAAACTATAAGTTACTATCTTTTATGGGGGGAGGGGTGGTCATGTTCGACTTCATTTTGAAACTGCAAAGGAAATTATACTGGAATCAAACCTGTATAACCAAACACAAAACTTTCAGCTTTCAACATTCACAAACTGAATAATAAATCCCTTTGCATTTTATTTCCAGTAGTGGTTTAGGTATGGGTTTTAAGGTTACTAAAATGTAGCATATTCAAAAAAACCTTTGTTAGAGACAAGAGTGTTTACTTTCCGCTTTTTGAAGCTCTTCATATGAAATCACTTGAGATTCTAAGAGATTTTCATTCCTTCAAGTTTGAGCTTCATTTTGACATTTTAGTATCTTCATTGCTTCTTGTAAAATGAAAAACAGCATTTAGATTTATTTTCATGTGTTGCCGAAATTAAATAGACTCTTTCTTTAGTAATATCGCTGATTTGAGGAGCATACAAATAATGTGCAATTTCAAGATGGTGGGATTTGGTCAATTTGCCCCAGTATCTTTCTGGAATGCATCTACACTGTAGAATGCATTGTAGAATCCTTGTGATTGTAGTTGGTACAGTTCCAGCACTCTTTAGCAAGTAAGGCTAAAGACCTTGTAAAATTGCAACTCCCATGGTTACATAGAATTTAGCTATGACAGATAAAGTGATATTATTTGCACTAATTCTAACATGTTGTAGATGCATGTTTAATTTTTTCTGCCTTCCATTCATAACTCCTAGAGCAACATTTCTCAACCTGGGGTCGGGACCCCTGGGGGGATCATAAGGGGGTGACAGAAGGGTCGCCAAAGACCACCAGAAAATAGTGTTTTCTGTTGGTCATGGGGGATTCAACATGGGAAGTTTGGCCCAATTCTATCGCTGGTGGGGTTCAGAATTTTCTTTGATTGTAAGTGAACTATAGATCCCAGTAACTACAACTCCCAAATGTCAAGGTCTATTTTCCCAAACTCCATCTGTGTTCATATTTGGGCACATGGAGTATTTGTGCCAAGTTTGGTCTAAATCCTTCATTGTTTGAGTCCAAAGTGCTCTCTGGATGTAGGTGAACTACAATTCCAAAACTCAAGGTCAGTGTCCGCCAAACCCTTCCAGTATTTTCTGTTGGCTATGGGAGTTCTGTGCGCTAAGTCTGGTTCAATTCTATCATTGGTGGAGTTCAGAATGCTCTTTGATTGTAGGCGAACTATAAATCGCAGCAACTACAACTCCCAAATGACAAAATCAATCCTAAACCACCACCCCCAACCCCATCAGCATTCAAACGTGGGCATATTGGGTATTTGTGCCAAATTTGGTCCAGTGAATGAAAATACATCCTGCATATCAGATATTTACATGATGATTTATAACAGTAGCAAAATTGCAGTTATAAAGTAGCAATGAAAATTGCATGGTTGGGGGTCACCACAACATGAGGGACTGTATTAAGGGTTCGCAGCATTAGGAAGGTTGAGAATCACTGTCCTAGAGCATTGTCTCAATGTTTATGCTAAGTGTGTGGAGCTTGCCAGTCAGATATTGATACAGAAGTGAGTACATACCACATTCAAACATTTAAAGGAAAAAAGATGAGTGGAAAAATTACTAAATAGACAAACTACACATATCCTAAGACTACACACCATACCTCATGTAAGTGGGATCAAATCACACAAGCAAGAACATCAATAGATACAAACCGAATTCTCTTCTGTTGTATCTATGAATGAAGCAAAATATATGTAAGTTATTTCTCATGTCCAACAGTTTTAGGAATTATAATAAACATTTTCTATAGGATCATGGGGGAAAATTCTTCAAGCATACATAGGGCTACATGATGGCTGAATATATTGCTGAAGTTCAGTTTATTGCTTTTCGGAAAATATAGGTGCAGAAAGTTTTTCATCAAGCTGCTATAACTGACATTAAAAAACTACAAAAACAATCATATGCCAAAGTTTCTATTGCAAAGTCCAGATGCTTAATGTACATTATTTCATACACAATGATTTTGGGAAGCAAATATCAATGTTATTTTGCTACTATTGTTTCCACAGCTACATATGTCAATGAGTCTCTCAATCAGGAAACACTTTTCCTCTACCAGGATACAATCATATGGAAATTACTTTCCCCTAGCACTTGCTCAACTGTATCAAACTGAAATTATTTTCCAGAGAAAACTGTTGGCTTCAAAGAAGTCCAAATATATTTGTGTGTGTTACATATTGCAATTTGGTTTAGCCTCTTTCATTAGCCCTGAAAGAATCTGGCAGAGGAAATGATAGCTATTCATAAGTCTGCTCTTCCCATTTCATCTATTTAATATCAGATTTTATTTTATCCTTCCTCTTTCCATTTCCCTTAAAATGTGGCTTCTGGGTTGTAAAACTTGTTTCAGGCTTAGGCTCTCTTGAAATCCAAGAGTAATTTGGGGGCCCATCCAGACAGTCCCTTTAACACGGGAGTTCCTGCAATTAAAAGGGGGCTGACCAGATGACTTCCCAGAGAAACACGAATTAATTTGCCACAAACCAGGGAAACTTTGTTAATTTGTTAGTGGGTTTATTCCACACCTTCTTGGAAGGCATGGGATAAACCCACTACTACTGCTGTCTGGACTGCTCCCTCAAAAATTCTGGGCTTTGGAGGGGGCAGTCCAGACAGTAGTCCCACAGTTTTCCAGTCTAAATTAGCCTGGAAAACCATGAGAACACAACCCCCCTCCCCAAAAGCCCGTTAAAAAAATAAAAGAACTTACCCAACCTCCATTGGCGTGGTGCCGGAGCTCTCTGGGTGGATAGAAATGATGCATCAGGAGAAAGGGGGGGTAGAAAATAGCACCCCCTTCCTTTTCTCCTGGAGTGTCATTCCTACAGGAGAACTCCGGCACCACGCTGGTTAAGTTCTTATATTTTTAAAGGGTTTTTGGGGAGGGGGTTAGAGTGTCCAGGTGTTTTCTCAGAAAGTTGGTGGAGTTCAGAATGCTCTTTGATTGTAGATGAACTATACATCCCAGTAACTACAACTCGCATATGTCAAGGTCTATTTTCCCCCAAGAGCGCCTCAAGAGCGCCCCTGGGCAAAATCAACTATACTGCAAATGCTTACTTTGCGTAATGGTGGCTTAAAAACAAAAGCACCGCTGGGCCAATACCCACCAAATTTGGCAACGAAACTCCTCACCATACAAGGTGTGACCAACAACAACAACAACAACAATAATAATAGAACTTACAAATCCTAAAAAAGGAGAAGATACCACTGGGCATGCGTACTGGGACTGGGGGTGGGTGGGGTGCGTGCGCGCTCACACACACAGGAGAGCTCCACGTGGCGGAGCCTGTGCCGGCAATGGCCTGGAGTCAGCCTTGGCTCTCTCCCTCCTCCTTCTCTCCCTTCCTTCTCTCTTCCCCCATTTTCTCCCTTCATGCCTTCCCTGCCTCCTCTCCTCCCTCCCTCTTTCCCTCATCCTTCCCCTCTTTCCTTCTCTCTTTCCTCTTTCCTTTCCTCCCTCCCTTCTATCATTCCTCCTTCCCTTCTTCCTCCGTCTTCAGCTCTCCCCTTGGGTGCCGCCATCAAGGGGCTCCAGTAAGCCCCGCCCCTAATAGAGCAGAGTGTGCTGGGGACGAAGGAAGGAAGGAAGGAAGGAAGGAAGGAAGGAAGGAAGGAAGGAAGGAAGGAAGGGGTGAGCCCAGTATAGTAATAATAGTAATTACTATTAAATATACTGCTATATAATACATAAATATTATATTATATTATATATATTACTGTTATATCTATTACTATATAATATGTTACTACTAAATGTTACTATATTAAATAGACTCCTAGAATAGAGTTAGAAGGGACTCTACCAGGCAGAAGAGAAGTAGGGAGGGAAGGAGGGAAGGAAGGAGAGAAGGAAGGAAGGAAAGAAAGAGGTACCGAAGGAAGGAAGGAAGAAGATAAAGTAGAAATGAAAGGAAAGGCAGGAAAGAGGTAAAGAAGGAAGGAAGGAAAAGGAAATAAAAAGTGAAAGAAGCAAGAAAACAGTGAAGGAAGACATGAGACAAAGGAAGAAGTAGAGAAAGGGGGAGGGAAGGAAGAAAAGAGAGGAGGAAGGATGAAACCAAAGAGTGAAATAAGGAATGAAAGAAAGAGGTAGAGAAGGAAGAAAGGAGAGAAAGGGGAAGGGGAAGAAAAAGAGGGGAAGGAATAGGTAGGTACCTCTCTTTCATAATAGTCCAGATATCTACCTCTACTTCGAAAATTTTTACTATAGGACACAGCAAAGCTAGTAAATTACAGCTAGTATATATATGTGTGTGTGTGTATGTATATGTATATGTATGTGTGTGTGTGTGTGTGTGTGTGTGTGTGTATATGTCTATGTCTATGTCTATGTCTATGTATATGCATTTATTGGGGCTCCATGAGAATCTTTTGCTTCAAAAAAGGCTCTGTGGCTGAAAAAGTTTGAGAGCCTCTGGTCTACAGGACCAACCATCTAAGAAGGCAGGGGAGAGAGTGATCAAGCTTCTATATGTTTTATAGTTTCTTTCTTTAGCTGAAGACTGCTTTGTTTCAAATATAGATAAATGGTATCTCTTTAGGGGTGGCCACAACTGCTATGGAATCACATTAAAGTTTAAATGCACATATCAAAATACAGGTAGGCAAGGAGTTTGAGAAAGTGAGATTGTATATTTCAATCGGCCCTGAGCATAGAAGACCTAGCTTTCACTGATGGCTTCAGGATGCAAACCCACACTTTATGAATTCGCATTTACTTGAGTCATCTATTTGTTTTCCCCTTTACTCAGTCACAACGGGTGGCTACACATATATTCTTGGCAGAGGACAAAGGAACTCAGCAGCCAACCATCAGGGGGCTAATGGAGCTTGCCAAGCCTACTTAAAGGTCAAGGGCATGTTGAACTCTTGTAATAGTGGCAAATAAAGCTATCAGCCAAGCTCAGGGGGAGAGCATGGCAGCAATGACAGTGCTGATGGGAGACACTAAGACTCTTCGGCTACCTGTTGTGGCAATCATGACTATTGTATTCATATCTGTCATTTCCTAGAGCAGTACATATTGGAAGAATGTATACTATCATATCCACAATCAAAAGTGCCGTATTAGATATCACATTTTCTTACTGTGTTGTTATAGGATCCATTAAAGACTATGCAATGTTCTCCTCTTCCATTACCCCTGTGTCTGCAATAAACAAGGGGATTGTTAAGCACATCGGTGAGCCACAGTATTTGAATAATATGGAATGCTATTCCTTGTAGTGGTTCAGAAAATTTCAACATATTCATCATACATAAATTATTCTAAGAACATTGATGCTTATTCAAACAGGAACATGATATTTTGAAATGTGCCATCTAGTTTGAAAATATTTGAAAATGTATACTTTTATGGTGTGCTTTAGTTTATTTTGAAATGGTTATTCTTTCTACTTTTTTCATGAAAAAGATGTTTAATAAAACCTTCCTCTACGTATTTAGTCCTGCTCTAAAGCACTTATTCAAGATGACTGTGATTAGGATTAAGATCCATCTTTAGGAGTAATCCATAGCAAAAAGTTTCTGTGCTGTTCAGAAATTTTTATAAGTTGGATTTTGTTTAAGTACCTCTCAATATTTTCTGTTAGGGGGATTCTATTTTATGAAGTTGTTCGTTATATTTTTAAATTATAACCCACTTCCTTTTGTTCCCCATATTTGGTCTCTCTATTCTGTTATAATAATTGAAATTGATTATAACAGATTTTTTTTATAATTTTGTTAATTTTATTTGTTTAAAATATTATTATTATTTTACTGACACCACAGTATGTCACAGCAAATGAGATCTATATGCTGGATTTCGTATCACAAAATCACAAGTCAAACACTTCCCAAGCGTCTAGGACTGTGTGATGTATTTTTGAATGATGCACACAGATCCAAGTATGGTGGCCTTTTGCAGTTGACAGATTGTGATTTTGTCAATGTTTATTGTTTCCAAATGCCGGCTGAGATCTTTTGGCACGGCACCAACTGTACCAATGACCACTGGGACCACCTGCACTGGTTTATGCCAGAGCCTTTGCAGTTCGATTTTTAGATCTTGGTAACAGCTGAGTTTTTCCTGTTGTTTTTCCTCAATGCGACTGTCACCTGATAATGCGACTGTCACCTGGTATGGCGACATCAACAATCCAAACTTTTTTCTTTTCCACAAATGTGATGTCTGGTGTATTGTGTTCCAAAACTTTGTCAGTCTGGATTCAACTATTGTTGTTGTTGTTGTTGTTGTTGTTATTTCTTATCTGTCTCAACTTACAGCTTGAGGTGGGTTTTAGCTACTGTATGTGCTTTTAGCTACATACAGTAGTTAAAAGCACACGATCATTTTATAAAATACACATTATTAAAATACACAGAACAATTATTATAATATACTAGACACAAGATGCGAGTTTAAAATTCACGAATAAAACTGGCTGGGTGGACCTGCTGGAAGAGATATGTCTTCAGGTGTATTTTTAATTTTGACAGCTCCACTAAGGCAGTTTCCCTCAAATCTTTGAAATGTATAAAAACCATCATTGCCTAGAAAGAACACGTGGTTGTTTTGTCTACATGCGTGCTCATTCTCAAACAATTTAACTCAAGCACTCATATACCTGTTATTGAAAAAATGGGCCTCGAATGAGTTATGAGACACAGTTCCATAAGGACGTATACCTCACCCACTTTGCCTTTCCTGTTTTCCCTGTAATAGCCCAGCATGGAATTATTTGAAATGTTGACCAACACATCCAAGACTCTAGGACCTCAAATGACCTTAATCCCTTCACAATGAACTGGGAGATATGGGGGAAACACATTTTGGACTTGCATCAGAGCTTGGGGTCCTCTTTCCTGTTTTCTCCTGGGCACATTTCCTCTTCCATGCCCCAAGACAGATTCACACCTTGCAATACCCTTTGATAGAATCACCCCCTAAAGCACCCATTCTTTATTTTGGACTAACCCATTGTATCCACTGGAATCAGGATATTAAACCCATTATTGATTGATTGCAAAACTGCTTTAATTTCCAATCGTGCCCTTCTCAGTGGCAGATCAATAAATGGACAGACTCTTTAAAATAATCCAATGACAGTTTATTTGAGTTTCCTGCCACAGTGAAAACCAACCACAACCAGTGATGATTTCTAAGGGGAACCACAGACCAATTACAAAGCAGATCCTATCCAGTTTCTGAGACAATCAGGACCAAGTGGGGTATCCTGAATATTGAGCCACAAGAAGAGGCGGGTAAGAAATATTATTATTATTAGTAGTATTATTATTATTATCTGTCAAATGAAATAAATATGTTCTGTGTTCGTAATTGCAGTATGCTACTTCTTTAGAGTGCTTTACACACTGACATCCTCTCCACTGACATCCCCTGTCCATAGAGAATAAACATCTGATTTTGCCTTCTACCTGTTTGTGTCTCATTTGACTGTCTGGGAAGCTATATACGCTGGGACCCCAAACCTGCAGTTTTGCAGTTGTTGAAATCAAAGCATAACTTTCTTACTATTGTCACTGGAATACTCCATGTTTTCTTAATTTTTTCAAAAAATAACAAATTGTAATTGCTGTGGTAACTGTTCACATTATTATCAGTAACATCTTTCATATCTATTTGGTTTCAAAGTGAAACAATGTCAACTTTGGTTTATGACTGTGCAACCTATATTTTTATTAATCATAAACAGATGACAGTTCTGAAAACAACATTTTGCAAGGTGCTAACTGAGACTCTGATAGAGACAAATGGTATCAAATTAATATAGAAAACAAAGAGAAAAGAGAAGCATTGGTGATAATAAAAGCTTAGATGTATGGGGAAATGAGTTCTGGTTTCCAGACAGCCTTCTTCAAAGGCACTAACATCTTCAAAACAGAAACTTCAATTGTTTTCTGAAATAGATTTTAAAATGAGAAAAAGAAAGATGTGTGCATTATTAATCAGGGAAACATTTTATGAATTTTAAATCAGTGCTTGTTATTTCCTACTGGACACAATGTTCCTCAAAGCCTGACAAGGTGATGATCTCAGCCCCCAAAACATATGGTTTTTAAGAAACATTTCTACAGATCCTCCCGCCAAAGGAATCTCTACAACCCTTCAGGAGTTGTAATAAAACTGTTCATACATATGAAATGAAAGATGTTGTTGCCTGTTTAGCATTCTGCTTAGCGTTGGCACATAAACAATTCTTGGCTAAATCTTGGTTTGTAAGTCGTCGCTGTAGAGATGCTTCATGCTGCATGGTTGGAACATAGCCTTATAGATGCACGCTTGCTAATTCTTTCCATCCTGATTTCGCTCCACGTTTTTGGACTGAATTGCTTGACCCAATTTTCAGAGCAGTGAGAATATGTTAGTAGCGTGTAATTTGGGCTTCGAATTGTGTTCCAGGTGATGTGTTAATTACATTAACATGGGGGTTGGATCATTTTGTTTTGCTATTTTCCTAGTAAATAATGTAAATTGTGACTTTTGAAGGACAACAGGGTTACTTAAAAAAGAAAATGGCACCTAGTAATTCAGCCACACTAGTTTTATTTTACTGAAGTCGTACCAAATAGGAGATTTATTGAATCAAAATAAACAGCACTGATATGCAAAAGTGATTGATGCAAGAAATGTGTGCAAAGCAAAATCAGTATTGATGACTGCAAAGTATAGCATGTCTGCTATTTTCAGGTTGCATATGTGTCAGAGTTATTATACAAGTTTTTCCCTTAAATTGTGAGACTATTTCTATTTTCCAGGTTTTAATTAATGCAGATATGTAAGGTGCTGAATTAGTATGTTTCAATCCAATAAAATCAAATTAATTTTATTTTGATGTAAAAGCATTTCTGATTCAGAGACTGTAGTGGGCTCAACAGGAGGGAGTGTTCAATGTGGGGAAAATACTACACTGCCTGGATATTCTCTGCCCCAGAAATTACAAAATATATTAGTAGTGATTTGTGACTTTTCTTGTCTTGTGTTAATTTCCCCAGTTCTTTTCTTTGCCCTATAATAAATGGTTAAAGTTAAAATACAATTTCTTGTTGTGCGACTGACAAGGGTTGTACCATTGTTAGGATAAAGTGACATAAAAATGTTTTTTTTTTCTCGAGCTGTGCTTAGGCTCTTGATTTCTTTCTTTTTTGATTCTTGACTTCACTTCATCTGTGATTTTCCTTTTGCTAAGTTTCTTCCCAAACCCAGTCCCCATGCATTTTCTGGCTAAGCATTTTATCCTTCCCTTCCAGCTCACATACTTGTGTTTACACCACCAAAAAAAATGTACCGACTTCTAATTTTTGTAAACAGTCCATACAACATATGGTCATTCCCACCAAGAGTGTTGCTTCCAGCCATTAATCTGTCACAAGAAGCAGGTTATTCTGGATTTTCCAGGAAACTCCAAAGTGACCCCAAGTGTTTTGACATATGGACAGCTGGATGGGGCTGTTTCACCTACCAGAGTAGCTTTACAAAGCTTCTCGGAAGAGCCTTGCTAGCAATGTCTCTTCTGATGATCACATTACTAGGTTCCATGTGACCTCACCAGAAGAGACATTGCCAGCAAGGCTCTGTCAAGGAAGCATTGCTTCCAGCTGGTGAAACAGCAGCAACAGTGGTCCCTGAAGGACAGAACACTGGTATCATTGTAGTCTTTTTATTTGGGGGAATAACTGTGCTGCTTTCAGGGGCCTAGAAAACTGTTCCACAGAATGAGAAGATTCATGGAGGTGATTCACACATGGATATGAGTGGGAGGAAAAGTAGTTCATTCTCAATAAGTAGCCCCGGTGCTGGTGTCTTTTGCCAGGATAACATGAAGGCAGGCCCGAAATTCTCATGATGGTCCGCGAGAAGGCCTTACTGGTACATTATTTAAGCTGTTATGTTTATTCATATCATGATCTGATCACCATGCTCAATATATCCCATATGCATGGGGGTATCGGGGTAACAATACAAAAGGTTTGCTAGGGTAGACCCTCTTTCACTCAGACTCAGCCCTCCCCGAACCAAACTCAGCCCCCCCCCCCCCCCCCCCCCCGAAACAAAATCCTGGCTATGGGCCTGCATGAAGGAATAAAAATTACCAAGAAGAGAAGAGTATATTTTCTTAGCTAGCCAAGCAGAGCAGTGCCTTTTCTATATAGGCTATATAGCCTTACATTCCTGGATGTCTAAACAATGTCAAGGGATTACAGTTCTTAACACAGGGTAAACTGGGTTAAATTAGTTTAGCCCCACATTAAAGGAAAGTCAGAGAATACACACCAGAATTTGATTGAAACTCTGGGACACATCCACTCTTTGGGTAGACTGTAAACATCATAACAGGATCTGATATGGACTGGGCCACTGTCCACAGAGGCCATCACTGTCATCCCCTTTTCCATGTGCTCATCAGTTCATCCATATACCTGGTTGTGTGGGTACCTCTGCTGAGGCAGGAGTTCATACAGATGCCTATCGCTGTCTGCAGTGGTGACAGCATCAGGGAAGGTGATAGTCCAAGCATGTCAAATTGGTTAGCTGGACTTGCAGATTCCATTCTGCTACTGCTGTGGGTCGAGCACAAAACTTGTTGTTGCTGTTCATTCATTCAGTCGTCTCCGACTCTTCGTGACCTCATGGACCAGCCCACGCCAGAGCTCCCTGTCGGCCGTCACCACCCCCAGCTCCTTCAAGGTCAGTCCAGTCGCTTCAAGGATGCCATCCATCCATCTTGCCCTTGGTTGGCCCCTCTTCCTTTGGCCTTCCACTTTCCCCGGCATAATTGTCTTCTCTAGGCTTTGCTGTCTCCTCATGATGTGGCCGAAGTACTTCAACTTTGTCTCTAGTATCCTTCCCTCCAGTGAGCAGTCGGGCTTTATTTCCTGGAGGATGGACTGGTTGGATCTTCTCACAGTCCAAGGCACTCTCAGAACTTTCCTCCAACACCACAGTTCAAAAGCATCAATCTTCCTTCGCTCAGCCTTCCCTAAGGTCCAGCTCTCACATCCGTAGGTTACTACAGGGAATACCATGGCTTTGACTATGCGGATCTTTGTTGCCAGTGTGATGTCTCTACTCTTTACTATTTTATCGAGACTGGACATTGCTCTCCTCCCCTTTATATTCTTCTAAAGCCTCCTTTAAGCAAAGATAGTGCAGAGTAAGGTTGGAAAAGCAGGAACTTTAACCAAGTGTGGCATTATTTATATCTTTATCCATGAGCATAATTGATTTTTAATGGCTATGCACAGTTAAGTGCAATAACTGGGAGATGTAGATCAACTCCATAACACAAGAAATGTGTGTTTAAGGGGGAGAGAAAGAAAGAGAAGGAGTAGCCTCAGGTCATGTCTCATTTTTCAAATATTTGAGTTGTACACCAGACTCTGGCTGCAAAGGGAAATGGAAGCTATTCTGCTCTTGATTGGATGCCCCTCCATTAAGCACAGTGACATTCTCTCTATTAGAAAAACATGAGGAACTTAATTTCTGTAGAAGTCCTTTCCCATTCTTCTCTGTATCTGATTATTGGTTCATGAGCAGAAAACATTGGCATTACAGATGTATATTTGGAACATTTCTATCCCATCCTTCTCAACCTCCAAAGAGGGACTTAGGACGGCTACCAACAGGCACTATTCAATGCTGAAACAATATAGTAACAGAGCATAAAATACAATTAGCATAAATTAAAACAGTTATAAATATACATTAAAACAATTCACCTGTACAAATAATTATCCAAATCAATCCATTGCAGTCCACTAAAAATATCATCTTCCCCAGCAAGTCAGTCTATTCTGCAAACGCTTGATCCCACAACCAGGATTTGAGCATCTTCCAGAAGGTCAGGAGGGAGAGGGTAGATTTAATCTCATTAGAGAGAGAGTTCCACAGCCAAGGGGCCACCACAGAGAAGGCCCTGTATCTCATCCCCACCAAACGCAACTGCAATGGCAGTGGGACCAAAATCAGGACCTTCCCAGACAATCTTAAGGTCCTTGTAGATTCGTAGAGGGAGATACGTTCAGACAGGTAACATTCTATTATGTCTCCAACCCTCTTATTGATTTATCAGAGGCACTTTGATTTGTTTTTCCTGCATGGCAGGGTGTTGGACTAGATGGCCCATGCAAACTCTTCCAACTCTCAGTTCTTGTGGATTTTTTCGGGCTATATGGCCATGTTCTAGAGGCATTTCTCCTGACGTTTCGCCTGCATCTATGGCAGGCATCCTCTGAGGTGAGGTCTGCTGGAGCTGGGAAAAAGGGGGTTTATATATCTGTGGAATGACCAGGGTGAGACAAAGGGCTTTTGTAAGTTGGGCTAGGTGTGGATCTTTCAACTGCCCACCTTGATTAGCATACAATGGGCTGACTGTGCCTGGGGCAAACTCTTCTTGAAGGGTGATTAGATGTCCCTGCCTGTTTTTCTCTCTGCATATTCTATGATTCTATTATCTTAAAATTCTCTTTCTGATGCAACTGAAATATTTTCTCTGAATTCCATCTATTTAAAAAAAACCCTCAAACCTTTGGACTTTTGCCAGTGATTTTGAAATTATGAGTGACTACCTTTATTTAAAACACTCAGCTCTTTATAAGATGGCTTCAAGTCAAAAGCCTGGTGATTCAAACATAGTTAAGTAATTGTGCTTTCTTTTCTTAGCCTGTGATATATGGAGTATGTTACAACAATAAGCAAAAGGAAAAGACAGAGATCAAAACTCGTATGTGGTGTAATTCTGCTAAAGTGAAAGGGAGTTGAACCAGGGATTAATTTAGCTTTTGTTTCATGCCAAGACAGCACATTCATGCTCACAAATGCTAAATGAGCTTACAAAAATCCTTTTCATCTCTGAACTGGAATCTTTTCCCACTGTGTCTGAATCCAATGCATTTGCTTTCTGAGACCCACAGAACCAATTGTATATTCGCGCCTGAAAACTTCTGTCTCAAACAGATTAAGAGAACAAAAAGAAAATTCTCCATGGGCCGAGTGCCAATTGCCAGACACTTTTTGCCATGAAAGCAATAGGTATAAAGTTAGAAAGAACTCACTTCTTAATCCAAAAAGAAGGATTTCATTTTGTCTCCTTAGGAGCTTATGAAAGTTCCTGTGACATCCACAAACTTTGAACTTTGTTTTTTGGTGTTCCTTGGCAGGTCTGTTCCAGGGAGTGAACCAGAAAAGCAGCAGATTTGGGATGCTCCCAGAATTTGTTGTCTGTTGTTTTCTCCTGTGGAATCTAACCCTCCTAACAAGTATAAGCTGTCTTTTATACAACAGACAGCCATTTGTATCCACTGATCCTGCACCCACAGATTCTAGCCTCTACAGTTTGGAGGTTTACTTAAAAATTCAATTCCAATACCATTTTATATAAGGGACAAGTTTGTATATCATGAGACTTGGTATCCACAATGGGCTTGAAACCAAACCATGGTAGATATCAAGGGTGGCTGTATCCTGCTTCAGAGTAGGAACAAAGAAGGATATCACATATGGGAAGATGGATTTTGGATGTGTTCAATTGAGCTAGTGCAAGGACCGCGGGTTCACTAACTTTCCAGAAGGCCAAATCAGACACAGAAGAGTTGAAGGCAAAAACAGAGATTTACTCCCAATGACCAAAAATGATGTCACTGGAGAAAATACTCCAAAGTATTGACATACCACAATTGTGAACACAGAGCATTTTTATTTCATTTGACAGCTATTCAAGAAATCTGTGCTTGCTTCTGATTGGCTCAGAAACTGTCCAGCTAGGATCCATGCACTGATTAGCTCAACACTCTGAGCAACATCAATGCTGGTTGGCTCATTTTTTATAGTGAGAAATTTAATAAACTATAATTGGAGCATTTGAAGTGTCAATCTGTTATTGTAATGGGCTATGAGCTCATGATGAGCTTAATGGTTTTACTCTGATGGAAAAAAATTGAATTAGTCCAAGGCACACATTGGGTCCTTAAAGAAGACAACCATTTCAATGGGTGAGGATGGTTTGGGGTATGGGAGGCAGATCATTCCCACAGATTGCCTTGATCTTATTAAGGGAAACAGGAAACTGTCCCAGGAACTTTGATGCCAATTTATTGTATGCTTCCCTCACATCTTCTAGTTCATTGTGAGGAGATTGTGGAAACTGAAGGAAGGGGTCCAGATGTGTTCAAACAGCATTCCAGAGGCAATTCCAAACAAAACATTCCTGTAAGGCAAGGCCATGCATATTCATAGAATCATAGAATCATAGAGTTGGAAGAGACCTCATGGGCCATCCAGTCCAACCCCCTGCCAAGAAGCAGGAAAATTGCATTCAAAGCACCCCCGAGAGATGGCCATCCAGCCTCTGTTTAAAAGCTTCCAAAGAAGGAGCCTCCACCACACTCCGGGGCAGAGAGTTCCACTGCTGAACGGCTCTCACAGTCAGGAAGTTCTTCCTATGTTCAGATGGAATCTCCTTTCTTGTAGTTTGAAGTCATTGTTCCTTGTCCTAATCTCCATGGGAAGCAGAAAACAAGCTTGCTCCCTCCTCCCTGTGACTTCCTCTCACATATTTATACATGGCTATCATGTCTCCTCTCAGCCTTCTCTTCTTCAGGCTAAACATGCCCAGCTCTTTAAGCCACTCTTCATAGGGCTTGTTCTCCAGACCCTTGATCATTTTAGTCACCCTCCTCTGGACACATTCCAGCTTGTCAATATCTCTCTTCAATTGTGGTGCCCAGAATTGGACACAATATTCCAGGTGTGGTCTAACTAAGGCAGAATAGAGGGGTAGCATGACTTCCCTGGATCTAGACACTATACTCCTATTGATGCAGGCCAAAATCCCATTGGCTTTTTTTGCCGCCACATCACATTGTTGGCTCATGTTTAACTTGTTGTCCACGAGGACTCCAAGATCTTTTTCACATGTACTGCTCTCGGGTTCTAATGGAGCCACATCTCGTAATTCGTTTTTTTATACATTTCATAATTTGGGGTACAATTTTTCAATATCAAACGCAGTACAATGTCTGCTGATGAAACAGGATGGTGTGAGCTCACATGCAGGCTTGAGGTGCTGACTGAAAGAGTGGCCAACTTCATTCCACGTCCCTCTTTCATACATGTGGATGCCTTCATGCATGACTCGTTATCCTACTCAGAAAGGAGTGAAGCACATGAAGCTAGTATTCTCAAGCTCTGCCAGTGTTTCCAGGAACCAGCTGAGTCCCAATGCCAGGGCTCAGTGGGATATTGCAAGCACCAGCTGAGTGTTCAGCTAGCATCCCTGCAGCTCCCTTTTGCCTGCTTTGTAGGCCACTCAATCGCTGCTGTTCTCTCCAATTAGTACTGGGAGATAACATCAGAAATCCATCTACTCACCGTAGGGATTTCCTTCCCTGGTGGTGCTGTCTGCAATGGTCAGTGGGTGACACCCCACCCTTTCTTTTTATCCTCAAAAGGGGCACTCCTTTTGGAGTTAATTTTCTACTAGCAGCCAAGTTGGCTTTTATATTCCTTTCCAGGAGACGGAAACCACAGACAGGAGTTATTATTCAAGTTATTAATGCTATTATTAATGCTATTTGGAGTTCAGGAAGGAGGGGAGCAGGTCTGATTGTTCTGAACACAACCATCTTGACCTGCATCTTTATTTTGCTAGCACACCTTCTCTATCATAGGTGGAACTGCCTTTTTCTCTTCTACCCCAGTAAATACAGACCAGGCATATACACAATATAGCTGCTCTTCCTCTGACTCGAGTTAATAGTTAAGATAAGATAAAGCTTTTCCCTTGACATTATGTCTAGTCATGTCCTGACTGTGGGGTGGTGCTCATCTCCATTTCTAAGCCGAAGAGCTGGCGTTGTCCATAGACACCTCCAAGGTCATGTCGCCAGCATGACTGCATGGAGTGCTGCTACCTTCCCGCTGTAGAGGTACCTATTGAACTACTCATATTTGCAAGTTTTCGAACTGCCAAATTGGCAGAAGTTGGGGCTAACAACAGGAACTCACCCCGCTCCCCAGATATGAACTGCTGACCTTTCAGTGAGCAAGTTCAGCAGCTCAGTGGTTAGAAAAAAAATCTGGATAAGTCCATTGGCAGCTTTAGCATCCATGCTGGCAAATTCAACAAGCTTAAATGTTATTTAGAACTAGTTTTTATATAAAATCAAATCAAGCCGAAGCATTCTTCTAGTGACAATTTTGTGATTATGACTATTGGCAAATCAAGTTGTATGAGAAACATATAACAATGTGGCTTTTAAGGGGGGGGATCAAAATGATTTTTCGAGAGTTTCTTAAACAAAAGGATGAGAATGTAAACATAGAATAGCATGAGGTTATGAGCAAGGGATTAAGATCGAAGGTTGAGTTGATACAGAGAAGAGTATAAAATAGGGTTATAGAATGTTATTCCTACACAACAGGGGATTGGACTAGATGGCCCATGTGGTCTCTTCCAACTATTATTCTATGATTCGATGATTCTATGAAAGGATGGGAACCAAACGACACATCATATTGAAAGCTGAATAAAAGAAACATCACGTTTTTACAACTGACATTTGGAACTGCAGACTCCCAAGTGTTATTTTCTTTTCTAAACATTGAGGCTTACATTAAATAACTGCAAATAATAAGATTTACTATAGGGCAACTCCAAGGATATCTTTTATAGGGAAAAAAAACACAGAGAGTTTTAAAATGGTGCTTGATCTCTTTGTGGCTCCTAGCTTTCATTTGAGGCTGTGAATGGTTGAGGGGTGAAATCCTGATTATTTAAGCCATACAGCATAAAATGGGATGTGCAGAACTCTAGGGAGGAAACTGCTTTTCTTGGATAAACTATTTTAGTGGGCTGTGGTTTAATCCACAACTACAATTCCATACTAAGCTATAATGATAATTGTAAAACTTGCTTCACGATTCTTTGAACTGCCAGCATTGGGACAAAGGTAAATAAGTTTATAAAACTTAGGGCAGTACTAAACAGACCAAAAAAGTGAGTTCAATTTGGCATTCCCACTTGGCAGCCTACTTGGGCCTCCCTCATCCACCTCAGAGGTAGCAAGGAGTCCATCTGCCACCCTAAATGTCACCCCACTCCCCATGTTACAGTTGTCACTAGGAGCCCCCGGTGGCGCAGTGGGTTAAATCTCTGTGCTGGCAGGACTGAAGACTGACAGGTCGCAGGTTCGAATCCAGGGAGAGGCAGATGAGCTCCCTCTATCAGCTCCAGCTCTTCATGCGGGGACATGAGAGAAGCCTCCCACAAGGATGATAAAAACATCAAATCATCTGGGCGTCCCCTGGGCAACGTCCTTGCAGACAGCCAATTCTCTCACACCAGAAGCAATTTGCTCCTGACACGACAAAAAAAAAAGTTGACACCAGTTGCAGCAGCACCACTTACCATATCCTTGGTGCTCTGGCTATGTCAGCAAGAATCATAGAATCATAGAATCAAAGAGTTGGAAGAGACCTCATGGGCCATCCAGTCCAACCCCCTGCCAAGAAGCAGGAATATTACATTCAAATCACCTGACAGATGGCCATCCAGCCTCTGTTTAAAAGCTTCCAAAGAAGGAGCCTCCACCACACTCCGGGGCAGAGAGTTCCACTGCTGAACGGCTCTCACAGTCAGGAAGTTCTTCCTCATGTTCAGATGGAATCTCCTTTCTTGTAGTTTGAAGCCATTGTTTCGTGTCCTAGTCTCCAAGAGCATGAGCTTGCTAAGGCACCTGGGAGGGATAGGAATCTTGTTTAAAATATTCTTGTTTTGACAAATTTTAGATGTGGATTTCCAACCTATTGCATTGCTCAGAGTATAGAATGGTGGGTACTGTTCCATTATCCGGGTTGAGGCCAAAGAGGGGGGTACTAGACAGAGAAGGATAGTCCATTTTATGGGGGTGGAGGGTGGGGTGAAGAAGTAAAACCATTTCCCCCTTTTTACCTGTTATTTCTCCCAGCCATGTCACTGTCATGGAAACAACCTTAGTTTGTGATATGGGAAGTGGGGAGGAGGAATAACCAGCAGTGTGGGTTTATCACAGAGGCAGAAAGTGAGGGGAAATCTTCTGAACAGGGGCACAGACAGCAAAACAAATACCACAGGGATGTTGAACCTTCCCTATGCTATCGAAACGGGTCTTACATATATGCAGTTACACTTACATATGAATTCAGCTTAACAATAGACCTATAGAACCTATATTCTTTAACTTGGGGACAGCCTGTACTCTAGTAGCAGTCTTGGATCTTGTCAGGTGGCTTGTTGCATATCAGGTAGCAGGCATGTAGCCGGGGGGGGGGGGCTTGGGGGGCTTCAGCCCCCCCCCCCCGAAATTCTCATGGTGGTCCGCGAGAAGGCCTTACTGGTACATTATTTAAACTGTTATGTTTATTCATATCATGATCTGATCACCATGCTCAATATATCCCATATACATGGGGGTATTGGGGTAACGATACAAAAGGTTTGCTAGGGTAGACCCTCTTTCACTCAGATTCCCCCCCCCCCCCCCGAACCAGCCCCTGCCCCCCCGAAACAAAATCCTGGCTACGGGCCTGTCAGGTAGTCTGTTGCATGCCTAGTGACAACTCCAGTTCTGCTTGCAAAATCAAAAGAGTTGGAAGAGACACAAGAGCCATTCAGATTCTTGTCTGCAAGACAAGACAACTTATTCCTCTTTCAAACATCTCTTACCAGCAGGATTTTCTTCCTAATGTATGGGTGGAATCTCTTTTTCTGTTGTCTGGATCCATTGCTCCATATCTGTGGAGTAGTAGAAAACCAGCTAGCTCCATCTTCATTGTGACATTCTATCATTTTGCCTTGTAACCTTTTCTTCTCCAGGCTAAACATACCAAACTCCCTTAGCCACTTTTTGGTTGTTTTATTCTATTGTGTATGTGTGGTTTTTTTTTACTTTTATTCTTTAATTTGGGGATTTAAGTTAGACTTTTGTGAAAATCTATAAAATTGCAGGGAAAATGATCATTTTTGCCCCTAAAAACTATAGACCATCTGTAATGTGCAGTTACAAGGGTATGCAGAAGTACTATCACAGGATCACAAATTGTCAAATCAATGCAGTTGCACAATTGAAGAGAGCTGTGATCTCAAAGGTGCTTTACTCAGTATGTATCTGCTATCAGTGATTGTAGTGAAATAGCAGGTTCATGTGAAAAACACCCATGAAGATAATCCAGTGCAAGACATTTTTGATCCTTGAATCAGTACATTAAAATGGCATCCCTTCCAACTTCCTTAATATAGCTCAAATCAACTGGGAAAATCTTCCACCTCTGCCCCAAAGAAAATAGCAAGTACTCCATAGAAGCAAAATCATGCTCTCGCAGAAACTTGCCTAAGAGGTGGAATAATAATAATAATAATACTCCTGACCTCACAATCGTGGATCCAAGTATGGATCGTCAATGTTCAAATCCCCGGCGACAGCAGGATTGACAAGTAACTGGAAAAGCTTACACAATATGAGGATTTAAAGATAGAACTGCAAAGAATCTGGCACAAGCCAGTAAAGGTGGTCCCAGTGGTGATCGGCACACTGGGTGCAGTGCCTAGAGACCTTGGTCAGCACCTAAAAACAATCAGCACTGACAAAATTATGATCTGTCAGCTACAAAAGGCTACCCTACTCAGATCTCCATGTATTATTCACTGATACATCACACAGTCCTAGACACTTAGGAAGTGTCCGGCGTGTGATCAAATACAAAAGCCAGCATAGTGAACTTGTTTGCATTGTATTAATCTTGTTATGTATCTAACAACAACAACAACAACAACAACAACAGTATAGTTTCAGAGTTTGCCTTTAATTCTACTATCATCATTTTTTTTTTGTCGTGTCAGGAGTGACTTGAGAAACTGTAGGTTGCTTCTAGTGTGACAGAATTGGCCATCTGTGAGGACGTTGCCCAGGGGATGCCCGGATGTTTTGATGTTTTACCACCCTTGTGGGAGCTCATCTGCGATTTCCCCGAATTCGAACCTCCTCCTCCTGCCGTCACAGGGGTTTAACCCACTGCGCCACCGGGGGCCACACTATCATCAATGATATTGACTGATTTAACTTCTTGGTAGCATTATTTCTATCCCTGACAAAAAATGGGGCTGCATGGAGATGGTGCTATAAAAGAATGCATTATTGCAAACAAAGTAAAAATAATTTGATTCAAGTTGCCATGAAAAAGTTTCCTGCCTTAAATACGTTTCCTGTTGGTGCCAGAAATGGCTCTCAGTATCAAAATGCATGACATCAATCTATGCCCCTTTTGAAGAATCAACATATTGCTTTGATGGAGTGAACCTCTCTAGCCTTACCTTATTATTTCCTTTTTAATTTAGAGAACCCATCTGGTGTTAACAGGAAAAAATTGCTAAGTACCACATAACTAATGGGCAGATGTATTAAGATGTTTAACTAGCTACAGTGATGCACTGTGCATGCCAAGAACAGAGAAAATTGATAAAAAAATATTAATCAAGGTTAAAAGTTCAGTAGCTATTAATCAAATCTGAACAGAAACGATCCCTTTGAAGAGATTTATACAACTATAAACTGCTTGCTTTATATAGTTAAAATTCATGAATATAAAGACCTAATTCTTCTGTTACATTAAGTTCAGCCATTCCAGTTGATTAAACAATTTTATAACCTCCTCTCAATGCTAACACATTTCAATCTGATAACTAAGTTTGTGTATTTAGGTGAATCTCTATCTGTTTTTGCTTGCCAGATACTGGAAGTTCCCCATATCCGTTTTCTTCCGCCTCCCAAAAATGGGTGCAATGCTGAATGGGCGTTTCTGTTCACCATCTGAAAAACTGTCTCTTTTTGGCCCATTGGTGGCAATGGGCAACTTATGAGGCTCCCCTTTCCCCTGGGAACCTTCCCGTTCTTCCCTTCAAGGAAGCCTAGGCATCAGCAGCAGGGTTAAGAAAGCACCCTATCCAGCCCATTGGGGTGGGGGTGGGGGCTTCCCACAGGATCCCTTCCATTTTTTTCATTAAGACATGGATTTTTAAAAGCATCAGAGTTAAGATACCACTCTTTCTGGATCCTTTACCTTCTGTTTGTAGGTTTAATGCTTCTTAAAGCTGTTTCTACTCTCACATCAAATCCTGATTCATTTTATTAGGATATCAGAAAGAATAGTGGGGATGTTCAAAGGAAAACTTGCATGTTACTTTGCATAAACATTCAAAGAGTGCACACATTTCTCTGGCCTCTAGGCTTTGAGTACAATCCTAAAAGATTTCATAGAGTGGATTCATCCATTGCAAGGGTGGGCCCAGTTTTCATTAAGTCTACTTCTATTTTTCCACTTTAGAATTTGTGTGTGTGCATGTGGTTTTTTTGCCAACATTAGCTATGTAAAGTTGAGGGTATGTCAAATACAAGAGCCCACTCCAGGAGTTTATTTTTCAGCTGAGAGCCAATCCATTTTTGGAGTGGTTTGCATAGCCTTCAACACTTCACAGATGAAAACTGGGACACATATGGCCACACAACTTCAGAGTGCGCTCAAGAGCATAAAAACTATTAACAAGAAAGGACACATTTTTTCAGAGAGGGTTTCCTTGGTGCAAAATATGGATGCATCAAGTATTCTGCAGATCCTGGTTGGGGCCTAGGATGATCCTGAAGTGGTAACCATATCTGGAGGTGAGGAGGGAAAGTAACAAAATAAGTGAGAAGTAATTGTTTTAGGGTAGAATTTTGGCATGAAATTCAACAAATAGACAATTTTTCATTGCTTTCTCGTCTCTTGGCTTAACATAATCTCTTTTATACTAAGTGCATAAATGTTGGGGGGGCGGGGTGCATTGTAATGCCAACATGTTTAAAAATCCTGGAAGATGGGGATACGAAAACTCCAAGCTGAAATAACAGGACGAATACTAGAGAACACTAAAGTGTTTTCATGGACAACAACAATTCTAGGCCTTTTTGCTCCATGAGCAATTATTAATAAGTTGCTTTGTTCTTGTCTCTTTTCATTTATCTACTCTTTCTCATTTTAGGCAACAAGAGAAAACAGAAGTCTGCAATTTGTCATCACCATTTAGACACTCTTCTTCATCATGGTATAAAGGTCACAGGGCTAAGGTTTAGCCCTAAGTGTTATCTTTGAACTAAATTAAAAAGAGGAGAGTATAATATCAATTATAATATGCTTAGATGTGTTTTAGTTGTTGTGAAGTTTCCCATTAGTTTTCTCCCCTCAGCAGTCTCTTGTGGCAGCATCTTAAACACAAAATCATATACCCAGTTACTCTAGAAATGCAAAAAAGGTCAGATCCCATTCACATATGTGCCAATTTTGAAAGTTGCTCAGTCTTTCAATTTCTAATTCTGTTGTATGTACATTAAAGTTGTTTCTGACTTGTAGTGTTTTATAAGTTTTCTTGGTAATATTTTTTCAGAAGGAATTTGCCTCTGCTTTCCTTTAAGGCTATCCCAGTGGATTTCCATGGTTGACTAGACTCATCCTCAGTCAAACTACTCAAAATGTAGGAGTTTGCAAGATCTTAATATTCATGCTGAAGCTTCCTGACAAAAGCAAGCAAATTCAAATCATTTGGTTAATTACTTTATATCAAAGTACCATATTTCACTGCATAATAGTCACACTTTTTATCCCTTTTTGACCGAAAAGGGGGGTGCGAATACTACACTGTGGGGAAAAAATCTAGCTACAGAGCTGCACCCAGTCAGCTACCGAATGAAGCCCCATAGCTGGAAAGGAGGTAGACACTCAGGTGAGTGAAGCTTCACTCACCCACATGCCTGTCCCTTGGAAAGGAAAGGAAAAGGAAAGGAAAGATCACTATTATGAGGTGGTGACAATAACGCAGTGAATAATGGTATGTTCATTGTTCCATGTTTGAAACAACACTTGCCATTTCTCAGAATGTATCTCACAAACAACCTTTTGTCCTAACCACAGAACTTACCAGGTATGCATATCAGCCAAGAGCCAAACTATCAGTCTTTTGTGATTTTGGTTCTGTTTTTTCAAAACTTGTTTACCAGAACAATTTTTAGTAACAGAGGTCTAAACTCGTAAATATTAACACAGGAGAATATTTGGAAATCACTTTTCTTATTAAGTTCTCCTTGTCCTAAAATTCCCCCCTTTGAAACTGGAAGATATTTTCTTTATTGTATCACATTATTTTGAAATATCTTGGATATACTTCCCTACAATTCTGATCAGGTGTAATCTGGAAGTGAGACCTGACTAGACATTTAAACTTTGTAACAGTAACAAGAATAAACATTTCAACAATATAAAAGCAATGTTATAGTTTTGAAAAAGAATAAATATCTGCCAAGTTTGTACTCAAGTATTATCTGGAATGGGGGAAATCCTTCTCAGATTTTGCTGGTGTTACACAGAAAATGCTTTTTTATTCATTAATGCACATACAAAATATTATTTCAATTTCACAGAAACATATACCTAATATTATATCCAGTGCAGTAAGAACTGCATACAGATGTTTATTTGTCTGGACTTTGGTCTGAGTCCTATAAAAGGAATAAACATCAAAGTAACAATATGAAAAATAATATAATCAGCAACACTAGAGAAATAGCCTAATGTTCTATTAATAAGGAAAGTCATTAATATTTGAACATTATCTTAAGATGTGGTCCTGGAAAAACTGTCCACTGATGTCCTGGAGCAGCAGAATCCTTGCCTATGGCTTCCCTCCTCTGCACCTTGACCCAAGTGTAGTAGATCCATGATTAGTCACCTTTCACCTTTCCTGTAGTTTTTGACCAGTACCACTGCGTATCCCTCCTCAGGTTTTGCCATGTAGGGATCTTTCCAGTGAGACTACAGCCATCTGTCCACTTGGTCTCTAGACTTTATGTCATAGACTGTCTTTGTCAATAACAATGGGAGCTTTTGTAGCAAGCTTCTGTTAAAAGATTTTGTACATAATTTGTAGGTGTTGCTTTTCCTATTAAATGTAGCATTCTTTTTCTGGCCTATAGAGTGGTGCCACAAGGTCATAAAAGAATTGCAGTGGCACAATGGGTTAAACCCTTGTGCTGGCTAAGCTACTGACCTGAAGGTTGGAGGTTCAAATTCATGAGATGGGTTGAGCTCCCGTCTGTCAGCTCCAGCTTCTCATATGGGAACATGAGAGAAGTCTCCCACAGGAGGGTGTCCCCTGGGCAACATCTCCACAGATGGCCAATTCTCTGACACCAGAAGTGACTTGCAGTTTTTCAAGTCGCTTCTGACACAATAAAAAGGCCTTAAAATACTGACTTTTAATTTTTAAAGAGTATAATTAAAAGCAGTTTTAGCACAACTTATCTATTTTGTTCTTAAGACCTTGATTTTTTTCCTGCTTCTTAACCTCTGCACTATTTTAAAATTTCTAATATAATACATCACACTGGCAATGAAGATCCACATAGTTAAAGCAATTGTATTCCTGGTAGCAATCGATGGATGTGAGAGCTGGACCATAAGGAAGGCTGAGCAAAGGAAGATAGATGCTTTTGAACTGTGGTTTTGGAGGAAAATTCTGAGTGCCTTGGACCGTGAGAAGATCAAACCAGTCCATACTTCAGGAAATAAAGCCTGGCTGCTCACTGGAGGAAAGGATATTGTTGCACCTCAGAGTAGATTCACCTTTCTGAGAAATACCAAACTGCACACAGCCAGAAGTCTTTATGGTTTATTAAAAATAAAAGGTAAAAAGTTCATAAAAGCAAAGGTTAATGTTCCAAAAGATCAAGATAACATAGTACTTGAAGCATAATCCAATAGGCATCAGCAAAGCAAGACCCAAGAGAACATGACAAAGTCCTGGAAACCATGAACACAAAGACTGCAAGATAATCCAGCCTAGCCTAAGCAAGCTCCTTAGGTAAACGCGAAGTTGCTTTGACAAAGATCTGGTCTCAGACACCCTGTTTAATACCCTTTGCAAAACATGAAGGTGTTTCTCTGGCCTCTGGCCTCCCTCTTGTTTGCTATCATCTCACTCCTTGGAACACGGAATTCCAACCGATCAGCCTGATCTAAAGTTCCCATATCATCAAGGTCAATCTGCTCATTAGCTTTTTCGTTGCTCATTATCAGGCTGAGAACCAGGCAAAGAGCTGTCTTCCTTCTCGGAGTCAATATGCACCTGGCTATTTTCAGTATCAACACTCTCATGCCTTACTGTGGGAAACTGCACTTCTTCTTCACTGTCTATAGCAGGGAAATTTTGAACCAAACTGTGAACCTGAGTCCCATCATCCTTGTCAGAAACACTCTCTGATTCCAGCTGTGTCACAACAGATATTAGAGGTAGAGATGAAGTACTTTGGCCACATAATGAGAAGACAGGAAAGCTTAGAGAATACAATGATGCTGGGGAAAATGGAAGGAGAAAAGAAGACCAAGGGCAAGATGGGTGGATGCTATCTTTGAAGTGACTAGCTCGACTTTGAAGGAACTGGGGGTGGCCACGGCCAACAGGGAGCTCTGATGTGGGCTGGTCCATGAGGTCGCAAAGAGACAGAAGTGACTGAATGAATAAACAACAACGATGAGCTATATAACATTTCAAATCAATTTTAAATACATCAGGTATAAGCTTACACATTATATTCTGGAATTAGGGGCCCTAGTAAGATGACATTGCCCCTGTAATCCCAAATCTGAGTTTGAAAAATCTGGGTAGAAATTCTCTAACAAGCATTTTAACAACCTGTCTTCTCTCTTTTGTGTAAGGCTCTGTTTTTATCCAACTAGGAAAAATATTTGTTTTCATGTTAAGATAATATGATATTCTTGTCCTTTTGGCAAAGTCTATCTATCATATTTGTTTTCTCTTTCTTTTTCTTTTTTTCCTTTTGTGTTGGATCTATAGCAATATTTTTTTTTATTTTTCTTAGCCCTTACAACCATGACACTGATCAATAGCCAGAATGATATTTTTTTTTCATCCTAGGAATACAGTAGTACCATTTTAATTCTTTTTAAATGCATTTTTTCCAGCAGGTAGAATCTCCTATCTTCATCCTTTACCTTCTCCTTACTTCAAGTGCTGCAAACTAAGCTCCAGATGCAAAAGTATTTGCCCACAATTAATTCAGTAGCAGGAGAGGAGTAGGTATAATGGAATATTGCTCTTCGCAGTAGGCCCAGGCAAAAGGGAAACAGCTGCAGTATTTCCTTGCTTATATGTTCTTTGTCATTAATTTTTGTCATGTTGACCACATTATGATGGTGTGGTTTTAATAATGGGTGTAATGTTCTAAATGGTTTAAATGTGTATTAATTTTAATATGAATTTAAATGTTTATTTTCATTGTATGTTGTTTTTAAGACATTGAATAGTTGTCTACATGTAAAACCGCCTTGAGTCCCCTTCAGGGTTAGGAAGGGCAGGTATAAATATGGCAAATAAATAAATAATGATGTTGCTTGGCCACACGTGTTCTGGTTTTCATCTGTGAAATGCTGAGAGTACAGTATGGGTAGATTTTATATTAGTTTTAAATATCCAGAACATAAGAAACAAAAACCAAAAAACGTGCTTAGGCTGTAAATTTCAACAAAAGGTGCTAGCAGGTATATTCATTTTCTCCTTTCACGTTGCTTTGTTATACACCCAAACATGAGGAGAGCAAAAATTTGAAATAAATAGAATTTCAAAGGGAATAACATAGAGAACATAGGGGAAAATTATTAAAAGATGTGAAATTTTACAGAGAGACAAAACATAAGTACTTACACACATAGACCATGAAATCCAGTGCTACTATAAGCCAAATGGTTTTCTGTTTTTAATGTTAAGACTATGCAAGTTAAAAAAGGGAAATTTCAGACATTCAGATCAATTCAACTCAGTTCCTGTGCAGCTGGAGAGATCTGCAACAGCTGGATTTGCTGTCTCTCTCCATGCAGTGGAGACACCCACTGGTTCCAGAACTGGCTCATTGACTGGTTGTGCAGACTTGGAGCCAATGCTGATCGAAAGGACCCCACTCTGGATCAGCACCAAAATTTCTGGCACCTGACAATGGCCCTCAAGTTCTACATTCGATATAGGATTTTATAGCCTTTATAGTCCATAGCATGGAACTTGTCAGATCTGGCTATAGTTACACATGTCTTGATCACATCCTGTCTGAACTACTGTAATGCATTCCACATAGAGCTGCTTGTGGAAGCTATTCAGAAACGTCACCAAGTTCAAAATGCTATGGTCAGAATGCTGACAGTAGACAGTTGCAAGGAACTATATAACTTCCTTGTTAAAACATCTCCACTGGCTACAAGCACAATTCAAAGGGCTGGTAATGACCTGTAAAGCACAGCTTGAGTTCAGACTATCTGAGGCCCCTTCCACACAGCTGAATAAAACCTGGCAATATATGGCAGTGTGGACTCAGATAACCCAGCTCAAAGCAGATATTGTGGGATTTTCGGCCTTGATATTCTAGGTTATATGTCTGAGTGTGGACTCGGGTGTTATTTTTGTTTATTCATTCATTTGCTTCCAACTCTTCGTGACATCATGGACCAACCCACATCAGAGCTCCCTGTCGGCCGCCACCACCCCAGCTCCTTCAGAGTCAAGCCAGTCACTTCAAGGATGCCATCCATCCATTTTGCCCTTGGTCAGCCCCTCTTCCTTTTTCCTTCCATTTTCCCGAGCATCATTGTCTTCTCTAAGCTTTCCTGTCTTCTCATGATGTGGCCAAAATATTTCATTATTGCCTCTACTATCCTTCCCTCCAATGAGCAGTCGGGCTTTATTTCCTAAAGTATGGACTGGTTGGATCTTCTCGCGGTCCATGGCACTCTCAGGACTCTCCTTCAACACCACAGTTCAAAAGCATCTATCTTCCTTCACTCAGCCTTCCCTAAAGTCTAGCTCTCACATCCATAGGTGACCATGGGGAATACCCTTGCTTTAACTATGCAGATCTTCATTGCCAGTGTGATGTCTCTACTCTTGACTATTTTATCGAGATTGGACATTGCTCTCCTCCCAAGAAGTGTCTCCTGAT
Organism: Anolis sagrei ordinatus; assembly: GCF_025583915.1. Lineage (NCBI taxonomy): Eukaryota > Metazoa > Chordata > Lepidosauria > Squamata > Anolidae > Anolis > Anolis sagrei. Next base: position 96,830,892 of record NW_026847549.1, read on the forward strand.
TTCCTGGCTGCAGTCTGTGTCTGCAGTAATCTTTGCACCTAGAAATACAAAGTCTGTCACTGCCTCCATGTTTTCTCCCTCCATTTCCCAGTTGTCAATCATTCTTGTTACCATAATCTTGTTTTTTTTATGTTTAACTGCAACCCAGCTTTTGCACTTTCTTCTTTCACCTTGATTAGAAGGTTCCTCAGCTCCTCCTTGCTTTCAGTCGTCAAAGTGGTGTCATCTGCATATCTAAGGTTGTTAATTTGTCTTCCAGCAATTTTAACCCCAGCCTTGCATTTATCAAGCCCCACTCATCACATGATGTGTTCTGCATACAAGTTGAATAGGTTGGGTGAGAGTATACAATCCTGCCGCACGCCTTTCCCAATCTTGAACCAGTCTGTTGTTCCATGGTCAGTAGGGCTAGGCAACCACGAAAAAAAATGTTTCTAAACTCGATTCGTTTTTAGGGGGGTTTTGCGTTTCGATTTTTAAAAGAATTCCGAAATTTTTCTTTAAAAAAGTTCGAAATTTACGAAATTTCGGGAATTACGAAACAATTACGAAACGATTCGTTAATGGTGGACACGACCGCGCAATACGCTAAAAAACCCTCCAAATGGGACAGGGGGAACTTCTGAAGCTTCCCTCTCCATCTGTAAAATTTGTTTCTAAAATCGATTCGTTTTTTGGTGGTTTTTGCGTTTCGTTATTTAAAATAATTACAAAATTTTCCTTTTAAAAAGTTCGATATTTACGAAATTTCGTAAATGTGAAAAAATTACAAAACTTAACGAATCGATTTCCGAAACAATAACGAATCGATTCGTTAATGGCGGACGCGACCGCGAAATACGCTAAAAAACCTCCAAAACCTTCTGAAGCTTCCCTCTCCCTCTGTTGTTGACTGTTGGTGTGATATTATAATTTTTTTCACTACTTAAACAAAAAACAACCATAAAACTTGCCCCAGACATGCGGAAATAATAACGAAACGACCTCAAACCAATAACGAAACGAATACATAACGAAATACTAAGCATTTAACGAAACGAATTGAAAAATTCGTTTCTTTTTTAAGCTGCTCCAGAATGGTTCGTTATCGCTTCGTTAACAAAAAAATAACGATTTTTTAACGAAATCACGCAATACGCTAAAAAAACCCTCTCCCTCTGTTGTTGACTGTTGGTGTGATAATTATATATTTTTTTTCACTGATAAAACAAACAACAACTATAAAACTTGCACCAGACATGCGGAAATAATAACGAAACAATTTCGAAACAATTACGAAACAATTGCGAAACAATTACGAAACAATTACGAAACAATTACGAAACGAATTGAAACATTCGTTTCGATTTTTAGTTGCTCCTGAATGGTTCAATATTGCTTCATTATAAAAAAATGAATTAATAACGAATTACAAAATTAACGAATGAAACCGCCCAGCCCTAATGGTCAGTTCTTACTGTTGTTACTTGGTCCTTATACAGATTCCTCAGGAGAAAGATAAGGTGATTTGGTATCCCCATACCACCAAGAACTTGCCACAATTTATTATGATCCACGCAGTCAAAGGCTTTAGAATAGTCAATAAAACAGAAATAGATGTTTTTCTGAAACTCCCTGCCTTTCTCCATTATCCAGCCGATATTGGCAATTTGGTCTCTCATTCTGTGCTCAACCTGTAAGACCATAGTGGTATATGTGAATAAAGAGTGACATCTGCTGGTTCTGGAAAGGATGACACCTTAAATTCATTTTGGGAAAGTAAATGAAAATAGCATGATATTTTCAGACACTATATGATTGATAAACTATCAGTTGCAATAATTGACCAAAGTGGTTCTTGTGCTTTCATTATACCATCCAATACAATTTATTTGTACTTCTAGCCCACATATTTCTGTGCTCGGTTATTAAGCATCCCGTCAGCATTAGACACTTTGAATTCCCATTTGTTCCAGGACCCACCCAGACAGTACCTTTATTCCAGGACCTCCCACAGCAAATAAGAGGGTGGCCAGATGCCGTTCTCTGTAAACCTGGAAGTAATTGCAACAAAAGACAAGAATGTGAGATTTCCAGGTGCAGGAATATCGCGGAATATCCGAATCTTCACATGTCTGTATGTCCCTGCAATTGGAAACCATGGGATTTTTTTATCTTGGTTTGTTCCTGGGTTTTTGATGCTTGTTCCTGATTGTTCAGTTCCTAAAAAGAAGGTGACACTTGAGTAGAAGGTGACACTTTGTCCTGGGAAGAGGAACTTTATCCTTCACCTGTTTAATAAAGTTTGCAGCAGAAAAATAAAGTTCCTGGGGTGCAACAAGTACTTTCACAGTTATTAGTACACAACAAAAGAGGAACAGATACTTTTAAACCAGGAACAGAATGTCGTCTATATAAATAAAAATGTAATGTTCGTTTGTGATATTAACAGAACTCAAAAACCACTGGGGGAATTGACACCAAATTTGGACAGAACACAGCATTCAGAGCAATCTGTCTTGCACTCAAAAAAATTCCTCCCAAAAAACAGTAAGACATTAAATTTTAATGTTCAAACCCATTCTCTCTCTCCCCCCCCCCCCCCCCCCCCCCCCCCCCCGCCGCGTGAGCACAATCAGCACGAGAGGCACCAACGGCATGCCCAACCGGCAAACAGGCGAGAAGGCGACCCGCACCCATGGCAGAGAAAAGGGGCGGTGCTGGGTGAGCAAGGCCTGCCTCCAAAGCGCCTCCCTCCCGCCTGCTCCGCGCCTGGCTCTGAGGATCCTTCCTTCCAATGCCCAGGCAAGAGGTAAAGAAGGGAAGGAAGGGAAGCGGCAGAGAAGAAAGGAGAGAGAGAAAGAGGGAGGGAAAGAAAGCAGGAAAGAGTAGTTTCAGACTTAGGGCAACCCTAAGTCTAAAGTTTTGGGCAGGGGTCAGGTTTACCTGCTTTAGAATCATAGAGTTGGAAGAGACCTTGTGGGCCATCAAGTCCAATCCCCTATCAAGAAGCAGGAAAACCACATTCAAAGAATCCCCAACAGATGGTCATTCAGGCTCTGCTTAAAAGCCTGCAAAGAAGGAGTCTCCACCACACTCCGGGGCAGAGTTCCACTGCTGAGCAGCTCTTACAGTCAGGAAGTTCTTCCTAATGTTCAGGTGGAACCTTCTTTTCCTGTAGTTTGAAACCATTGTTCTGTGTCCTAGTCTCCAGGGCAGCAGAAAACAAGCTTGCTCCCTCCTCCCTATGGTATCCCCTCACATACTTATGCATGGCTATCATGTCTCCTCTCAGCCTTCTCTTCAGCAGGCTAAACATGCCGAGCTCTTTAAGCCACTCTTCATAGGTTTTGTTCTCCAGACCCTTGATCAATTTAGCCGCCCTCCTCTGGACACATTTGAACTTGTCAACATTTCCCTTCAATTGTGGTGCCCAGAATTGGACACAGTATTTCAGGTGTGGTCCGACCAAGGCAAAATAGAGGGATAAATATTGCATTGAATTACTTGCAGGATATGCATATGTTTAAATCAAAAATGAAATTCCTATTTAGATGTGGGTCCCATCTTCAATACTATTTGTATGTACAAATATAGATTTCCATTTATGTATGTGTATGCAAACACTGGTATTCCAAAATCTGGAAAAAAAATCCAATATCCAAAACTCTTCCAGTATCAAACACTCTGAATAAAGTATAGTCAGTCGGTAACAGTCAGCTGCAAATATTCCCTTTAGGACAAGATTCTAAAACAGGTGCTTGCTATACAACTCAAGATGCTCTTGGATGACACTGTTTGAACATGTTTCAATTTATTTCCAGAATCGGATACATCAAGAACAAATAACAACAATGGGAAGGCAATGTTTGACAGGAAACTAATAAGGATCAGCAGTACATTTGTTTCATAGGACTTCACAGCTACTATTTCTTTTTTAAAAACCTTATACTCCTACTTTATACTACGTGTTTTATAATGTGTACACTGGTCCTAAAACAAATCATCATGGCTGCATCTACCATAAAGAACAAAAATAATCAAAACATTATGAAAACCTACTGTCTCTGTATACCACACAGACATACAACTAATGGATATTTTAACATGTTAATTAATTAATTAATTAATTCTGAAGTCATTAAGCTTTAATCTTCAAGGAATAGTGTTAGAATCACAGACACTTTAAGGGGCCAGACTCAAAAGTGATTTCAATACAGAGTTTATTAAAACAAAGGAAAAAGGACGCAGAGGCACTTAAATGCAGTGTCGCTGGTCAAAACTCAAGAAACAACCAGTCCTGGTTCAAAAAGGTTTACAGGAATATAATCCAGATCAGTTGGATAAAAGAAATGAATCAAACAAAGCATTCTGAGGTCAAACAAAAAGGCAGAGTACATAACTGGTTAACAAAAGGAGGAGCCGCAGGAAGAGAAGCATCATCAGCCGAAGTTCAGGGTCGAAGCGGGAGAAATCCAAAACAGCGCAGCTCCAGAGTCCGCAGAAGCAGCATCTTTAGCCAAGCTGATCCAGGTCCAGGAAGGGAGAAGTCCACACTCACAAGAAGCCAGTCCAGGTCAATAACAAGCAAACAATCAAGAGATTCAAACTGCAGATCTCAAACCAACACCGAACACGAAACTGGCAGCAGCAAGTCACACAGCACCCAAAACACAAACACACTCCAACACCTTGCCTTCTGCAAGGACCCTTCACCCCTGAACCCACTTTTATTTACAACTCATCATCAGAAGATGAACTGACCACCGCCCCATCATTATCCCCCGCAGCTGCTTCCAGCTCTTCATGTGAGCCACCTTGTCTTCCCCTCCAAGTCCTCCAGCTCCTGTCAAGACTTAGATCCCCCAAGACTCAGTTGGATACCCTGAATGCCAGTCTTCACCCCCAGAGAACCCCATAAAGGTATCACTAGTTGTTGGCTCCTCACAAATAGCTTGCACTTCTCTTATCTTAGTCCAATCCATGGTGTCTCCTTCACTCATTGACCCATCATCCCCAGAGAATCCTTCAAATTACTCCTCATCTGTAGGAGCTGAAAATATGTCCCAGATACTCTTTGCTGCTCATCATCAGATTCCTGCTCCCGAGTAACCCTTTTTCCTCTTCTGGCACCCATACTCATTGACCCATCATCCCCAGAGAATCCCTCAAACGACTCCTCATCTGTAGGCACTGTATGTATGTCCTGGATCCTCTTTCTCTGCTGCTCATCATCAGATTCCTGCTCCCGAGTAACCCCTTTCCCCCTTCTGGCATCCACACTACTGTTTGTAATGTTACTCACAGGCTCTACTACAACAAATAGATTGCAAGGTTTGATAGCAGAGATCTTTAAGATTCTGGGAGAGCAAAAAATGACCACAGAGAGAGGCCTGGAGATAAAACACAGTGAAATTCATACAGCAGGTTTGTATGAGAGAGACAACATGAAGAGATTGAACAGGCAGATTACGACAATTCTGCTTTGCTCATCATTCACAAACTCTCTCAGTTTGCAGAGAAATACAAAAGTGTGTTATTAAAATGGTGTTAACAAGGTTTCTCCACAAACCTCATGAAACAAAACATAGTGCAGAGTCGAGCATGAGGTAGTGGTGTTCGGGGAAATAACAACAACAACAACAACAACAACAACAACAACAACAACAATTTTATTTGTAATCCACTCTATCTCCCCAAGGGGACTCGGGGCAGTTTCCAGAACAAAAGTGGCAAACATTCAATGCCACAATGAAGTCAGTATTGTGAATGCAACCTTAGTTGCCAAGTTACCATAATATTTAAGAATACCCACAGATTACTTTGAGCAAAGTGTTTAGCTCCTTAGAAATCAATTCATATAGTAGATATGGATCACCAGAGCAGGGCAGAATGAGGATGCATCTACACTGTAGAGCAGCGGTTCCTAACTTTGGACCTCCAGGTGTAACGGACTTCAGCTCCCACAGTTCCTAACAGCTGGTAAGCTGGCTGGGATTTCTGGGAATTGAAGTCCAAAACACCTGGATGCCCAAAGGTTGGGAACTACTGCTGTAGAAGGTTTATTGCAGTTTGATACAAACGTCAACTGCCATACTATGGAATCGTGGTAGTTTTACAAGGCCTTTTGTTTTCTCTGCCAACTAGTGCTGGTACTTCATCAAACTACAACTTTCATAATTCCATAGCATTGATCTGTAACAGTTAAAGTGATGGGGAAAGGCATTCATTCCACAGCGTAAATGCACCCTCTTGATAACTGTGACTTCTGCTGGCTTTTTGGCCGGGGAATGCCTCCAGTCAGTCTACAACAGTGGTTCTCAACCTGTGGGTCCCCAGGTGTTTTGGCCTACAACTCCCATAAATCCCAGCCAATTTACCAGCTGTTAGGATTTCTGGGAGTTGAAAGCCAAAAACATCTGGGAACCTGAGGTTGAGAACCACTGGTCTACAACAAGAGGCAGGTAGGGAATGATTTCTTTGAAATCCTGTGAGGCAGGAAGACTCCCCTGCTCCCTCACCTGGATGATCTTCCAAGTTGAACTTCGGCAACTACAGGTCTCCCGATGTTTCCTTTGTCAATCCACAATGCCTACTTCCTCCAGCAGTTCTTTTCATGTCCCACAACTATGAGAATAACCCTAGCATTTGTAGTTGACCCACAGAAGACTAGCTTGGAGAAACTTGCACCCATCTGAGCTTGGATTGGAAATGGGGACAGGGGAGCTGAGAAGTGAGTCTTCCTTCTTGCTCCCTCTCTGCACTTGTTTATTGACTAAGGTCTTCTCCTTGGCAGCTCCATTTCTTTCCTGGATGGAGAGAGGTGAGCAGCAGAAAAAGTCCGGCAAAGCAGAGCTTGAATGGGAGCAGATTTCTTACAATCCAAGCATGCCCAAATTTAGCTTTGCTAGGATGCACTTCTGCTTCACACTTGTCAATAAGAAGGATGATATATATAGAACACAAATATCTATTGCTAAGATACACAAAGTATTATGTTATTGGACAGATTGGACTATTATGTTTATCTAAATGAATATGGACATTTATCCATGACTAAGAGAAGTTGTTCTTCTATATTGTTTTTATAAGTAATAAACCTGTCATATGACATTGTATTTGAAGTTTCAACAACAATAACATAATACTTTGTGTAATGAGAAAGATGAGACATTTTGTGGTCCAGAAGGTAGAAGAGGCAGCAAGGGGTCAGCTATTTTCGTTCTGATCCTAACCAATAATGATGACATGGTAAATGGGGCAGAACTAGAGGATTGTGTTCTTCCAGTCTGGTTTATTGATGCCTCATCATTACCATTATTCTCAGTAGGCAAAGGTGGATGTTTATCAAGTGTTACAGAAATACGGCAAGGAATTGGTCTTGGAAGAATTATAGATGGAGATAGCAATCTTTCCATTTTAGTTGGGCCCTCAACACCATAAGTACTGTGTCTTTTGGAATGAACACTGGAGAAATAGTGTGTATTTTACTAGTCACTCTGTTTTTTATTATAGTTTGTGTAAGTGATTCAGATGCTTGTTCTTGATTTTGCTTATTAGAAAGCCCATTAGAAGATGTAACATCGTGTACTCTCTGGAGACAAGGCTCAGATTTAGTAGCTGAATCACTTCCTTCACACTATTTTAAGGAGATGAGAACACCATCTTAGAAGCCTTACATTTATCATGCCTTAATGAGGCACCTAATTGTGATTTCATGTTTGATTCAGCAGCAAACATCAACGGAACAACCTTTATACACAATGATGGAAGTAGACTTATTTTTATGTGATATATCATTCCATTTGGTGCCTTCTGGGACATTTACAGGATCTGTGCTAAGGAAAAATACAGAGGACATTACTGAGCCTTCTTAAAAGCCTCCTTCGTCAGTTATTTGTGCCTCTGAAAATTCCTTGTGATTATATTTCCTTCTTTTCATGTTATCTCCATTTTCCATTTTCCTTTCCTAAGATATTTCTTGACTCAGCCAAAGGGTAAAATAATGTAAAACACATTTTATCAAAGGAAGATGGAACACTGGTCTCCTGAACAGCATCAAAAGACTCATCCCTGCCTACAGAAGTGGGAGAAGCAAAAGACTCGGGGTTAGTTTTAGCTAAGGGAGGATCATACTATGGGGGAGAAAGAGAGAGAAAGCCCCACTTCTAGGGCTGGGCGGGGAGGGGGGGGGCTGTGGTTACCAGGACCAGCTGCAAGAGGCAGAAAGAAGAGTAAAAGTCGCAGGAGGCAAAAAAAAGAACACAAATAATCAAATATAAGGAAAACACACCAAAGTGTGCATTTATTAAAAGGGTTTCTTTGTAAGAAAAGGGAAGGGTTTAAGAAAAAAACTGCTACATGGCTCCTCCACTCCTTCAAACCTCCGATTATCCGATCATCTGGGCTCCGGGCTCCTGCTCTCTGCGGACCTCTCTGCCACAGCTCCAATTATATTCTATTATTAATTTGACTGGGGAGGAGATCAGCATTTGACAACAGCATCATTCTCACAATTATTATTATTATTATTATTATTATTATTATTATTATTATTATTACTTTATTTATACCCCGCCACCATCTTCCATAGGGACTCGGGGAGGCTTACAAAATATGACATACATAAAATACATAATACATAAAATAAAATGCATCAACATGAAAACAATGATACATTACATTAACAAAGTATATAAATTGGATTAAAAAACCTCTATTAAACATAGAATCAGTTAAAAGATGAATGTATTCAATGTAGCAGCCCTGATGAATGCACAAAATATAGATTTAAAGTCCTAAGTGACTGGCAATCAGTTCTGGTTACTGTCTAAACATGATCAAATGCCTTCTGGAAAAACCAAGTTTTTAACTCTTTCCTAAAGTGTTGTAGTGTAGAGGTTTGTCTAAGTTCACTGCAGAGGACATTCCAGAGTCAGAAGGTCACCACCGAGAACGTCCTCTCCCTTGTCCCCACTAACCACACTAAAGATGGAGGCGGGACCAAGAGGAGGGCCTCCCCAGCAGATCTTAGAGCCTACACCAGTTCATAGGGAAAGATGTAGTCACGAGGATAGGCTGGACCTGAACAGTGTAGAGCTTTATAGCTGGTAACCTGCAGTTTGAATTGGGACCAGAAACACAGGCAGGCATGTAGCCGGGGGAGGAGGCTTGAGGGGCTTCAGCCTCCCCCCCCCCGAAATTCTCATGGTGGTTCGCGAAAAGGCCTTACTGGTGCATTATTTAAACTGTTATGTTTATTCATATCATGATCTGATCACCATACTCAATATATCCCATATGCATGGGGGTATTGGGGTAATGATACAAAAGGTTTGCTAGGCTAGACCCTCTTTCACTCAGACTCACCCCCCCCCCGAAACTCAGCCCCCCCGAAACCCCCCCTGAAAAAAATTCAGCCCCCCCCCCCCAAACGAAATCCTGGCTACGGGCCTGCTTATGACCAACCAGTAAAGCTGCTTCAATAGGGGCATGGTATGCTCCCTATAATTAGCTCCAGTTAGTAATCTGGTTGCAATAGTTTGCTGGTATGAAAATCGTCCAGTACGTTTCACCAAATGTCGTTGGAATGCCCTTTTAGTGTAGCCAAATGAATCCATTCTTTCATGTTGAACTGTGTGTTTTCCATGTTGTAGTGGATCTGCTGCAGAAAATGAATGTTTATTGGAGTAATATTTATTTGGCACAAATATTTTTCCTTTGAAGTTTTTCAACATTTTACTTTCTTTTCAGTCTATGAGGCACTTATGGGATTGCTTGCAGAACTGAAAATATATGTAGCAGGTGACTGGCACCTGCTACAGGCATAATGACAACCTTCACCTGTTTGGCACTTTTGTTTCAGTAAATATATCACTGAGTTCTAGGCTTATGTGATCAATGAAAACAAATGTTTCAGTACTCATTAAAAAATTAGAGGGTGGGGGGATCATTTCTAAAATGTTTCCGTAATTGGACAGGGTCTGTATGCCTTTCTCCATCTTTGTTAGAGCTATTGACATAACACTTGCTATGTGTATAGAACACATTTACCACTGTTAGTCCATCAAGTTTCACAATGTTTTACTTTTCCACAATATTTAGGGGGATTTTAAATTTTTTTACAAACAACATTTAAAAAAAAAGAACTACAAGAGATATCTCCTTGAATTTTCTATGCAATGACACAAAATTACAGGGGATAATTTCCCCCAAAGATTCAGAAATATTCATACATCTACCAATTTTTGGGAATTTTAAGAAGTATTTACAAAAACCTTTTTTAAATAAAAAAGCCACAACA
>NW_026847549.1:96843166-96941758 GCF_025583915.1 Anolis sagrei ordinatus
CCTTGGGGGAAAGATGCCACGTCCATCCTCCTTTTAAGACTAATAGCCCCCAAGCGCGACGGCACAGTATTGCAAAAAAAATTATTCTACCGATTCATGCCATTGCTGCAGCTCGTTTCGCCATCAAACAGCATTAATTTTTACAGTGTAGATGCACCCCCTGAATCCGCTAACTCCAAGGTCATTCCCATCAACTCCAGTAGATGAAATAGTCAGCACTTATTGTTATTGCCTTGTTAAGTGCCATGATATGAAGGTGTTGATGAACTTGGCTGTAGCCAAGAAAGAGTGCTAGTTGACAAAATGAGGGACCATTGGTAAGCGAGATCTAAAGGTGCTTCTAAAAAGTCCAGAAAGGCCAGTGAGCAATATTACAGCCTTATCATATGGGACTACCGAAACATCCTAGGATACTTCTGTCCTGGTTCACCCATGAAGCCCCACACTGCCTATCAAATGATGTAGGGTGACTTCCAGTGGAGCTCCATGGGTGAACTAGGGTGACAGCATGGTGGAATGCCACTGCCACCAACACAGAAGCCACCCCATGGTCCATAAGGAACAACGGGGCTTTGGCAGAGTGGCAACACTTCCTCACATGGGATGGGGAAGTGTCAGCTGGTGCCGGAACTGCTCCACTGCCATCCTGCTTCCACCATGATTCACCGTGGAAGTGATGAGGTCCATATGATAAGGTCCTTAGTTTGGTTTTGAACTGTAAAGAAAATGTCCAGGGGAAAGGACATCTCTGGATTGCTAGCACATTGATCAGAAGGGAAAAGATGGAAGGGAGCGGGGGAATCAAGTTAGGTACAAGTGTCCAAACTAAGTCTTTAACCTTGTAAATTTGATTCTATTGTTTATATGTGTATAGGTAGGTGGGAACTGAGTTAGCTTGCTGACATAATAACACCGACCTCAGTACATTTCTCTTCTCTTGGAGGGTATCAAAATGAGAGTTGTACCATAAAGAGACCAGCAACAAGAAATGCTCAAAGGAAGAAGCCAGCATAATCATCAACAGCAGCAAGAAGAATGAAAAGATTCTGGTAGTTAGGGTATAGGGAGACCTGTGCGGCAGTCTGATAAAATAAATTGAGAAGTGTGCTGTCTCCTTAGAATACATATCCAGAATGTCACTGACAACTTGCAGAAGCAACTCAAGAAAGAGGCAATTAATGCCTCTTTCTCATTAATATGGTTACCGGTGATACTGCAAAGAAGACTTTTGATCCTATCACTTCAGACTACAAAACTTTGGGTAGGAAGGTGAAGAGGCCCAGCTGATATTTTGGCAAATCAGATTCCCATACGCAGAAATTCTTGGATGAAATAGATTGTCTAGAATCATAAGAGTTGGAAGAGACCACAAGGACCATCCAGTCTAACCTCTTGCCATGCAAGAAAATACTATCAAAGCAGTCCCGATTGTCATCTAGCCTCTGCTTAAAAACCTCCCATCAAAATGGAGCCCTTGAGACAGCCAGCCCTCAGTGACACGGCTGGAATAATCCCATAAGAATAGAAAGGTTAGCCAAATCCTTCTGGATTTTTCCCAAGCCAGATAACCATCAGGTTCATCTATATAAATAAAAATGTAATGTTCGTTTGTGGGATTAACAGAACTCAAAAACCATTGGATGAATTGACACCAAATTTGGACACAAGACACCTAACAACCCAATGTATGTCCTTCACTAAAAAAAATGATTTTGTCATTTGGGAGTTGTAGTTACTGGGATTTATAGTTCACCTACAATCAAAAAGCATTCTGAACCCCACTAACAATGGAATTGAACCAAACTTGGCACACAGTTCTCCCATGACCAACAGAAAATACTGGAAGGGTTTGTTGGGCAGTGTCCTTTGGTTTTGGAGTTGAAGTTCACCTACATCCAGAGATCACTGTGGACACAAACAATGATGGATCTGGACCAAACTCTACATAAATACTCAATATGCCCAAATGTGAACACTGGTGGAGTTTGGGGAAAAAAGAATCTTGACATTTGGGAGTTGTAGTTATTGGGATTTATAGTTCACCTACAATCACAGAGCATTCTGAACCCCACCAAGGATAGAATTGGCCCAAACTTCCCACACAGAACCCCCATGTGGGCCACAGCAATGCATGGCAGGGGACGGCTAGTTATATATGTAATCAAAGATAGCCAATATCCTGTGCCTATCACCCCTCCAAGAAAATTCCAGCATGACAGCTGTGATGTCAGCAGGGCTTTCAGATCCTAACCAACTTCTTTTCTGGTCAATCTGAGAAGAGAGTGGAAGGTTCGAATGGTTGTTAAAACCGTATAAAATGTTTTGCATTTCTCTATATTCTTATGCTTCTATATTTTGAAACAAATTGTTGTTCTTGAATCCTTTTTGGCTGAATTGTAATAAACTTCTGTGGCTTGTCTTCAACCTGGTGAGTTGGTTTCTCTGTCCTGGCCCTTCCTGTCTAGCATACACTCACCAGGCAAGGATCCTCTGATCCATGATCCTAGCTGTAAAAGAGAGTGGGACAATGACTTCCCTCAATCTAAACACTACATTCCTATTGATGGAGGCTAGAATCACATTGGATTTGTAAGATGCTTCATCACACTGTTGACTCGTGTTCTGCTTGTGGTCTACTATGGCTGGACCTACACTGCCCTTTATCTCAGGATCTGATCCTGATTATCAGCTTTTCCCAAATTATCTGGCAGTGTAGATCCATATATTTCAGTTCAAAGCAGATAATCTAGGATCAGATCCTGGGATAGAGATTTTGAGATACAGAAATCCAGATTGTCTACTTGAACTGGATGAGATATTGCACTGTAGACTCATATAATCCCATTCAAAGCAGATAATGTAGATTATCTGCTTTGACAATCTGGATTTTATGGCAGTGTAGAAGGGGCCTCAGAGTACTAGATTTGATGCAGTACAGAGTATTGTATTGTCGAAGGCTTCCACTACCTCTGAGGATGCTTGCCATATATGCAGGCGAAACGTCAGGAGAGAATGCCTCTAGACCATGGCCATATAGCCCGAAAAAAACCTACAACAACCCAGTACAGAGTATTGATGCAGACTAGAATCACATTGGATTTTTAAGCTGCTTCATCACACTGTTGACTCATGTTCTGCTTGTGGTCTACTAAGGATGGATCTACACTGCCCTCTATCCCAGGATCTGATCCTGATGATCAGGATCAGATCCTGATGGTTTTAATAACTGTTTTGATATTTGATATTTGATGATGTACTGTTTTTAATATAATTTATGTTTAAAGTATGGTTTTAATATTGTAGTTGTCAGGCCTTGAATTTTTGCCATTATCTGTGTGTAAACCGCTTTGAGTCCCCCTAGGGGTGAGAAAAGCGGTATATAAATGCTTTAAATAAATAAATAAATGAGTAATAGATCCCTTACACACGTTTTCAAGTCAATAAATGCTGTAAATAAATAATAGATCCCTTACACACGTTTTCAAGTCAACAGCCAACCACCCAGTATGTGTGTATTTTGTTTTATTGCCTAGTAAAAAGGTAAAGGTAGTCCCCTGACATTGAGTCCAGTCATGTCTGACTCTGGGGTGTGGTGCTCATCTCCATTTCTAAGCCATAGAGCCAGCGTTGTCCGTAGACACCTCCAAGGTCATGAAGCCGGCATGACTGCATGGCGCACCATTACCTTCCCGCCGGAGTGGTACCTATTGATCTACTCACATTTGCATGTTTTCGAACTGCTAGGTTGGCAGAAGCTAGGGCTGACAGTGGAAGCTCACGCCGCTCCCCGGAATCTAACCTGCGACCTTTCGATCAACAAGCTCAGCAGCTCAATGCTTTAACCCACTGTGCCACCGCAGTGCCTAGTACTATTGCCTAGTAGTACCACATATTTCTCCCTCCTGAATTCATTTTGTTAGTTCTTGGCCCAGCTATCTAACCTGTTAGGGTCATTTTTTATTCTGATCCTGTCCCCTGGAGGATTAGCTATCCCTCCCAATTTGGTGTTATCTGCAAATTTGTTATGCATGCCTCCTATTTCATTATCCAATTATCCAATAATTGAACAACACTGGGCCTAGGACAGAATCCTGGGGCACTCCATTATCTTCTTGTAAACAAAGTAGTAAAATGTGGGCTAGACAATTACTACTGTTAGGTGGATAGGAAATTGGTTGACAGGCCAAACCCAAAAGGTGCAGCTTACCAATGACTCTTCTTCACCCACATTTCTGCTTTGAACTGGAATATATGGCAGTGTGGACTCAGATCACTCAGTTCAAAGCAGATATTGTGGGATTTTCTGCCTTGATATCCTGGGATCTAGGGCTGTGTGGAAGGGGCCAAGCATTTCCCTGGACATAAACCCGGAGTCCTGCCCTTGATTTGGATTAAACATTAGAAGGAACTCCTTGACGTATATACAGCAAAACCTAATCCATCCCCTCCTTTGATTTCTAAGGGAAGCACTTTCCCAGCTTTGAACCCGGAAGATGAGACGCGGTGTGGTTTCTTTAATTTCTTATTTCTAGGGGCCAGTCAGGCTATGCGGGGGCGGGGCTTCCCAGGGTTGCCTCTGCCGCCGCCCTGCTGTCCACCCTGGGGGGGCGGGGCCTGAGGGCTGCGGTCTTGGCGGCATTTCCGGGAGGGGCGGGCCTTCGACGCAGCAGCAGCCAAAGGGGACTGGGCGCCCGGCTGGAAGCCGCTCCTTCTCGGCGCGCGGCTCGAGCAGAGTTGACTATATATGGTCAAAGCCAGGGGGAGACAGAGAGAGAGAGAGAGAGACAGACAGGGAGAGGGAGGAGGGGGGAAATAGGGAAGAGCTGTGCGCGCGGCGCTTCCTGGTTGCCTGAAGCAGCTCGCGAGCCCCAGGACTTGGGCGGCCGGTGGGCGCGTGCGTGCATTGCCTTCTCTTTTCCCTCCGCGTTTGTCGCAGCAACAGCAGCAGCAGCGGGAAGATGCCTCACGAGCTGAGTAAGTGCCTCGCGCGCCCGCCTTGGCTGCACTGCAGCTGCTTCCATGACAGGGAGAGGCGGAAATGAAAAGAGGGAGGGAGGGAGGGAGAGAGAAGGAGAGGCGCCTCGCCCCGTCGCCGCAGTGATGCCAGCGAGGCTCTACCTTCCTGGCATTAGTGCCCGCGTCCAGGGGGATTATATGCTCAAGGCTTTCATGGAGGGGAGGGTGAGGAGGAAGGAAGGAAAGGAGCCATTTCGTTTGCGTCCCGCCCTGAAGGAGAAGGGGAAAAAGATGGAACCTCTTTGGAAAAGCGAGATTGCAGCCCCCTCCTTCCTTCTTTCCCCCCTTCTTCTGGTATTAATTGCCATTCAGCAAATTAGGGCGAGGGCAGGGAAAGGTGGCCATGATGATCCACAGGAATTCCTCCTGCCCTCCCTCAGGGAAGCCAGAGGGGAGATCAGCCCCCCTCCCTTTTCCAGGGTGATTTCCAGCAACAAGTTATTATTATGTAG
This sequence comes from Anolis sagrei ordinatus, assembly GCF_025583915.1. Classification (NCBI taxonomy): domain Eukaryota; kingdom Metazoa; phylum Chordata; class Lepidosauria; order Squamata; family Anolidae; genus Anolis; species Anolis sagrei. The sequence goes on from NW_026847549.1 coordinate 96,848,635, forward strand.
CCACAGTTGGGCTGCTGCTGCTGCTATTGCCTGTAATGCCTTGCTAACCTCTCCCTCCCTCTCTGTTTTCGTTTGATTTCCAGAAAAAGTGTTTGCCAGCCTGCCTCAGGTGGAAAGAGGCGTTGCCAAAGTCCTTGGGGGAGACCCAAAGGGCAAGAACTTTCTCTACACCAATGGGAAATGTGTCATCATTCGAAACATTGATGTAATGTATCCTCTCCCCTTTACTCCTTTTTTTTTTTCTTTCTCTTAGAGCCCTTCCACACATGCATATAACCCGGAATATCAAGGCACAAAATCCCACAATATCTGCTTTGAACTGGGTTTTCTGAGGGYTCTTCCASACAGCCCTATATCCCATAATATCAAGGCAGGAAATCCCACAATATCTGCTTTGAACTGGGTTTTCTGAGGGCTCTTCCACACAGCCCTATATCCCAKAATATCAAGGCAGGAAATCCCACAATRTCTGCTTTGAACTGGGWTKTCTGAGGGTTCTTCCAGACAGCCCTATATCCCAGAATATCAAGGCAGGAAATCCCACAATATCTGCTTTGAACTGGGATATCTGAATCTACACTCAGATAATGTGGGATTTTCTRCCTTGATRTTCTGGGATATAGGGCTGTCTGGAAGGGCCCTCTCATAGAGCCCTTCTACACAATCCTATAACCCAGAATATCAAGGCAAAAATCCCATAATAATAATAAGCTACTCTGGGACTTCTGAATTCAAGCAGACAGAGTTTTGGAGCACAATGCTCCTGACTTCACAATCGTGTTAAAAAAACAAAGTATGGATTGTTGATGTTGCAATCCCAGACAACAGCAGGATTGAAGAGAAACAACTGGAAAAGCTGACACAATATGTGGATTTAAAAATCGAACTGCAAAGACTCTGTCATAAGCCAGTCAAGGTGGTCCCAGTGGTGATCGGCACACTGGATGCAGTGCCTAAAGACCTTGGCCTGCACTTAAACACAATCGGCACTGACAAAATTACCATCTGCCAGCTACAAAAGGCCACCTTACTGGGATCTGCATGCATTATTCGTCGACACATCACAAAGTCGTAGACACTTGGGAAGTGTCCGACGTGTGATCCACTACAACAGCCAGCAGAGTGTCTGCTGTGGACTCATCTTGTTGTGTTTCAAATAATAATAATAACAACAACTTTATTTTTTATACCCCACTTCCATCTCCCCAAAGGGACTCAGGGCAGCTTACATGGGGCCAAGCCCACTCAACACAGTTTAAAGCAAAACACAATAAAATACAATATGAGATACTACTACAACTTTATAACGATATAACAATATATAAAAACAGGCATCAAACCCAACAACCACAATGTAGTTCATTTCTCATAACGGGTGGGCAGACTGGTCCAATATCTGCTTTGAACTGGGGGCCCTTCCACCTCTGAATAAAATCGTACATTATTTGCTTTGAACTTTAATATATGGCAGCGGGGACTCAGATAACCCAGTTTAAAGCAGATATTGTGGAATTTTCTGCCTTGATTTTCTGTATTTGGCTGTGTGGAAGGGCCCTAGGTTATCTGAGTCTACACTGCCATATATTCCAGTTCAAAGCAGATAATGTGGGATTTTATTCAGATGTATGGATGGAAGAAACCTTAGTGATTGGTGTGTTTGTGTGTGTGTGTGTGTGCGCGTGCTGGGATAGTTTCCTAATCTCTGTCAAGAATCCCAAGGTCAGAATGGTCTGTCACGGATTCAGGAAGAAGGGAAGGAGAGAGTGACTCACAGGAGCTGAGAATAACCAACCCCAGCTTGCATCTAGGAAGGACCTCTCTGCAAGCTAAAATGGTGATGAGTTGTACATGCATTGAAATAAATATCAGTGACATACAACAAGTGGCTCGGTGGATGGAAAGTGGGAGGCACTGTGGGTCCTGTGTTATTTTACAACTCCCTATGGGTGGCGACCAATACCACAATACTAAGGGCCCTTCCACACAGTCATATATCCCAGAATATCAAGGTGGAAAATCCAAGAATATTTGCTTTGATTTGGGTTATTTGTGTCCACTCTGCCATATATTCCAGTTTAAAGCAGATAATGTGCGATTTTATACAGCTGTATGGGAGGGGCCTAAAGAAGTGAAAGTGTATACACTATAGAAGGAATGCAGTTTGACACCACTTTGACTGCCATGGCTCAAGGCTGTGGAATTATTGGATTTGTAGTTCAGTGAGGCAAAGAAGACCAAATACCTTATAAAACTACATCTTCCAGGATTCCATAGCCTTGAGCCACAGCAGTTACTTTTAATTCTATAAGTAGCAGAACTGGAACCAAATATCTCTTCCATTACTGGGGATATGTATATGTGGTGTCGGTCTGGTGGAGAACTCTTTTCATATCTATACCCCATCTACATTGCCATATAAAATCCAGATTATATGCTTTAAACTATTATATGACAGTGGTGACTCATATAATCCAGTTCAAAGGAGTTAATGTGGATTATCTGCTTTGATAATCTGAATTATATCGCAGTGTAAAAGGGACCCTGGATTACAATTACAAATTCTTGTGGATCTTTTTGCTTCGGAGTTTATGCATGTTTTTTGTTGTATTTTTAGCTTGTAATACATTTTAAACAAAAAAAAGTTGCAAATGTCCCATTCCTCCCCCCCCCCCTCCTTTTAATATGGCATTATTTAGAGTGTAATTTCAAAAGGCTACCGTTCCTTATAGTATCTCAGGGCAGAGGAGCACAGTCAGCAGTTCTGAGGCCTAAAGTCATGGTCAGCAGCAAGGGAATATATGAAAGTATTTTAATAATGATGATACTTAACACCAACCATATTTTTTTCTCAGTGAATCAATCTACACAATAGTACTGTTAGTGCTGTTTATGTTTCTAGGTACACAGACCTTCAACCTGGTGAAACTTTATAATGTTGGAAATTACCCATGGGAAATTTTTCCTTGCAGAACTGAAAACCATATGTTGACAAATTTCTTGCACACACAGTATTAGTACATAGAAATTGTTATAAGAAGACACCTATGTTAGATAGAAGTAGATATGATTGTTACTAGGCTTGCCAGAGAAACCAGACATATTTTGTAAAAATGTTAGATGTGATCTTCCCAAACCATGAGATGGAATCAGTCTTCCACAAATTTGTTGTGGTGTGCCTTCCCTACTCATCCAAGTTCAATCCGTCTTCTGTATGAAGTTGCTAGACAAAAAGCTGGGAAACTGTTCTTTGAGTTGTGTTTTTATCAGAAATGGTCTGAATGCCCTCAAAATTCAAAATGACACTTAATACCTATGCTCCCATGAAGAGGAGGAGGGGCAGATTGTGATGATCACAAATCTTGACTGGCCAGGAGGACAATTGCACAAGAATACACATAAATAACAGTATTAGTGGTCAGTTAGACTGCAATCTTTTGTGGAATGGTTGGACTGGAAAATGAGGCCTGTTTTGTAGTAATATCAGTGTCTGCATATGTCTTCCATCAATATATTGTGAGCTATAGATCAGTGGGCAGTACTCAAAGGTAAAAAAAGAGGGGATTGGTGTCTTTACTGTAGTTCACGATAGTATGATAATTATGATACAGGTGTAATTTGCATATATCTGCAGATGTATGCAGGGATAGCAAACATTTTAACTATTCAGACATAGGGTCACACAGCCATGTGACCCAGAATATCATAACGGAAATTCCCACAATATCTGCTCTAAACTGGGTTATCCAAGTCTACACTGCCATATATTCCAGTTCAAATCAGAGAATGTGGGATTTTATTCAGCTGTGTGGAAGGGCCCTAAGGAGTTCTCCATTTTCAGGCTGCAGTTGCCAAGCCAGAATACTTTTCTTAGACCAACCAATCCATAATATTTTGCCTTAGATGTTGGTGTTGAAAGACAGCCCCAAAAGCAATATTAAAACTATAGTTTTGTAGAATTGAGTTTATAAACTAGAAGGCCAAATCGTGTGTAGTAAGTACATAAACTTAAAGTGTTCATATCAGTTTGCTGACAACTATTGAGAATACTGCTGAGATCAAAGCTGCATTTTTTTATAAAATCGCATTTGAATTCCATCCCTCTTCCACCAAAGCCAGGGCAGCACCACGTGATTTTCTGTATCACGCTTGTTTTCATTCATTGTATGCCAAGTCTGTAATGAAAGCAGTTGTGTGTATGAACTTAGAGTATCTTGGCTATGGTATTTGGTTATAAAACAAAATCAGTCTTGTAGGATCTTGAAGACTAACAGCTATTATGGAATAAGCTTTTGAAAACTGGATTTTTTGAAATGCATGAAGTATTATCCTTAAACAGAATACACACTCATAGGAGCAAAGAAGAAGAAAAATGGCCCATTCTCAATGGAATGCATAATAGTAAAACACTGCAATTCAACTGAAGCTTTAATATATTCAAAATAATCATAATGACTGCTTGCAACACTAATAATTGGTATAGTGTGATAGGAAACAAGTACTTTAATTCATGTCCTAGTGAAGAGTATTCAAGAAGATCTAAATCAGCAGTTTTATGTTGAAGACACTTTAAAATCCCTTTATTTCAGAATGGCATCTTCCAGGTTGGAAGTAGTATTCTGTGAGACTGAAGGGTCTCCTGGTGGTATTTGAATATTATGATTCTGGAGACATTTTCAATACAATGCAGTGATCAATACCTCATTCTCACTATGGTGTGAGCTTTCTGGCTGGTTAGCTTTAATAATAATGATAATTTTATGTCATACCTGCCTCTACTTGTAGCAAACTTCTGTATGACATAAAATGTACAATCCAATTATTCTACTTCTAGGTTTTTATAACCAAAAAAGTGTTATATATAAACACCACATAGGAACAAACTATAAAAATATGTATAGGTTGTGCTATCTTTTTTTCAGCACTTAAAGGACTTTACCCCCTATCATGAATAATACACCTCTGCTTAAAAGGCAAACAGTTTGAAGATTGTAGCCTTTCAGTGTTTAATTTTAATCTGGGTGTGCCAGTTTGATTTAAATAGGCGATGAGGCGGTTTCTTAATCATACACCATGCTTGTAAATTACATTTATGTGGAAAGGGATGCAGTTTAACATAGCAGAATTTGAATATTTCTGTTAGCATAGTCTCTAATAATGCAGTTCTTTTTGAAAAGGTTTTTAATGGCCACCCAAGGCTCCATTTCCTCTTTGTGAGGTCTGGCTTAGAAGGCTGGAGAAACACAGACTTCTTTTTTTAGTTTGATTGAGGTATACTTGTAATGATCAGTAAGAAAGTGTGGTATGATCCTGCAAAAAAACATTTTGAAATATGTTTTTTAAAAAGCCAGCCATTTGCTAAAATGTTATGTAAGATGTAAATTATTGAAGAAGTCTTGGGATCAGTCAAAATGTGATAGGTTATAAATTGATATAAAATAATTTACCAGTTCATATAGGTCAGTTGTTGCCAACCTTTTTTTTGACCCAGGAACACTTTGACCAGACACCACTCTCCAACAGTAGTATCAAAAGGGTTGCGAATCGGTTTTTGGTCAACTTTAGATCCGGTTTGGTTATTTGGGGTGCTGATTCAGAAAATTGCATTGGATAGACAACATCAGCTCTAGTTTCTCATACAGGACATATACCATCCAGGTGTTGCCAACTGCTCGCCCACAGAAAACCATATTTAGTAAGCCTTGGCACTGTAAAAAGGTTTTGCAAGACCAGTCACTCTCATTTCAGTGGTGTAGTAATGGTGAGGCCACAGATCGTATTTTAGTTCTTGTGAACCACTGGTGGTCCATAGACCACATGTTGGGACCCACTGATATAGGTAGACCTTTAATCTTTGTCTATTGTTTCAGGCATCTTTTCCTGTTGTGTTCATAACAAGCAATTTGGAATATAAGATCCATTGCATGAAAACTCTTAAATTATTCTAGAAAACACCAGGAAGGTATCGGTTAAGACTGGGCTATTCAAGTGCATTAATATTTTACTTTGGTGACTCCCTCTTCAAGCAGAATGTGAGAGAGTAAGTTACAGACTGTCACAAGTATATTGTATTTCAGTGTTGAAAAGGACCTCTTTGTGAATTAGAGCACTACATAGCTGAACGTGCATTTACGTTTTAGTTGATTACACTTTTTCCATCCGTAAAAATTTTGGGGTTTTTTTTCTTTCAGAGCATTCTTTGCATTTGTTCTAGTTTCAGTGACTTCAAAAAGTGAGTTTTTCTTGTTTGTGTTTGCTCAAAGACGGTATTGAAAGGACCGTAGCTGTAATTTCTAGCTCTAGGCTTTTGGATAATAGTTGACTCAAACAACAGAGAAGGAACTCAACTTTCCAGTATGTCTTGACATTATCATCTATATCTACTAAAACTCAAATGAAAGATCCATTGGATGGTGACACCTACCCCACAAGGGTTGTGCACATGGGTACTAAAAGAAGCAGCCATTTGCCACGTGAAACAGAAAAAGGCAAAGCGAAATAATGTACAGCCTAGTTCAGTTTCATCTAAATATAAGGATCAAGAGGAAGCCACAGTATTGTGATATGATACATTTTATCCCTCCCTTGTATACACAAGAATAGTAAAAGTTTCAACCATCTTTAAAAGAAATCACAGTCTGTTGCCGTATCTAAATTTGACATTGTGGCTTGCTATTTCGTATCAATCAGGATTTAAACCATGCTATTATTTGCTTTTATTTGAACCCATATTGCAAACAAATAGTAATTGGGAGCCTTAAAACATTTCCCCCCTTTGCTCATTCTCATCATCACATTTAGTGGATTTCTACTGACACAGCTGACTGACTCATGTTTGGATTGTGTTTTAAAAGCATATACTACTGACTGAATTTGGAATGCATGAGCTTCAAGCTTATTTACATATGCTTCTCTTGGGACTTCCTGCCATGTCCCTCTAGTATCAATTAGCCCAAAAACCTTCAGAGTTCTTGACCTAATCAAATGCTGAAGGCAGGACATTGCTGCAACAAGTTTATTTGATCACGTCACCTTGCTGTGTGGAAAGTGCCACATTGAATTGAGGTGCAGTTTCGTTTTTATAACGAACACCTTTGTGCATGCACACCCAAACTTTTTCCCCTGAACTTTACCTCATCTTTTTCCCTTTTGTTCTCTTCTGGTACCTCTCTTATCAGTGTTGTCTCAGTAGTCATATTTCTTCTTGCTCCTGCCTATTATTAATTTGAACTTTTCCCTAGGCTTGAACTCTCCCCTTCTTTTGGTTTCTCACTCCCTTCTGCTCCACAGTGCATACAAGACTTTGCCTGAACTTTATTTTGGCTATAAATTATCTGTTTTTCCTAGCTGTATCCCCTTCACTAAACTACTTTGTGTGAATGAGCCACAACTTCATGTTTGTGTACCTTCATCTATTCTAGAACAGGCATGAAGGGACTGGAAAGTTGCTATCAATTTAATCTAAAATTAGGCTTTATGACTTAATCCAGCCAAATAGTGTTCAGTCTTAACTGGTTAAAATATTTTTTTCATATACTGTTGTTAAAATTAAGAAAATGAATACAAGCTTACATTTCCTTAAGGCTATGCTGGGGGAGGTATTGCATTATGGGTAGAGAAAGTATGAAGAAGGATCTTTACAGCCTCCAGCCTGACTATGGGTACCCAAAGGAGAGCAGTCCTGCTTAATGTTTCACTTTTCTCTCTGTTGTTGGTTTCGTTTTTTGCTGAAACTCATGTCCAATGTTTTCATGGCCCTTTAGTGAGCATCTGTTACTTTTCACATCCCCCCCCCCCATCTTTTTAGGCCCTGATAATATTTCCCTGTATCCATGCATCCCTTGAACATCAAGTGCTTTCTTTTACTGTCAATGATGCTTATAGCCCAAGTGGCCAAAAGTCCCAGAAACTGCACAATATGTTTGCGTCTTGGGAAACATGTCACAGACTACAAAATGCATGAGCAGTTGAGCCATAAACATACATGAACAACAGAGGGGCCGTGCATGCTCTGTGAAAAAGTGAGATACAAATTATCTTATATTGTTGATTGATAGTGTTGCTACTGGCCATACAAACAAAACAAGAATGTTGTAGGAAAAAGTGACAAGAAATAAATATTTTCCATCAGCTGGGGAAAAAAACAGAAAACTGACAATTCACAATATGGTGTAATATAAACTAATATATTCAACTCCAGTTGCAGGGAAAGTGCCCAAGAGAGTTTGGCAGTAACTGGAGAATGCTATCATTTATGGTTCTTGGCCCATTGAAAATGGATGAACTTGGTTTAAAAAACCAGAATCCTTTTGATTGCCGAAAACCAAAAGGCATGTTTGGAGAACTTGGAGGGTAAAGGTTGCTAATTTTCCTGACTGCATAAAGGAAGCAGGGTGGTACCCAGACAGAGATATGCTTTCTCCACAGCTATTAACTGGCTGTACTGCATGGTTTCTGTTGTCCACCACAAGAAAGGAGCAGCCTTTGTCTTCCATACATTTACTGATGGAGCTTTTCAGTGTTATATCCTTGTATCCATTCATAAGGACTTGGAATAACATTTCCCATTATCTTTTAGCATCTTTTAGAATGCAGTTTTAAAGTCTATGAATATATATAATTTTCAGAAAATTAACTTAAAACAAATTTATAGGATAATATCCAACCAAGAGAGAGCCATCCTAGGGGAGGTCCATGAAGAATGAAGCAATGAAGCCTTTTCAGTAGCAGAGTTCCCAAGTTTAGAGAACCTGCTAGATTCTTGCTAAATAGATGATGAAGAAGCCAGAAGATATGAAACCAGTTTTTCCTTTAGATAATCATACTTTTAAATGTTGTTATGGTTGTCATGCGCCTTCAAATTGTTTCTGACCTGTGATGGCCCTAAGGTAAGCCTATCATGGGATTTTCTTGGCAAGGTGTAGGCCCTTCTGAAACTGAGAGAGTGTTATTTGCCCAGAAGGTTCCCGTGGCTGAGTGGGGATTTGAACCTGCTCTCTTCAGTCACAGCCAAGCTCTCAGAACAGTATACCACACTAGTTCTTACCACTTTCAAACATATAGAGGAATTAAATATGGAATCTACATCAGCATCCCATTGAGGTCCAATATATGGGATGCTCCTGTATTCTGGATTTACTTTCTCACTTGAATGAGATGGAGAAACTGAGCTTCATTTAGCAGGCCCCAAGTTATACATGGAAATGTCACCGACAAGATGCTGGCCCTGTTTTGAAGCAGGCAGTGATCATTTGAATGAATTTTATTGTGACTGCCATAGACCAGGAGTACAAAGCATTGAAACATTAAACAGGATTGCCTCTTATAAAGTTTGCAGGTCTAGACACTAAAATGGGTAGGTTAAAATATTTTGTCAGTAATCATTTAGAAACTGCTATTGTGGTTTTGACCCTATGTGATTAATTGCATACACTCAGCAGGAAAGAGGTGCTAAGACACTCCTGGCCAGAGGTCTGAATGAGAAGATGTTTTAGTTAGAGGTTTTATCATTTGGTACTTGTTGGTAAACTAGTTTTGGTACCCAGGGATGCTGGGGTTAGGGATGTGGTAAGGATYAACACTAGAAATATTCTTTGTTTGGTTTTGGATTTTATGAATACTCCTGTTAGAKCAGTGGTTCTCAATGTGTGGGTCCCCAGATGTTTTGAGCTTCAACTCCCAGAAATTTTAACAGCTGGTAAACTGGSTGGGATTTCTGGGAGTTGTAGACCAAAACATCTGGGGACCCGCAGGTTGAGAACCACTGCATTAGGAAATGCATAAGAATGTGGGTAAACTACAATCCCCATCATCTTCTGTAATTGCCCCATCAGTATTTAAAGCGGGTCATTGGAAAGTGGTGTGGGGGGGGGGGATAACAGTGTGCCAAGTTTGGTCCAGATCCATCACTGGTGAGGTTCACAGTGCTCTCTGGATGTGGGGAGACTGCAACTTCCATCATGCTGGACCAATCACACTCAAATCCCGCCATAATTTTTTGTTGGTCATGGGTGGTCCAGATCAGTTGTTAGTGAGAGTCATAGGGCTCTCTGGATGTGAGAGCCATCTAGGAAATCGGCCACAAACATAGGTACATACATACAAACATATTTTCACTTTCGTTATATAGATATAGAATAGAATATAGATATAGATAGATAAGATAATATTTCAGCTGCAGTTCTGAAAATGGTGGCTCTCTTTCTGAGCTTGCTAGGGAGTCTATAGATAGCATGTTCATCCCAGTGTTTCCAAAGGAAGAGTTTTCCTGATTTTTTCAGGCCCTAGCTGCTTTAATCCCTCATCTAAGAGAACAAATACTGGATATCTTGCTTATCCAGCAAGAATTCAGAGGCAGGTTGGCAGGAGAGAGGAGTTGCTATGTGTGGGTGTTGAAAGAAACTCAGTACTATACTGCTGATTCATTGAGCCCCTGAGTCAGTTCTATATATTTAAAGCAAGGAATGTGCATGCTTTGCAATTATTTCATGTTGGTTGCTGTAGAAATTGAAGTTTCTGGATGGAACCGTTCTTGAAATCCAAGATGCAATTCTGTGAATTCATTAAATCCCTGTCAGATTTTTTAAAAAATTATTTAGCAAATGATGAAAAGTGCAAATATTCAGCCCAATACATGTTCCTGTGTGCATTATATTTATGCAGCTTCCACACGGCTGTATAAAATTCACATATGGCAGCGTGGACGCAGATAACCATGTTCAAAACAGATATTGTGGATTCTCTGCCTTGAAATTCTAGGTAATATGGCTGTGTAGAAGGGCTTTGGGTTGCATGCATATAAAGTGTGTTTCAGACTAGATGGCAGATATGGAGTGGAAGAACCATGCAAGCGCTCAAGTAGCCATAAGCTCCCCTCAGTTTTGATGATATATTGGAACTGCTTGGACTCCATATGCATTTGGAATGTTTATATATTTGTATTTGGTGCAGTTGGAATGTATGCATTTTGGTCTCATAGACTGTATATGCAGATAAGCCAGTGTGTTGATCAAGAAAATGAGGTATGTGGAATTTGGTTGCAAAAGCAGGGTGGATGAGCAAACACAGCAATTCACTCAAGGCATGAGTTCCTCTTTTAGGAGGGAAGTCATTTTTCCCCCATCAGATTCAGGAAGTCAAACTCAATGATCCTAATATTGTAACGGCTTCATTCTCTTCATTTTTTCCTCTTCATTAAGAAAGTGAATTGTGGCCATCATATTGTTTCAGATACAGATGAAACCATGGTCCTTAACCTGGCAGTCCAGTGTTTAATTTCTTTATGGCATGTTCATTTAGTGTTGATTTGTAATATAAATATTGCCATGATAATTTTGATAGATCTGGAGGTATCTTTGATCACCAAATGTTGGAGACATGGTTAAAATACTTTAGCATCTATCCTGGGATTCAATCACTTGACTTCTGCTTGGCAGGGAGCATCCAAAAGTTTGTGGATAACTATCAGCTATTATAATTTACACACAAAAAACAGTGATATAAATAAATAAACAAACAAACAAACAAAGCACGCAAGGTACAAAAACAGTGACATACATAGTAGACAACACATTCCCTCTACTACCACCCCCACCCATCCATGTAACTATTAGTTTTTTAGATTCTTCCCTGTGGTTGCCCCAAAATCCTTGGGGTTTTTTTTTTCTTTCCTTGGGAGTATCTGGTGCTAGAGTGTGTTGTGGAGAAAGGCCTATTTGAAAAGCTGTCTTTTGAAATTATACTTTTTGTCATAGAATCCGGCCATTGCTGATATCTACACTGAACATGCCCATCAAGTTGTGGTTGCCAAGTATGCTCCCAGTGGCTTCTACATTGCATCTGGAGGTACAGTATAATAGCAATATGTATGCATCATAATATAGAAATTACCTGTTTTACCAAAAGCGAAGTCAACTTGTAATCTAGCTGAAATCTTGTGCTACTGCCCACACAAGCCCTTAATTTCAGTGGGATTTTGTCCCCTTTCTGTTATATGTGGTCAAAACATTGTTTAATTTGGCTCCCATTGAATGTCTTAATGGTGTATAATAGTGTGAATCAAACATCCCTGGTTTGAATCTTCTGAAAGTGAAACAGGCTACTTTCTCAAGTGTCCCCCATTGAATTTAAAGTGTAAAGATAATTTGCCTTATGGGAGACTGACAATGAATCCCAAGTGCTATGGTCTATTTCAGAGAATGGTATTACTAAAAACCACACTGAAATATCAGTTGCCACAGAAGCCCCTGTTAAATACATGGGATCACCATAGGTCAGTATGTAATTTGAAGGCTAGCATACACACACTATAATAGCATTTGAAAAGGATACTTAAATGCTAAATAATAGTGTTATTCAGACTGACTGTGTACCGTGTTTCCAAATTGAATGTGGCTATTTTGGGCCATTGTTCAAGTTACTTTGCAAAAGTCTAGTGTTTTTCCATTTTCTGAAAGGTTTAAAAACACACACTCTTTTACAAATATAACTTGAATCTTGATCTATATTTCATTTTTCCAGGAATGCAGTACTTTTTACCCATTCTGCATCAGTGGTGTCTTTTATATAGCCGAGTTCACTTTGCATTAAAAAATTATGTGAGTTCTATAAATTATGCAGATTAGGCAGCTGATCTAACTCCTGCAGTTAGAAATACTGCTCACTTACCAAATGCTCCCAACACAAATTTCAATCTTGTTTTTGTCCTCAGTAAAGGATTAGAAGCATTCTTTTAGATAACAGAGGAGAATTTCCATATCTCTGCTTATGGTTGGATCGATAGCTAATGTTCACATAGTTGAGAGTTTCAGTTTGCCACTTGTTCTGGGGACCTGCAGAGCACACAAAGCACTGGCGGACTGCTTTTTTAGATCTTGAATTAACAAAAAGCATAGTTTGAATTATCTCAGTGTATAATAGCTTCCTAGACTATAATGGTGCACCTTGATACTGTCCAAACTGTAGTGCCATGATAGGGCTAAAATATGCAAATAAAATAACTATGTGAGCAGCTGTTTATCTAGCTGTCTATTGTAATTATTTAATTTGTATTTCACCTTTCTCCCAAAATGAGTTTCAAGGTAGCATTAGCATATATCTTACTAAAACATTCAACAATCAAAATCAACAATTGTGTGATCCAACATTCTGAGAAATTTTATTCCAAAACTTTATGACTATTAAACCAGTCATGGTAGCCACAGTTTGCATGAAATTATGGTTTTCTTAATGTAAAAAATCCAACTGTTATAGAACTGGCTGACTGAAAATTTGGGTGTAGGATTTGATGTTTATGGAAAAAAACTTGACTCATTGGAATATAAATTTCATCTGTTGCTGTTCTGTGACAGATGCCTCTGGAAAGCTTAGAATTTGGGATACCACACAACAGGAACATTTGCTGAAGTATGAATACCAGCCGTTTGCAGGAAAAATTAAAGACATTGCATGGACTGAAGACAGCAAGAGGATTGCTGCTGTTGGGGAAGGAAGGGAAATGTGAGTAAGAAGAGAAAATACTATGCAAACTCTTCAAAGTCTTACAGAAAAATGTATTTGTTTCTTGTGTTTGAATTTCCAGATTCAGTGTAAATCATTCTTAATTCGACAGCTGTATGTCTTTTGTGAGTCCCCAGTGATACAATGGGTTAAAGCACTGAGCTACTGAACTTGTTGACCAAAAGGTCGCAGGTTCGAATCCAGGGAGTGGTGTGAGCTCCAGCTGTCAGCCTCAGCTTCTGCCAACCTAGCAGTTTGAAAACATGCAAATGTGAGTAAATCAATAGGTACCGCTCTGGCGAGAAGGTAACGGCGCTCCATGCAGTCATGCCGGCCACATGACCTTGGAGGTGTCCACAGACAACGGTGGCTCTTCGGCTTAGAAATGGAGATGAGCACCAACCTCCAGAGTCGGACACAGCTGGACTTAATGTCAGGGGAAAACCTTTACCTTTTCCCTAGTTGTCTTTTAACAGCACATATCCCTAGAAACAGCCAGCTCCCCTTCTGAATCTCCAAAACCTAATTATAACAACAACTTGAAATAATGCTGCTTCTGGGAAAGTATATCCTTCTCCTCAAACCATTTTCTACTGGCCTGAGGTTGCTCTTTCTATGAAACTCTTATAGATCAAGAAGGGGACAGGAATGCTTCAAAGGGATCAAATAAAAATGCATGTGTAGTTGATATGTATTTGCTTATGTATTGCTCCTTAATTTTGGAACGACATTACTATAATCTTATAATATCAGCGGATATACTCCATAAAATACATCCATATGGATATATTCATTATGATAGCCTTTTCCATTTCAGAAATGAACAAATAGTCAGGAAGTTAATGCCCTAAGGTGATTTGAGATATATTTATATCCAGAAACATTGACACAGTATTTTGTTATACTGCTTTTTTAATTGCAAGGAATAGGTTCCTTTAAATCATTTTGTGATATTAAGCACTCTTAACAAGTACAATGCTTCAGAGATGCCACAAGAAGTATAAATATACTCTTCTCTTTACTGATACAAATAATGCACAGAGAACTCTTTAAAATAGCAGCATATATAGGGATGGATAAAGCTCTTACTGATTGCCTCTAGACCATGGCCATATAGCCCGAAAAACCTACAACAAACCAGTGATTCCGGCCATGGAAGCCTTCAACAGTACTCTTGCTGATTAACATTACATTCTTCCATGTGCCTTGAAATTAAAGTATCTGTTTCAGGGGTTTTTTAAGGAGCTTTGGATGGCTGATCAGCATTGTATTACACAGTGTTATTTATTCTTCTCTTGGGTATCTAAAGCAGGTGTCCTGTTTCATTATATTATTTGTTTATACATAATGTACAAAGTGCCTGAAAGCAAAGGGAAGCAATGCTTGCTTGTGATTAACAGTGCCATTTAATTGTTATTGCCAAGTACATTGAGCATTCTGACCACTTAAGAATTAAGCCACAGGTATAGTTCTTTTTTATTTTGTATCTTTATTGTTTCTCACATGTAGATTTGGAGCAGTTTTTCTGTGGGATACCGGTTCTTCAGTAGGTGAAATCATTGGCCACAACAAAGTGATCAATAGTGTGGATATTAAGCAGACAAGACCCTACCGCTTAGCAACTGGCAGTGACGACAACAGTTCAGCTTTCTCTGAAGGACCACCTTTCAAGTTCAAATTTACAATGAGAGTATGTTGTCTTTCTTTATTATCTGCATTGTAGACTTTAATGTCAGCATCCTGATTCCTGTCCCCATCCCCTGCCTCATTTTTCTATATGTGCCAAAAACGCAATTCAAAAAATTGGGCTGAGGTAGTATTGTAATTGTAATCTTTACAATTGTAACTGTAGCCATGTTTGGTTACATTATTCCTTCTATATTTCAATTCATGTGACTTCTCCCAGCATCCAGGTGTTAGATATGGACATCTGTGGAAAGGAGAACATGCACATATACATCTCTACTTCAGTAGCTGCCCCAAGACCTTGAACTTTGTATAGGATGGAGTTCAGGTTTCAAGAAAAGGTACATATGTAGAAATTTATAGACATAGACTGCTTCACTTGTATTCATCCACATCTAATGCCTGGACTGGGAGAAGTTGTGTTGCTTTGTTGCTTCTTGATCAAGTAAGCATTTCTTCACACGAGATAACTGTTTTTACTTGTATCATGTATGATGTCTTAGTATGTTTTTTTCAGTTTGTATGTCTAAAATGCCAGCAGAATGTAACTGTTGAGATGAGTGGTAATCTAACACATAAAATTTACATGTTTTCAATTGATGGGGTGATGAGTTTAACATTAAAATGCTATTAGAAATATTTTTATCCATATTCATGTGTTGCTATCATCATACAGAATTTATATTTAGTAGCGGAATAGAGTTGTCCTTGTGTGACAACCTACGTGAGATTTGTATATGAGATCAAAAATCTAAAGGTTGACAAAGTGTGGCCCATAGGCTGCATTGGATCCCAAATACTCCTCATTTTTATTACTATACTAACTTGGGTACTTGGCGTTGCTCGAATTATTTGAGAAAGTCATTTTTTTAATTATACAAAATGCATAAGTTTGTGGATTAACTACTACTCACATCATGTCAGGTTAACCCCGAGAAACTTCATTAGTACTTCAAGTTTGTTATGTTGGGCAAGTTTGCTCTAGATGCATCATCGGTGGAGTTCAGTGTGTTCTCTGGCTGTACTCCCAGAGAGTGAGTCAGCCCCTCCATTAAGTTGGGTTAGTCATGGAGGTTCTGTGTGCCAAGTTTGGTCCAGGTCCATCATTGGTGGAGTTCACAGCTTCTCTGATTATGAATGAACTACAACTCCCAGAAAGAAAGGTCAGTTCCCCCCAAACCCCTCCAGTAATCAAATTTCAGGATATCAGGAATAAGTGACAAGTTTGCTCCAGAACCATCAGTATTTGGGTTCACAATGCTCTTTGAATGTAGGTGAACTCACCCAAATCAAAGTGAAATTTCCCCAAAGATCTCCAGTATTTTTTGCTAGTTGTGGGGGCTCTGTGTACCAAGTTTGGTCCAATTCCATCTTTTGTGGAGTTCAGAGTGCTCATCGATTGCAGGTGAACTATAAATCCCAGTACCTAGAACTCCAAAGTGTCCAGGCCAATTCCCATCAAAACCTACTAGTATTCAAATTTGGGCATATTAGGTATGCATGCCAAGTTTGGCCCAGATCCACCGTTATTAGGTTTCATAGTGCTATCTGGATATATGTGAAGTGCAACACCTATAAATCCCTGCAAAGACCTCCACTATTTTTTTGTTGGTCATGGGGGTTCTGTGTGCCATGTTAGTCCATCGTTGATGGAGTTCATAGTGCTCTTATATTGCAGGTGAACTATACATCCCAGTACCTACAAATCATATAAATCATGGTGAATTCTACCCAAACCTCTCTAGTATATTCAATTGCTTATCAATTCCTCTGCTTACTGTGTGCCATAGGAAAGAATAGGAAAGGGTTAAGGGTGGGGTCATGCAAATTCCACACCAATGAGGAGAGAGTCAGAAACACTGGGATGTCTGTGCTGGAGGAAAACCAGAAAATCTAGGATGAAATTGTCCCCAGATGTGGGTGATGGGCAATATGGTGTTTGTGGAGGACATTTGGCAGAGCTCTTGGACATGTTCATGGCACTCATAACCTGCAATGTCAGGTTATAATGAGTGCCATTGGTGTCTCGCTGGTGTTTCCTGAGGAGTGGGAGCTACAGTTGTTTGTGGATACAGGAGTTTGTCTGTGCAAGTAAACACTCCAGTCACATACACAGATACATATTTTCACTTTTATTATGTGTATAGATTTTACAGGGAACATTTCACCATCTGCCCTTTAGGGACTGTGGAGGGCAATTTTGCCAAGAGTTTACCCCCCCTGCCAGTGTATTAAGCCAAGGGATTTTCTCTTTGAGGAAAGAACCTTCTTCTGTCTTTAAAACAGGCAGGGAGGCCCCAGAAGTTGGCAAAAGTGTCATTTTGCCAAATTCTTGAAGGTGCATGACAAAGCTTTTTCACTGAAATGGGGAGAAATAAAAATATATGTTCTCTAAAACTTGTGTGAAAAGCAGTGTAGTGATGGGTGACCGAGTCCAGCTCCTGGACCTAAAGAAATGCACTGCGAACATGTTTTTAAGGTGTTTGCATGTTTTTAAGAATTTTACATCTTTGCAACACACATAGTGGGATTCTTGGAAAACCTGTTTTAGCCTTTTCGAGAGTAAGTAGTGAGGTCTTGTTGATTAGAACACTTTTTTTTGCACAGTGCCATGTTTAAACAGATTTCTGTACATGGTCTCTGTCAAAACAGATAATGAGTGTAGCACCATAAGTGATGGGCATGCGACTGCTTGACTGCTACTTTGTTGTGTACTTCATTCTGCAACATGTTAAATAAGATTTAACACTTTCTAGAAAATGATATATTGTATCAAGTGTTTATATTATTTGTGATGTACAGAATGTTCCTCTTAGACTCCAGCATCTGGATGACTCTAATCTAGGTTCTTTCCTTTTGCCAGCCTGACTTCAGTGTCAGGACTGGCAGAAGGAAAGCAGCTAGATTAGAGAATAGCCCTTCTCTGTGGGAGACCCTATATTTTAGACTTCTTAGGCTTTTCATACAGGAAAAAAACCAACCCTTTTCATTTTCTTGCCCAATCTTCAATAAAATGAAGATAGAGAGCAGCTAAGAAAGCAAAATCAGTAAAGGCATTCTTTTTAAGATACATTCCACTGTTTTATTTTTCTTCTTCTGCAGAATCACAGCCGTTTTGTTAACTGTGTGAGGTTTTCTCCTGATGGAAATAGGCTTGCTACTGCCGGTGCAGATGGCCAGGTAAAAATCTGTAATTTCCTACTAGTAACAAAAAAAAATTAGTTTGTGTCTCAATGATAACATTTTCTTTATGGATTGGGGGGCCCTGGTGGTCTTTTATAACAACAGAAATTGATGTGTCACTTGCTATTTATTTCCTGTTTCAAATAAAGACTCTCCTGTACCTAAAATTGGAAATGCCCCTGTCTCTAGTGGACATTTGTTATTAACAAAAAAACATGGAAAAGATTTCCAAAAATGTTGTTGGGTTAGGACTGCACTTTTTCCATCTCTGACCTATTTATTATTTTCAACATTTCTACCTCGCCCTTCTCAACCCCCAAAGGGGGACTCAGGGGTGACAACAATTCCATGCTGACAACAAGTAAAATACAATATAATAACATTATGCATAGGATAAAACAATTAAATTAAAATAAATTAAAACATTGTTGTTGTTGTTATTGTTATTATTATTATTATTATTCGACATATCGCTGAATCCAGATCTAGTTTAGTAATCGGCGATCTAGACCTAATTGTTCTCTGGTGCTTGAAGCATCAGCAGGATGATCTCTGTATTATATAATATATAATAATAATAAAACTTTATTTATATTCTGCTCTATCACCCCAAAGGGACTCAGGGCAGATTCCAAACATAAAAGGCAAACATTCAGTGCCCAAATACAACAACAATACATCCATATTAACAGCATTTATACAACCCAACATATAAATACGAATTATAACTTAACAAACTAAAATTAAATTAAAAACACAACCTGTTATAACAGACATAAGACAAAACATCAAACGGAAACAATAATTTCCCATTTCTTTGGGGGAAATCAATTAACCATTGCTCAAGATATCTATTGAGCTGGTGGACTGAGCAGGGCACGGATATGGATGACAACTATTAGTCAGAGGTATAATGGTAGTATTACCAACTACTATTCCTCCTCCTTGTAAGCCAGTGAGCAAAAGTATGTCTTTAGCTGTTTTTTGAAAGCGGAGAGGGAGCGGGCCATCTTTAACTCCTTAGGAAGGGGGTTATTCTTTTTTATGTGAGATACTGGATAGGCATCATTATCATGTGGCTTCATTAATGGTCTCTCACATTGGCTGAGTCCTGGCAGTAGTAAGAAGGCACCGGATGATGATCTGAGTCCCAGTGCAAACCATTTTCCTTATTTTGAAGCTCAGGCTGGAGTCTTCACACTAGGACCAGCTCTGGCTATGGAAAGGTGGCAGTTTCTATTGAAGAAGGAACTGTAAACCCTATATCTTACTGCGTTTGAAATCTTTAGATTCTAAAATCCCTCTTTAATGTGTTAGTGTTTTCTGATGTCAAGAATATATCAACATGTTGCCTGAATATCTTGTTTTGATATTTGCAAACTTGACTATATATTTTGGATTGTTAGCCATTTCTTTTCAAATAGTATAATGTTTCAGCATAGTAAAAGCAATTGACTAACTGATTATTGTTTGTTTTGGCTTTGACAAGATTTTTATTTATGATGGCAAAACTGGAGAGAAAGTGACCGCGTTAGGTGGAAACAAAGCACATGAGGGAGGCATTTATGCAGTAAGTATCTCTGGCTCTCTCTCTCTTCATCTGTTTTATGAATGGTGGTGCAAATGTAAAAATCGATGAAAATGGAAATTTTGGAGTTAGTCCCACTATGTAAATTGGACTTGAGAGTATATGTGGTTTCAGTCACATATGCTCTGTGGGGAATCATTTCAGAATTGTAAAAATGTAGAATACCTATAATCTCTTTATCTTAATTTTTATTCAACGTGCTCTGTCTGTGCCTTGGCATATTGTACTGGGACAGCCCTAATAACAGTGGCTTTCTGATGATGGCAGATCTCTCATAAGGGCTTCTTTGTTGTTGTTGTTGTTGTTTTTGTTTTTTGTTTTTTTTTAGCGAACACTGTTCCTGGCATTTAAGACATAGACCATCTTGAAGCGCATTCTACACTGCCATATCATGCTTTTTGAACTGCATGATATTGTCAGTGTATACTCAAATAATGCAGGTTGAACTGGATTATATGAGTCTACAGTGCCACATAATCCAGTTCAATCTGTAATGCCAGTGTAGATGGGGCCTCTGATGCATACGTTAAAGCTATAATTTGAAACCACTTGTTCTTTTTAACAGATCAGTTGGAGTCCAGATGGCAATCGCTTGCTTTCAGCTTCTGGAGACAGAACTGCTAAGATCTGGGATGTTGGTGCCAATAGTGTAGTGACTACGTTTAATATGGGACCAAATGTTCAGGATCAGCAGTTGGGTTGCCTGTGGCAAAATAACAACTTACTGACTCTTTCTCTTTCTGGCTACATCAACTACCTGGATGAGAATAATCCAGATAAACCTCTTCGAGTTATAAAGGTCTGTTGGATCATTTCTTTCTGCTTTCTATACTGGCTGTATTGTCAGGATATTTCTAACAGTGCTGTTTCTGGCTAGAAACAATAATTTATTTGTCATGATCCTCATTTTGTTAACAAAAGTGTTCACTTGTTAATGTTGTTAGTATAGAGGCAATGCTTTTGGGTAAGATAAAATGCCAGTTCTTAAATGCTTGGATTGAGGACAAATTTGAGTAAGAAAACATATTGTGGTTTTGGCAGTATATTGCCTCTCCCTTTGTATTTTAGGGGGCTTTTAGCTATGGACAGTATCTAAAAGATCCTAAGTTAGTTCTTTTTTCCAACTCCATTGAGCTTCTGACACACTTGGTTTGTTCTTCTTGCCCTTCTTGAGACTTAAGCCAGAAACGGAGATTAAAAAAGCACATTTAGGCAAGTGCAAGCAGCCTCATGTTTTCTAGTAACTTAGCTTTTTTTTGTAAAGTGTGGATTATTTAATTACGCTGTTTTCTCTTTTAAAATAAAATTTCAATTATTTGTGTTCTTTTGCAGGGTCACAGTAAATCAATACAATGTCTCACAGTGCATAAAAATGGAGGGAAATCCTATATTTACTCGGGGAGCCATGATGGATACATTAATATCCTTTAAGTTCAAATCACTGTTTTATAGGTAAAAAAATTTACAGCACTGTGTTAGTTTTTCCACTTCTTGCTAGTCATTGGAACTCCATAGGAAAATAGAATAATATTAGAAGTCAGAACTTATTTTAATTGCTGTGACAGTCGTAAATAAAAATATACTTTTTTCCCAATGTTTCTCCTAATTTCCACTACCATGAAGTAATTGTATGCAAACTTTTGAGTTTCTGCATTTATGCACATTTTTCTAGAGAGAGGTTCCATATATTCCCTCCGATCTATACAACAATTGCCTGGTATTTGATCCTACTCGGCCATTGGTTTGCTGTTCTTAGCCTTTTCCTCCTCATCTTGAACAAACAAATCTTTGTTACTGTCATAAAGCAGCATAACTTATCTTGAAATTGATTTCCTTAATATTTTGCTCACATTATTGGGACTCTGAGACAGGGGAAAATGATGGCTTTTTGGGGAAAGGGCACACAAACCAAGTCTCAAGAATGGCTGTGGATGAAAAGGACCAGCTGGTCAGTTGTAGCATGGATGATACTGTGCGTTACACCAGTCTTAACACAAAAGATTACAGGTAGGTGCTCAAATTCAGCAAAAATGACCTCAAAAATGACCCTGTATAATTCTAGCTTATATAGAAATATACTATGATAACTATATTAAAGGTCACAGGCACAGAATAATTCTTTGACTATCAGAGGGATCCAGCTTTTTCCTTTTAAGAAGGTAGAATTTGGGGCTGTTGGAAAAGTTGCACAGTAACAATGATTTTGGTCAAAATATCAGCACAAGTGAAACAAATAATGTGTGAAAGAAATCGAGAATAAAATGATAGCAGATCAACAAATAATTAAAAGAAACTATAAAACTGCTAAAAAGAAATACAGAACGTGGAATATGTAAAATGTTCCTAGGCCCCTTGCTTACTATGCTCCCTGTGCCTTCGTCTTAGTTAAGATGTAACTGGAGTGAGGCCAGGAGACATTTCCTATCCACTCTTTCCCCTCTGCAGAAACTATGTAGGTGCTTTTTGGCACAATTCCAAGTGATATGACATCACTTCTTATTCCAGGAATCTTAAATACAACCAATTTATGCAGCTTGGAGGTGATTGGGTGAAAATGTTTGGGCATTTTTTAAAACCAAGTTATCAGCTGATTTGTAAAGAGAATGTTTTGGAACTTCAGGGGTCTGTATGAGGCCCCTTATGAAGTGTGTCTTATGAAGAGCACGGAGCCCCTGGTGGCGCAGTGGGTTAAAGCCCTGTGCCGACAGGACTAAAGACGGACAGATCACAGGTTCGAATTTGAGGAGAGTGTGGATGAGCTCCCTGTATCAGCTCCCCATGCAGGGACATGACAGAAACCTCTCACAAGGATGGTAAAACACAAAAAAAAATTCCGGCCGTCCCCTGGGCAACATACTTGCAGATGGCCATTTCTCTCACACCAGAAGCGAGTTTCTCAAGTCGTTCCTGACACGGCAACAAAAAAACATGAAGAGCACGCCCATTCATCTCCTATAGTCTTTCTATTGCCATCTACCCTTGCTG
The DNA here is from genome assembly GCF_025583915.1 of Anolis sagrei ordinatus. Taxonomy (NCBI): domain Eukaryota; kingdom Metazoa; phylum Chordata; class Lepidosauria; order Squamata; family Anolidae; genus Anolis; species Anolis sagrei. Next base: position 96,871,571 of record NW_026847549.1, read on the forward strand.
GTGATATTTCCTCCTTTGATTAGTGCTGGGGGGAAAAACTTTTATTTTATTTTATTTTTTAGTAGCCAAGATGTTATAAAAATGGACGTTCAGCCAAAATGTATTGCTGTTGGACCTGGTGGATATGCAGTAGTTGTGTGCATTGGAGAGGTATGTATTAGAAAAATGAGCTACAGTCCCTTTTTATAACTATTTTAATTTCTACTTTCCCTCTAAAAAGTTCAAAGAGTAGCATTGAACTTGGGTTTGGGCCTCCAAGTTGCTTGTAGAGTTTTAGAGACACCATTAATCTCACAAAATTTTCTTACGCCAGAAATACTCAAGACCTTTGCCAGTTCCTTCCTCTGTACCTGGTATACATCATCAGTCTCCCATCTATTAACAGTCAGGCCTCTGTATCCATGGGTTTTGCATCCATTCACAGTTTGAAAATATTTTTAAAAAACTCCAAAACCTTTATTTTGCCATTTTATATAAGGGATGCCACTCCACTGCACCATTTTATGTAATGGGACTTGCACATCCATAGAATTTGATAGCTGTGGAAGGATGAAATCCTGGAGGCTGATCCTGCTTAGCTTCCAAGATCAGAAAAAATCTGATGCTTTTAGGATATTAAGGCCCTTTGGCGGAACCTCCTCCTTCACATTTGTCATCAAAACAGCCCCAAAAAGAGATCTGGACAGGTCTTGTACTATCTAGTAAGTTTCATTACAGAATGAGGATTTTCACAAAGGCCAGGTGTTAGTTAGACTATTCAGCCATACTATGCATACTTTGCATTTTGAACAAGTTCACTGTGAAAATGTGGCAACTGTTTTTCACAGGAATTCCACTTTAAATTGCCCTGCTATTTAAAATTAGATGTAGTAGCTGAGGTGTTGCTCTTGTTAGATTCTAAAGAAGCAGCTTTGCTTGTTTTGAAATATAGAAAGTGGTCTCGTGCTTGGGATCCAAACGTAAATGACAAAAACAGGTATGAATAAGAAATAAGGAGATGCATTTGCTGTCCTAGTGTTCAAAATCTGTTTGCGGTGGTTCTCAAACTTTGGTCCTCCAAGTGTTTTGAACTTTAATTCCCAGAAGTCCCAGCTAGCCTACCACCTAATAGGAATTGTGGAAGCTGAAGTCCAAAACACCTGGAGGACCAACGGTCTTGAGAACTACTAGTAAGGTATTAAATTCTCCATTCATAGAGCTGGAGAAGACTTCTGTATGCTGTTGGAAGGGACTCATCACCCTGCAAGACTGGTGGCGGAGGAACAAAACATATTACTTAGGATATAGGCTTAGGTCAGTGGTTCTCAACCTGGGGTCCCCAGATGTTTTCGGCCTACAATTCCCAGAAATCTCAGCCAGTTTACCAGTTGTTAGGATTTCTGGGAGTTGAAGGCCAAAAACATCTGGGGACCCCAGGTTGAGAACCACTGGCTTAGGTGATAAAATGAAGGATTTATTTCAAGTGGTGCCTATGAATGTTTTTTAAAGAATTTGGCATGTGAAGTCAGAAATAGCCAAGACATATTGTGGCCTAAAACAGAAGAAATAAGGGCAAGATATATATGTAGAACAACTATATGAAAACAGTTTGTATCAGTACTACATAGAGATGCATCATTCTCTCGTGTACAAATTCATTTTAATATGGGACACAATCCTGTGGAAAGATCTTCTGAATAGGCTTAGTTGAGTTTAGCAGGCTCTACAATTTTCAATGCAACTATTTTTATTACAGCTAAATTTATAGAAAACACTCCCTCTCTTCCAGTTCTAATGAGAGCCCCGAACGACCTCACATTGTCTCATATTCAGATTAAATCTGGAGACAGGCTTAACAAATAAATGCATTTATCTTTAATTGAAATCAACTATTCATGATAAACAATGTGTGTACAAAGTAAAGGTTTCTCCCTACATTAAGTCCAGTCGTGCCCGACTCTGGGGGTTGGTGCTCATCTCCATTTCTAAACTGAAGAGCCAGCATTGTCCGTAGACACCTCCAAGATCATGTGCTATCTTTTTAAGTACTAAAATATGCAATTGTTTCTAGCTAATGGCAATTTTAAGACAAGCTTATAACAAGGTTTACTTAGTAAAAAGGTGGTTAGCCCTTTTTTTCCTCCAAGTGTGACTTGCCCAGTGAGTTTCCATGCACAAGTAGGGATTTGAACCTGGCCTCCAAAATCACCAAGCTCAGGAGACCAGTCTTTGAATCCCTGCTTTAGGCATTCCCTGTTTCTCTTGAATTATTCCAACATCAAGCTGAACAAGTTGGCTCTTTTCTTGACTAGCATCACTTGGAACATAAATTATGGCATTTGAGTTTGGACCTATGAGTTAGCTAAACCAAACCTCACCTTTATTGATTTTATTAATTCACTGAATTATGGCATGCTAGTTGACAAACCGTTGACACATTCTAGCCTCCAGTATATATTTGAATTTCCTGAACAGCACTCCTTTGTGTGCCTTGGGACATTCTGTAGTCACACGATGTGAGTACTATGGCCATGTAGAGAGATGTCTATACCTTATCTTTATCATCCCCACAAGGTGGAAAATTAGTGGGAAAGGTCAGAGTGAAAGGGGCCACTAGTGTAGAATTGCAGTTAAGGTGAATGGAAAGAGGTTGGATTGCAAATCTTTTAAACCTGCAGAGTAATAACATGACATTTATTTTCTTCTCCTTTTTAAAGTTATTTTATTTTTTCGTGAAGAATACAAATAAAACATTGTACAAATGTGATAGCTTCACGGGGGAATATGTGTATTTCTCTGCCATTGCAGATTGTCTTGATGAAAGATAAGAAGAAATGCTTTGTGGTTGATAACCCAGGTTTTGAACCAGAAGCAGTAGCAATTCACCCAGGAGGTGGTATGGCAGCTGTTGGAGGAGCGGTAAGAATTTTATTTGCCTGATAAAAATAGCATTTTTTATCATTAAGTACTTGGCAGGCACTGTAGCAGTGTGGCAGTGAATGTTAGTAATAGTTCTTTTTTGTAGCAAGGTTCATTGTCACATGGCCAGCTTTTGACCTTAGATTTTTCATAATTGATATTTATAAGCACACACTCTGTTAGTCAAGGATATAGCAGTGTTACTCTCGAATATCGGTGTACAAAAGGTTCTGGTAGTAAAGGGAAGCTAACAGAGAATGTATGAGGGTTAACCGGAAAGTAAGGTTATATGCCACATAGCTCTTGCGGGGAATTTTCTCGGGGGAAGTTAGTATCACTACCGTGTAGTGGGAAGCCAGCGGAAACGAATGAGCAGTGCCAGTTCTCAAAAGGTCATCAACTGGCATTGTGGTGAAGGTTAGAGGTGATTGTCCTCAAGTCCCAAGTTTGCACTGTAATACGATACCTAAATGCTAAGGGCATTGCCAAATCATTTCAGTTTATGGAGAGGACATAATATCAAGACAGCATGTGGCAAAATGGGTATGGAATATATTGTGAGACCATGAAGAAAGTTCGCAGAGACATCCAAAACAAATGTCATAGAATTCTGATGGCAGGAGTCTGTCTCCTTCATAACAATGCGCGTCCGCACATCGCTTATGCAACACAAGAGTTGTTGACTTCATTTGGCTGGGATGTTTTAAGCCATCCCTCTCGCACCCAGTGACTATCATCTCTTCACTAAATTGAAGGAACACCTTGGTGGAAAACACTTTTCCGATGACAATGAGGTGAAAATCAAAGTGATGAACTGGCTGAAAAAGGCAGAGGGAAACTTTTACGACACAGACATCAAAAGCTCATCCCACGGATAACAAAATGTATTGAACTGAATAGTGATCATATGGAAAAATAATGTAATCCCTATGCTGCAATGGAAGCCAAAGTTGGAGTGTTTCAATTTTGTAAGCAGTTTAATTTTGAGACTTCTAGTGCCACAAAAAATATTTCCACCCAAGTCCTTTAAGCAAAAGCATACTCTGTTTTCTCATAGGCAGGCAATGCAAACTGATAACATGCTTTAATACATTTCTGAATGTAGGCAGTAGCAAATCTGAACACTCTTAACACCTTGCACGCAGCAAGTGGAGTTTAACCTTGTTATACTTTGACTTTTAGGATGGAAAAGTTTACCTGTATGCAATTCAGGGAGCCACTTTAAAAAGAGAGGAAAAGATCTTGGAAGTGAAAGGCCCTGTGACTGACCTGGCCTACTCCCACGACGGTGCCTTTCTTGCAGTGACGGATGCAAGTAAGGCTGTCATGGTGTTCAATGTGGCTGATGGCTATGCGGTAAGGACAAATGTGTAACTTCCACACGTGGTTTATTTTATTTCTCAGAAATAGGGAGCAGAATTTAGCTCTTCCAGAAATGAATAGAAGATGATGGAAATCTCGTAAACTTGTACTTGGGAGCATTTGATATGTTATTCTACATATTCACCACATTTCAAACTTCATTGCATGAAAATGCTATTCCGAGGCAGTGGTGCTATCACTGATTATTTCACCTCTTCATTTGTGCAGCCACCATTATTTACTAATTGTACTTCCTCATAACCTGCTGGACTTCCACTGCTCTATACTGTACCATATTTCATTGCATAATAATTGCACTTTTTCTCCCTTTTTTAAAACCAAAAAAGAGGGGTACAATTATTATGCAGTGAAAACAGATACAAAATCAAATTAAAACTACCATACAAAACAAAATCAGTTTTTCATTATGTATAAAAGTAACTTAACACAACTTATGGATGGCGTGATTTATATTGAATGTATTGAATTTATATTAAATTTATATTGAACACCAGAAGCACTCCAAGTGGCCAGATACCGGTCAAAGGACATTTAATCAACTACCAAACTCACACATTTTGTATTTTCTCTGTTTGTTTGCTTTGTTCTGTTAGAAATGTAATATAATTGACTGGCTGCCCTGACACGAGAAATAAATAAATAAATAAATAAATAAATAAATAAATATTGAATGTAATGTTTTTAAACATTTTAAATGCTTAATATTAATATCAATTTAATTTTAATGTTACTAAAATTGTATGTGTTTTAAAGCATTGAATAATTGCCTATATATAAGCCACCTTGAGTCCCCTTCGGGGTAGAGAAAGACAGAGTATAAATAGGGTAAATAAAAATAATAAATAAATAAACTTTATATACAACGTCCAACCTAGACACATTCTAAACAAACACCTACTAAACAAATCTATAAGCCTCCCGCTAATTGAAGCAAGACTGTTGAAGCAAGACAGTTGATTTAAACTTATTTGTTGGCCTCTTTTAAGTATCACTTCATTTCTACCTTTCCACTTTTAATCACACTCCTCTATATCAGAAAACCAATAGTTGAAGATTGTGCCATCTTTCTTGAATTTAGTCAAGGATTTCTCCGTAATCAGCATTGTCAATTTGTCCATCTCGGCTAATTCACATATTTTCATCAGCCAGTCTTCTTGTGTCGGTATATCTGATTCTTTCCATCTCTGGACATAGATAATCTTCACTGCTATGATCATATAAAACAGTGGTTCTCAACTTGTTGATCCCCAGATATTTTGGCCTTCAACTCCCACAAATCCTAACAGCTGGTAAAATGTCTAGAATTTCTGGGAGTTGTAGGCCAAAATACCTGGGGACCCACAGGTTGAGAACCACTGATATAAAATAATATTCTTCCATGTTTGACAGTCCATTCCCTTTTAGAATTAAACATTGTTGGTAAAATTATAATTATTTGTGTTGCATTGATTTTTTCCCCTCTTTTTCTGAATAGGAGCATAATATATATTATGGACACCATGCAAAAATTGTCTGCCTTGCATGGTCACCAGATAATGAACACTTTGCTTCCGGGGGCATGGATATGATGGTGTTTGTTTGGACACTGAGTGACCCAGAGACCAATGTCAAAATAAAAGGTACTTGTCTATATTCTGGTTTCAGATAAAACTAGTTCTGAAGGAGTACTGCTAATCTGGTTTGATAAGAGTTCTTGCCAATCTGAAGTCTCTTGATTGTAAGGTATATTTTATACAGAAACAAAAGCATTTATTTATTCAGACCCAGGTTCTGGTTATTTGAAGGACCATATCTCTTTTTACAACTGTGTTACACATTTATGATCTCTAGCACCACTTTTCTCCTAATATATTGCCACATGAGAATGACTCCTCACAGCTCTTTGCTGTAGTCCTAGTGCTCAGACATCTCTGAGTAGAAGCAGGATTATTCATGGGAGCATGAAGGATATATTGAATATTGGAAGATCTCTAATGTCTTGGCTGACTAAAGACCTGACAGTGCTATAGCACATGATGTACAACAATTGTGCAGGTGGCATCATTTGGAAAGAATTATAGAATCCTTGAGTTGGAAGAGAATTTGTGGGCCATCTAGTCCAACCCCCTGCCAAGAAACAGGACAATCGCATTCAAAGCACCTCCGACAAATGGCCATCCGGCCTCTGGTTAAAAGCCTCCAAAAAAGGAGCCTCCACCACACTCCGGGGCAGAGAGTTCCACTACTGAACAGCTCTCACAGTCAGGAAGTTCTTCCTAATGTTCAGGTGGAATCTCCTTTCCTGTAGTTTGAAGCCATTGTTCCACATCCAAGTCTCCAGGGCAGCAGAAAACAAGCTTTCTCTCTCCTCCCCATGACTTCACATATTTCTACATAGCCATCATATCTCCTCTCAACCTTCTCTTCTTCAGGCTAAACATGCCCAGCTCCTCATAGGGCTTGTGCTCCAGTTGTATATGAGTTAAAGATATATAAACATTGGATATCATACTACATTTTCTTGGGAGTAAATTGCCAATTTGAGATTAGTGTGGTTGCAAGCGTTCTCATGCATCTTTCACTTTTCCAGATCCTCACAGATTGCATCATGTAAGCAGCTTGGCATGGCTGGATGAACACACCTTGGTAACGACATCTCATGATGCGTCAGTCAAAGAATGGTCTATTTCCTACAAAAAATAAATGCCTTCAGTCAAGATAACCTAATCAGGGACTAGAACTACTTGAGTGAAATAGCATTTCTTTTTCTCAAAGTTAGCAAATCTGTAATGGCCTCTGGGGTCCTATAGCATATTCTCATATCTTTGCAGAGGGTGTTTGTATCTGTAATTAAATGACCTTTGAAAAGCTTTAGTCAGTAATGGTTTGCACATGGAGAAGCACTTAAATTATGTCCGGAGCTTATTAAAAAAAAATGTGTGCTGAACATTCCAGGGACTACGGCCTCACAATTTGGCGTAGCAGAATTTAAAATGATTTGGTTTCTTATTTTTTAATATCTAGAACACATACACTTACTTGCACATGATATTGTACAGGCATGAGAGAATTCTCATTTTTTTCTAATTGCAGAACATTTCTGTACTAACAGTCATAGTGAGAATGCTAGTTGTGATCCAAAAATGAATCGTGGTGTGCAGCTACTGTATATTGGCTTGTCAGACATGTAATGCACCAATTTGTTGCCTCAGATTTCGTTCATCAGATAACAAGGTCGGGTACATCCATAATAGACTTTTCTGTATTTCACGTCCAGATTTGTAGTTATTTTTAAGATAAAAATGTGGGGGTTTGTTGTACTTCGCCATTCTTTTAGAATTTAAAGTTTACAAAAAAATGTCAAGGCATTTTTCCAGATATACCTTTGTTACCTTTTTGAACAAATTAAAACTTTGATCATGGTTTGTTTGTCAAGAAAGGGATGCTTCTAGATTTGCTTTAAATATGCCTGTTTCATAAGGAGAATTATGTTGATGTAAGAAAACTTGCAGTAATTATGAAAAATGCTTTTTTTTCAGTACAGGAAATAAAGTGAAGTAAAGCATTGTTGTGCCTTGAACTGATTGTTATGAGAAACTATTCCAGACTCTATAAAAGCACGTTTAGATCCATGCTCTCATATATATAATATATATTCTCTCCCACTAAACAAAGGTTGTAAGGCAGAGCTTTCCAAACATTTCATGTTGGTCACTTACTAGAAGTGTGTCATTTCACAACATAGTAATTGAGTTTCGCTGGAAGTGACACGAATCAGCTTTTTGAACCCGATTACACATACTGTGCCGTAACTGATCCTTTGACCAAGGTGTGCATACGGATGTGACAGAAGGGGAATATACTAGTTCACCATATTAATTAGCACCTTTGCTGTGTAAAAATGCTTGTGAGTTGGCATTGCTTATTTCACACACTCAGGTTTCTTGTTAAATTCACACAACATGCTTACACACAGCATTTGGCACACTAATGTGTCACAACACACATTAGAAAGTTCTTATGTGAGATATTTATTTCAGTAGCCTAAAAAGTGTTTTCCGGAACTGTGAGTATGCAGAAACAACCAGAGCTCTTCTTCACAATATTTGGGTGTGATGGTGAAGAAAGGACACCTCATTAGGAAGATACTGTAAGAAATTGCCTTTGACAATAGTTTCATTTAATTTTCCCGGTGTGTTGAGCCTTCCTGAGCTAGGTTTCATACCTAAAGAAAGGTAATATATATTGATGTGTTCGTTTATTTCACATTAGCTAGGTCATTGAAGAACCTGGGATTCCCTACCTTATTCCACCCCACTTCAGACAGAAAAGACAGATTCAGGAAGGTCATAGAGATTAAATTTAGGAAGAAAACAAAAAATACCCTACATCCTGATAATCCTGACTTAAGTATAACCATTCAGACAGTGGAATTTACTCTTGTGCTGGTTTACTTTTCAATAATTGAATGAATTGCTACACTTCAGTTAGGACAAACCAACAGACTGACAACTTGAATATGGCACATGGGAAAGCAGTGAAAGAGATTGAGAGTGGTCTTTGATACCCAATACTGTTAGATCAGTGGTTCCCAACCTTTTTTTTGACTAGGGACCATTCTCCAACATTAGTACCAAAAGTATGAAATCTGTTTTTGGTCAACTTTATATTCACTTTGATTATTTGGGGTGCTGATTCAGAAAATTGCATTGGATAGACAACATCAGCTATAGTTCCTGATACAGAACATATGCCACCCAGTAGTCGCCATCTGCTCACCCACAGAAAACCATATTTAATAAGTTGCGGAACTATAAGGGTTTCGTGAGAGCAGTTGCTTTCGTTGCAACAGTGAGGCCGTGGACCATATTTTAATTCTTGTGGACCACAGGTTGGGAACCACTGTATTAGATGATCAAAAAAGCCATTAAATGCTAATCAAGGTGGCCAGTTGCAACATTCACACCTGCCTCAAACAGACAAGAGTTCTTTCTCCCACCCTGGACATTCCACAGATATATAAACTCCACTTGTCTAGTTTCCAACAGACCACAATCTCTAAGGATGCCTGCCAACATCAGGAGAGAATGATTCTGGAACATGGCCATATAGCCCAGGAAACTCACAGCAACCCAGATCAAAAATAGGTTCCTATATAGTATTTGTATAGCATATTCTGAAAATTCTTAGAAACACATTCTTATCCACCAAAATTACTGAATTACTGCATAATGTTGCTAAAGCTGTTGACTTTCGTGCATTTCAGATAAAGCCCAATTAAACTCAACAGGATTGTATAGAATTATGTTATAACCCACTAGTTAAACCTGATCCACTTAGGAAATACATAAAGCCAATCGTATGATCTGCCTTCCGGCTGACCAAGAGCACCTCTGTCTTATCTGAATTAAGTTTCAATTTGTTGCTCTCATCCAGTCCATTATCAGGACAGACACAGGTTTGAGACCAGGACAACCTCCTTGGCTTGGGACGGAAAGAAGTAGTAGAGTATGTCATCATACTGTCATTACAAAGTTTTAGCTAGTGATAGTGTGCGTCACATACAGCTCATGCAATAATTTTGAAAGAGTTTCATATGTGTAGGGGCCATTAAGACTTTGCAGGGAAATTCTTTATCAGGTGAGCTTTACCTCTCCAGGAATCTTTGGCTTCGTGTAGCAATTTGCAGTTGTTACATATGGCATAATTGTCCATTCATGCTACATGATGTCAGGTCTATTTCACAAAGCCTTGAAACACAAGAAGGACATTTTTTTCTGAGGAAGACTGAATGAAATTAAGAAAATTATCCTTTCAACCAGACTGAAAAACAGTGTCTCCGTCATAACCAGTTTAACATTTATTTCTTTCACACTGGCCAGGCTTAAAATGGGATATGATGACCTTTCTGAAGTTCATCTGTTGCTTCAGGGAGGTGGTGTGGGTGGTGTGGGTATTATTATTATTATATCATCATCATTATCATCATCATGTGTATCTTTATCTCTCTCTCTAAAAAAAAGACCCAAAACCGCTAACAATACAAATGTATTCACTGCGGGTATTATGTCTTTCATTAAAAAAAAATGCAATCCAAGATTTCTTTAAATTTTTCAGGATGTGTATCTGAAATACCAAAAAGACGGCTAGAAATCACATAATGAAACCAAAACTATTTAAATCACACCTTCAAATAAATAAACATATTCCCCCAGAGAGGTTGCATATAACATTTTCTACGTTTATTGGCAGATATTCAGAACACAGAACCTGGGTATTTGTCATTACTATACATAAGACTATGGTCACTTTCAGTATCTGAAATATTCTGGAAATAGCATATGATTTTTTTATGAATTCAGATCATAAGTACTCTTGTCACAATTTGCTGTGAAAGCCAGAGCACTGACTGTATTTTCTTGGATTCAGAATAACATGATTGTATGCATACATGCTTTGTGTAGCCTCAATTTGGCCATTAATGCCTATTTTGTTCATAATAATAATAATAATAATAATAATAATAATAATAATAATGCACTTTATTTATATTCCACCCTTCTCCCCTAGGGGATTCCAAACGGATTGCAGCATTTACAGTAGACATTAGCAAACATTCAATACCTTACAATCATGTACAATGAGACACACAAACACAGACAAAACAAAGGCTTCTCCTTTCATTTCCAGCTTCTGGAGGCGGTGCTCATCTCCAGCTCTGGGGGAGGTGTTTCCATTTTCAAGCTGAGGTGCCTCCGTTGTCACCTCCTGGTCATGTAGCTGACAAGACTGCTTGGAGCATCTCTTTGCCTTTTCCCACCGAAGTGGTACTTATTTATCTACCCACATTTGCATGTTTTCAAACTGCTAGGTTGGCAGGAGCTAGGGCTAACAGCGGGAACTCACCCCACCCCATGGATTCAAACTGCCAACTTTCAGATCAGCAGTTCAGCAACATAAGGGTTTAACCCATTGCACCACCACAAGTGGTGTGTATTAACCATTTGTGCATGTACCAAAGCATGACATTTTCTTGTGAAAGCCGGCTTGCCACGAAGGAAACTATAATTTGAGTGTAGAGTTGCTGGTAGACCCATGCTGTGACACACATCCTCCCTGCTCATATCTATAACCATGCAAGCTGAAATTGGGAATAGATGGGAAGCAGGCTGTTTAACCCTGTCTTTTCTGCTTTTTGTCCACTGAAAATAATCCCCCTTATTGCTTCTCTTTTTTCAAAAAATAAGAAAAAAATCAGCCCCTTTGAGTTATTTTGAATAATACTTAAGGTTTGCAAAGGGTGCGGCCATTACAGGAAGGGAGGCCATGTAAGAATTCTGTGCACAATTATATTTTCATTCAGCCCACACATTCTAGCATTGCACAGTAAGACATGCAAACATATTCACACTTAGAAGTCTTACATTTGCTGTATTCGCATTCAGTTGTTAACTTCACCTCCTCCTTTTCTTTGGCTGCCTAAGCTGTTTTTCTAAATGCTAAACTAAAATTTTAAGTTACGGCAATGCAAGAAATTTGGGTACCAATTTTATTTTGGGTACCAAAATCTTATTTGGAGCAATAAGTTCATTTGGTTCTCTTTCCCCAAACAAGCAGTTCTTTGCCAGACTTCTTTTTTTTTTTCTGTTTCAGCACTAAAGTACCTGCTTTTTTGGTTTGTTTGTTTTTAAAAAAATGTTAGAACAAGCTTTGGGAAGTCATTGTAATTCTCTTTTTTATTTAAGTATTTTCCAATATGACAAAATATTAAAGGACAGGAACAATCAGGGCCAGTTGACATCTCCCAACAAAAGATTCCCCCAGACATGAAGTAGCCAAGCTTTGAAGCTGCAAGGCCATTATGTGCAGGTACAACTGTACCAGGAGCTCCAATTTTGTTTGCTTTGCATTGAATGTTTGTTGTAGTCCTAAGTTTCAGGGACTCTGCAGATAGGTGGCTTCTTTTGGCTGCAATCATAGGGCAAGCCACCTGTCAATTATAGTTAGGTTCATGCAGGACATAATACCTAGAGCTCTTGTAGAAAGCTTCATCTTCTACGGCTTGGCCGGGGAGATATACAGCCCACAGCTTGGCCGGGGTTATACAGCCCTACAGTTCCTTTGCTGAAGGACTTCAGTCAGCCATCACGGAAACCTGAGTTCTTTTTCCCCTGGAAGTCTACAAAGCTCTGCTTGGTAAGGGTCACTCGCGGAAGCCAGAAGCAGTTGGTACCGGGTGCAGGGGCTCCACGCCAACAGAGGCAAAGACAGACTGCCCAGATTAGAAGTTAAGGATTTCCCCATTAGTTACAGTTATGAAGATAGTGCCTGTTCCCTGTGGACAAGATTGAGAGAGAGCCAATAGACTGTTAAGAAAGCCTTAAAGTACCTGTTTGTTTTCATTAATAAAGAACTTTGTTGAACCTTTAAGCAATCTAAAGACTCTGTTTTAAGGAAATCCAAAGGCCTTTAATCTGAGTCAGCCCCGGCATCCCATTGGGCACACAGAATTTATGTCCTGTCTACAGTCTTATACACAGGCCCAGTGTGCGACAACACACATTAAATGCTAATCAAGGTGGCCAATGGTAGCATTCACACTTTCCTCAAGCAGACAAGAGTTCTTTCTCCCACCCTGGACATTCCACAGATATATAAAACCCACTTGCCTAGTTTCCAACAGACCTCACAACCTCTACCATAGATGTGGGCAAAACATCAGGAAAGAATGTGTCTGGAACATGGCCATACAGCCTAGAAAATTCACACCAACCCAAAGGACAGATAGACAAGAATAAACAAAACAAAAAAAAGTAAAGAAAAAACAAGAGTAGAAAAGAATAACTTCCAACAAGAGTAGAAAAGACAACCTCCAATTTTCTTCTATGTGAAAGACACAGTACGTGGCTTGCAAAGCTGACAACCTAGCACTAGATGGTGCATTCATTCCATTTGATGCATTCTGAAACGGTAGTAAATTTGAGATCCAATGAATCTAAATGTTTTTTAAAATACTTTTTTAAAAGGACTTTTCCTTCACCTCAGTCTAATCATAGCCTCTAAATTGTTAAGCTTGATGTCTTTTCTGCCAGAAACAACACCGCAAGAAAAGAGATTCCACCTAAACATTAGGAACAACTTTTCGACAGTAAGAGCTATTCAACAGCAAAATATACTGCCTCAGAGTGTGGCAGAGTCTTCTTCTCTGGAGGTTTTTAAAGCAGAGGCTGAGTGGTCATCTGTCTCGGGTGCTTTGATTGTATTTTCCTGCTCTTTGTAGTGTTTTTCAAATCTATAATTCTATGATTCTATGTTATACAATATTTTTTCTGAAGGGAATAATACTGTATAACATAGAAACATTCCAATTATTTTTTTCTGAATGAGCATTCTTCTTTTTAGCAATCCTTGTTATGCTATTCTTAAGTGTGTGTTTTGTTGCTCAACTAAGGAGTTTCATTCATCTCAAAACCATTTTATTACAGGCTCCATAAATTTAGCATAATTGGCTACATCCTGATTAAACGAGCCCTGTAAAACATGGGATTCTGTCTTGACAAATGGCAATAAGCTCCTAAGTCAGATCACATGTCCATGATAATGAGATTCCATTTGTTCTTTTAGTAACTTCCCAGCATACGGAAGTCTCGTGCATTTGGTATACAGCCATTCCTAATTACTACTTTTAATGTGGAAGAGGCGGGGAATGGTGATTTCTAATAAGATAATTTTGAGGTTATTTTGCGGCTACCATCCTAACTCGTGTGCTCTCCTTCTAGCCCAGGCATGGACAAACATTGTTGGATGTGGGGTGCATTGCTGGAAGGGAGAGGGCCAGAGGAGGCCCAAGGGCAGTTGCCGTGGAGGGAGGTATTGCATGGAGGGGCAGTTGGAGTCAAAAAGGAGGGTCCTTCTCTCCGCCCCATCTATGCATGCTGTCCATATGTCTTCACAGGCTGAGAGGAGGAGACATGCTGCTGTTGAGACCTCTCCAGAGAGCTCTCGGCAGCCACGTGTCTCTGCCTCGGCCCTTCTCTCAGTTTGGGGATGCAGCTGGAAGGAAGAGCCCAAGGGGCCACGATGTCCAGCCCATGGGTCTGGCTTTCCCCATGCCTGTTCTAGTCCCAGCTATACATGCTTTCTATATGTCTCCATTATTTTTTGGCTGATGTTCAGAATTTGCTAGCCAGTCCCTTCACTGGAAACCAGGAGGATAGAAATCTATTATGTCCGCAGCTTGAGATTTTATGGCGCCAGTGGAGATGGACTGGCTCGAGGGTGGTGGGTGACTGAATTTTTCTCATGTAGATGAAGCCCAGGAAGACAGCTGAGTGGACTTCCTGGAGAATGAGGTGCTGGCAAAAGGTAACCAGAAGGTTGTACTCGGTAGCACACTTCTTCAGATATGTTTTTATACATGGAGATATAAAATATACACATTAAATTGGGAAAAATGGAGATCCGTGGATACCAGGGCTCCCACTGAGGGAACAGTGGCACCTATGGGGTTGGGGGGTTGGCAAAGGGGTTCAGGGAAACCAAGGGCAATTAGTATAGGGGCAAGGGAGAGAATATGCCCATTTTGTGGGCCGTGGGGGCCTCAAGGGCCATGTGGCCTGAGCGGCCACTGGGCCGGTTCTGGGAGGCAGAAGCGGGAGAAAAATACCCTGGAGGCAAAGGGAGACACAAAGAGACAGATATAGAGGAAAACACACTGTGGGTGTATGTTTATTTGGAGTTAGGAACAACATTTATTTATTTATTTAAAACATTTATATTACGTCCTTCTCACCCTGGGGGGGGGGGGGACTCAGGGCGGAGCACAGCATACAAACGGCAAACATTCAATGCCGGGACATGAATTCATTATATGCATACATAAACATTAAAAAACATGTGTCTCAATATTAAAACATACTGTTTTAAACCATCTTGATCATCATAATATAATTATCAGAATGGGAAAAAGAGGTTTAAAAAAGTATCTTGGGTGCTGGTAGTTGCTGTTGTGCTCCTCCAGAGCTCAGAACATCCACAAAACAATAGATTAAAAAATAAAAGGTTCCCAACAGCCACGTCTTTTCCTCGCCGCAGCTTCAGTGGGACAATTAAGATAATTTGACCCGGGGGGGGGGGGGGGGGGGGGGGGGTGTCCATGCTCGGCAACAATACCAAGGGTGTTGTGAGTCAGCATTCTGACACCATACCTACTACTAGGAGTAGGAGAAGAAGAAGGAGTGATGCAGAAACAGAGGAGAATCAGCACCAGTTTGTTTTGCATCAAAATACTACTATTTTGCATCTCAACTGCTGTTTAAGACATTCTGTGTTCTGTGGGTCACAACAAAGGGCATGCGGTACTTAACATTTCCATAGATAATCAGATTGTGACATTAATGTGACTGTGACATTAATGCAATATTTGTGAGTTTTGGGTAGGAAGATTAAACTACTTTCATTACCAATGTTTTTATACCCTTCTTGTCTTTTAAAATACATATAAGAAATTCTAGCCTTATGATCTTTTCCCACGACCAGCCCTGAATGGCTTTCCTATAAAATTTTGTGTTGTAACTTGGCACACAGTTGAAGGGTATTGACTTTACACTTAATAATAAAAGTATATGTGTGCCCCATTAAAATACCAAGCCTTTGACAAATTCAATGCAAACTCTTTAGTTAGTGGTAAAAAAAGAAATGGCAATCCCACCCATTTTAAAGGTATTTTATCTGATAATGGATTTTTTTTTATCTTGCTCTTAACATAGAAGTTGAGTTAATGTGAAAGAACAAAGGCTTTCACAAGAACTTGAATAGAGCAACAAGATTCGGATTATTGGGATCATTTCAAGTTGCTTTAAAAGGCAGTGAGCCAAACTTAAAGTGAATTAGCAAAAGTTTTTATATAGATTTGTTTTTATATAGATGGTAATTCTTGTTAATAGCATACACACACACACACCTATTTTTTCTTGATAGTATTACTCTTATTATTATTACTATTAAAATGAAATCATAAATATTTCAAAACAGTTGAAGACAAAGTGAATACAGTGATTAATGGAAATATACCATAAAGTAGAAGTTGGTACATTGGAGTAGAGGGAGTAGAGGGATTTTTGCCATCATACAACTACTTTGGCTATCTATAGGGACAGAATCACAGGAAGGAGAAAAGAATAAAAGGAATAAAACAATAGGAAAAAGAAGGCAGTTCTGCTGTCAGTAGAGGTTTTGTTGAGAGGTTTACATGCCTAGGGGCAAGCCCACTATGTTGTCGAAATACACCAACATATGGTTTACTTGGAAGATGAAGTCCATAACATTTTTACAGCTATTGATAGGGTTGGCATATACATGGGTCCAAATCCAAACATGCATCAGCCTATGTGTTGATCAGTAAACCTGACCTTCTTACCTGACCAGAACCCATGATATGACACAAGAAGCTCCATATGGATTGGACTCCTACACGCACATGTTCCTCCTGCCTCCAGAGGTGCAGGCATGGCCTCCACCCCTGAGATGGATAAGAGCAATTCTGCCTTACACACCCAGATCTCTAGTGAGGACCCCAACATGTTACCAATGCATGAGATATACTGGTAATAGATGTCATGGATCCAAACCATGTCACTGCCCCCACAAAACTGTCACAAATGTCATGCATACAAACCCAGTAGACTAAATCTCTTTCCTCCCCCCACCAGGAAACTGACAAAGAAGATAGTAAGTGGGATTATGTTTGGCAAAAGAGTCCTCCAAGTCTCCTAGGATGCTATAATTCCCTAATGTGATGAGGTCCATGGATTGATAGATCATTCTCTCATATTTCTATTTCAGTGGTTCACAACCTGTGGGTTCCCAGATGTTTTGGCCTTCAACTCCGAGAAATCCTAACAGCTGGTAAACTGGCTGGGATTTCTGGGAGTTGTAGGCCAAAACACCGGGGGACCCACAGGTTGAGAACCACTGCTTTAGAGCCTTCATGTTGCCAAACCAGGATTTGAAAAAAGAACCTGCCAATTTGCTATATCGCCTGCCCCAAGCAGCAAGCAAGTCATATTAATAAGTCATGCAGTTCTCTGAGCCTCCATGTCAAGATAGCTAGTGTAGTAGTTTGAATGCTGGATCAGGATTCTCAAGGTGTATCTACATAGACCAAAACCTGGAGCTGATCTGGCATGCTGTCTGCCAGATTAGCCCGAAATAAACTCCCCACAGGGACTCTCTACAATTCATAGACACTGGGCAGCCATCCTAACTGTCACCTCTGGCATCTGGCTGTGAGACAGATCCTACTAGTTAGTCACCACATGCTATAACGTCAGTCAGGGTGCAAAGAGAGGGGGGTAGGGGGAGGAGATATGCAACAAATAGGTAGGACCAATTAATTTACAGGAGTGATGTAGTATCACGATTAGTCCTGTTGAATGTTTCAAAGAAAGATTGTCCAACTGATTGTATTCATCTTTCATAAAATAATGGTGAGTCACGTAAGGGCTAGCTCTCTTTCCCCCATTTTTACACAATACTCCAAATACTTCTCACATGCAACAATCTATGTGTTCGTCACAGGCATTATTTATGGTAGCACTGAAACCAATGTTCTGTTCCAAGGAACAAATTACATGTAAATCTGTACCTCCCAGTGACAGATTTGGTGACATGTAATTTGGTTCCAGGGACCAAATTACATGTAAATCTGTACCTCCCAGTGACAGCAGTCAGGGTTCCTCCTTTAATACCATTTTCAGAAGTGATATTTTCTTCAGAATTACAGCACAAGCTTTGATTGTTTTAATTATTAGCAAACATACATACACCAGCATCTGCAATTTACATGTTTAAAAATCTCTGTGTTAGATGAACACACTGGTCCTATTATCTTAAGCCCCTTCTACACTGTCCTTATATCTCAGAATCTGATCCCAGGCAAGGGCGGCTCAACCCATGACGCAAAGTAAGCATTCGCAGTATAGTTGATTTTGCCCAGAGGCACTCTTGAGGCGCTCTTGGGGGAAAATAGACCTTGACATATGTGAGTTGTAGTTACTGGGATGTATAGTTCACCTACAATCAAAGAGCATTCTGAACTCCACCAATGATGGAATTGAACCAAATATGGCACACAGAACTCCCACGACGAACAGAAAATATATATCAATGATTGGTTGGGGGGGGGGGCGCCAAAATACTGTTTGCTTACCATTGAAAATTACCTAGGGCCGCCTCTGATCCCAGGTTATCTATTTTGAACTGGATTATATGAGTCCCCACTGCCATATAATCTGGGATAATCTGAGGGTTTTTTGTGTGTGTGTCAGGAGCGACTTGAGAAACTGCAAGTTGCTTCTGGTGTGAGAAAATTAGCCGTCTGCAAGGACATTGCTCAGAAGATGCCCAGATCTCTTGATGTTTTGCCATCCTTGTGGGAGGCTTCCCTCATGTCCCTGCATGGGGAGCTGGAGCTGACAGAGGGAGCTCATCCGCGCTCTCCCCAAATTCGAACCTCTGACATGTTGGTCTTCAGTCCAGCCAGCACAAGGGTTTAAACCACTGGGGGCTCCTGGTGTCTGGGATCAGCTCCTGGGATATAAGGACAGTATAAAAGGGGCCTTAGCATTTCATTCTGTGGCAAAGTATCCCCATCTTTTTCTTTTTATCCAGTGGACACATTTTGAAACTACAGTAGGTATGCAGCTAGTCACAAGCAATGCTTTTACAGAAAAGTAAAGTAGTAAGTGAAAGATATTGACAGTATAGCCCAGGTGGCTTCCAACACTCCAAACACAAGTTCACTTTTGTGAAACCAAAGGTCTCTCTCTGTCTCTCATTCAAGATCATACACGTTCAAGATCATACACCTTCATTCAGGACACACACACAATATCAGCTTGCCCTATGCCACTTTTTCCTTTCTGTCTTTGCCCTTAACATTCCCTCCATTACGTACTGCTGGGTGAAATGCAGGACACCTTTGATGGTAGTTTATAAGAGGGAATTTTCAGCAGGCTGTGCTTGTTTAACAAGTAAGACCTGCTAACTTTACCTTTTCTGCATGGCTATTAATGGTTCTGGAGCCCTGAGGCATACTTCAAATACAGAGAGAGAGAGAGAGAGAGAGAGAGACCTCTTCCTTGGTTTCTTCACCTCCTGCCCCCAGCACACACAACTGGGCCCTGTAAGCCTCTCCAACTAGTCCATTGCCCTTTACAAGCATCTCTTCTGCCAACCATGGAAGATGGTTGTTTGGATTGGAATGAAAACTTTTCTTTTTCTTTTTCCAACTTCAAAAATTGCCCACGGTGACACTTTACTTTTAAAAGCCAAACAAATGCAAAGTTTGCTTTGTTCCCTGCTTGCATTCCATTACAAGTGGTAGTGACTTTAAAAGAGGCAGTAGTTTTTGCATTAGTGATTACTTTGTGTATCTGTTTTAGTCCATTAACACATTCTTTAAAAGACAATTTCTGCTGCCTCATCAAATCTGTGTTACCAAAAACTGGTACCACTCCAAAACGTTTTGTGGAAGCATAAACCATAAGACCAAAATAATGTTTAGTGTTTTGTCAGGGAAGGATTAATTTTGATGTTTTATACTGTATTTTATCAATGGAAAATATACTGTATTTTATCAACACTGTGAACCGCCCCGTGTCCACTTCGGGGTTGAGGGGGGTGGTATAAAAATACAGTAAATAAAATAATAAAATAAAAGTCTTAGTACATAACTTGATAGGATAAGTCATTATAATTTGGATTTAGCTCCTGTTCTATATAGTTCCTGGGTTAAAACTTCTATGCTGTGTTTGTATTTTTGATATATCTAAGTAATTTTTAGATGAAACATGAAAAGTAGCACACAAACACACACAATTCTTTCCATGGGTTCGATTGACACTTTAGATCAGTGGTTCCCAACCTGTGGGCTGCAGCCCACTGATGGGCCACAAGACCTAAAATAAGGTCTGTGGCTCTAGATTATTAAATACTGTTTTCTGTGGATGAGCAGATGGCGACTACTGGATGGCAGATGTTTTGTATCAGAAACTAGAGCTGATATGGTCTATCCAATGCAATTTTCGGAATCAGCAAACAAAAGAACCAAACTGAATCTTAAGTTGATCAAAAACTGATTCATAACTGTGCTGGTACAGCAGTACCAGGAGCTCCAATTCTGTTTGCTTTGCATTAAATGTTTGTTTGCTATCCCAGGCTTGGGATTTTGCAGCAGGGTGGCTTCCTGCTATAGTTTGCAATCATAGGGCAAGCCACCTGTCAATTATAGTTAGGTTCCCTGGTCCCGCCCCTTTTTGAGTTTTGGAGGGAATAGGAGCCTTTTTGAGTCAGTTCTCACAGAGAAGCTTTAGCACAGGACATGAAACCAAGAGCTCCTGTAGAAAGCTTCGTCTTCTACGGCTTTGCCGGGGAGATATTCAGCCTACAGCTTGGCCGGAGAGAAGAGGCCCCACAGCTTGGCTGAGGGACTTCAGCTGGCCATCACAGCAACCTGAACTCCTTCTTTTTCCCCTGGAAGTCTACAAAGCTCTGCTTGGCAAGGGTCGCTCGCGGAAGCCAGATGCAGTTGGTACTGGGTACAGGGTCTCCACGCCAACAGAGGCAAGTACAGACTGCCCAGATTAGAAGTTAAGGATTTCCCCATTAGTTAATTACAGTTAAGAAGATAGTGCCTGTTCCCAGTGAACAAGATTGCAAGAACCAATAGACTGTTAAGAAAGCTTGAAAGTACCTGTTTGTTTTCATCAATAAAGAACTTTGTTGGATTTACTTTAAGCATTCTAAAGACTCTGTTTGGGGGAATCTAAGGGCCTTTAATCTGAGGCAGCCCCAGTGTCCCGTTGGGCACACAGAATTTATGTCCTGTCTACAGTCACGTGCACAGGCCCAGCGTGCGACAGTACAGTAACCCTTTTGGTACTAATGTTGGAGAGTGGCCCCTGGTCAAAGGGGAACCTGGTCAAAGTGGACCCTGTTCAAGTGGTCCCTGGTCAAATAAAGGTTGGGAACCACTACTTAAGATTATATTCCCCTATGATACTTACATAATACTTTATTTTCATCTCTACATGAATACATGTCAAAATGTTTCTTTAACATCTCTATTTAGGCCCTTTCCACATAGCTGTATAAAATCCACATTGAACTGGATTATGTGGCAGTGTGGATTCAGATAACCCAGTTTAAAGCAATATTGTGGATTATCTGCCTTGATATTCTGGGTTGTATGGCTGTGTGAAAGGGCCCTTAGTTTGGCACCAGTTTTACAAGGAAGGAAGAGGAGTTTCTAATTTTAACAATGAAAAAAATTATCATAGCTCATAACCACATCATAGTTATTGCTCATAAGCTAAAGTCTGTTAAGATATTTGTTGTTTGAAATGCAATAAAATATAGTGAGAGAAAGATAATAACTTGTTCTGTTCCCCATGTTAGAAAATATATCGGTTAGAAGGAGACCTTTCTCTATGTTTTGTGAGCAAAGTCACCGGAAACCTAAGACAGACAAAGTCAGCAACTGAAACATATAAACACCAACCAGCTTCAGTCCAAATATGAGTGCCTGTACATAACTGTAATATTCCAATAAGTGATTTTACTTAGAGGTATGATTTTACACAGATGGAGATAAACTGAATTATATCTACTCAAAAAATTACTGTATTTCTATTTGAAATGCACGTGAGCTGCCCAATGAAACGTTCTTAATGTTCAGTCGTATGACACTCCTATTGAGTTACAATGCAGTATGGTTTATTTGCAACCAGTTGGTACTTGTTTTTTTTTCCCCTTGGGAATTATATGAATTCTACAAAGAATAAATGTGATGGAAACAACATCTTTGAAATAGGACTTTGTCTTTATGATTTAACAAGTGATTAGGTAACCTTGATTCAAATCAGCTTAGTTTGCTATCAACTGTTTCCTGTTAACAGTACTGCATTGAGGAGCTACTATCTAATATTAAGTCCTTTTTCACGTGTTCTTTTTTCATAAAATCATAAAGTAATAAATTAGATCAACTGTATTAATGTTAAACACACACACCCAGCAAGTAGCTCTGAACTTTAAAAATGTGATGGTGGCTGGATGGAGTATGTCACCCAACAATCTGCCCTCCCTCTCCTCCATGCCATCTCAATAGGACACATGTAGAAAAATAAAATAAAATAAAATAAAATATTCTTCCTGAAAACTATTGAGCAAGAAGTTTAGAAAAAGTGCACTAAGCCTTGAAAAAATTCCTTTCATTGTTAAAACAGTTGTACATTGTATGTTCTTGCAGCATCGGATTAGAGGTGGGTACAGTGTGGATTTGATCAGAATTTAGGAAAGGTCAAGATTCCACCTCCTCCTTTCTCTTCTGCTAAGCTAACTGAATGCAAGTTACGTTTGTACTTTGAACTGAGTTTATAATAATGGAAACAATAGAGGAGAAAGGCTTTTATAAAGGCAGCTGGATGAGTGAGACAGCAGAGGATTAACTGGGCTGTTCCTGCCAAGCCAGGACACTTGAAGATTACACAAATGCAACCTCATGTTGTTTTTAGACACCAGAGGATTAGTAGAACTAGATAGTTCCTTTATATAAGAGGCTATTTTCTCTACATACCAAACAGAAAAAATGTACTATGTTGTATCTCAATCTGCTGTCAAGAACCTCCTCCATTAGGAATGAGTATGTTCTAGTTTTCTGTCTCCCATCATAGCCTATAGTGGTCCATACTTGGCAAAACAAACCCACAATTTCAATTTTAGCACAGGAGGCAGGCACTGACAACTTTAGTGATGATCCCTATTGCACAATCCTTTGTCCATCCCAGGGCCAGTCTGTCTCCTCCACATGATTGTCTTGTCCCTAGTAATTTACAAGGCCATCAATTGCTCCCAACCCTGAGACATTCCCATTGCTTGCCTTGGTGTTGGATCTGGTCCATCTCTGTTCCAGCACACAGGCAGTAAAATAACTTTTTTTTTGCATGTCAGGAGTGACTTGAGAAACTGCAAGTCACTTTTGGCGTGAGAGAATTGGCCGTCTGAGAGGGCATTGCCCAGGGGACGCCCGGATGTTTTGATGTTTTACCATCCTTGTAGGAGGCTTCTCTCATGTCCCTGCATGGGGAGCTGGAGCTGATAGAGGGAGCTCATCCGCACTCTCCCCGGATTCAAACCTGCAACCTGTCGGTCTTCAGTCCTGCCGGCACAAGAGTTTAACCCACTGCGCCACCAGGGGCTCCTTAGTAAAATGCCATGAGGGAATGGGATTTTCCTCCTTTACCACCTGCTCTTCACTATTCCCAATCTGTTTTCTGTTTATTTTTTAACATTTTAATTGCCTTTTTGTTTTTCAGATTAAAATTGTGAAATTGCAAAATTGCTCTTAAAAATGTAGAATGGAAATGTGGAAGGAAGAGTTTATGAGGATATGCAGAAGTATGTTTGCTAGAGTTGTGCGCAGAATTAGTTCCTCCCATTTTCTTTGAGGGTTTTGTATGTGTGTGTGTGTTTCCTTTCTTTGGGATCACAGAACAGGAATGCCTCTCCTGGTACAAAAATCTGGTCGACACAAAAGAGGCAGGAGCGGGTCGGTATCACAGAGTATGATGCGCTCTGCTGCAGGCACTGGCAGGCCAGTGTGGGCACTCTGGGCCTGCATGCCACACACATACTCTCTTTCCAAGGGGAGTGCATAGTGTATGGGGTGCATAGTGTATGTGCCTGCCAGTGCCTGCAGCCAAGTGCCTCTTACTCTAGAGTAAGAAGCACTCAGCTGCAGGCATCTGCATGCGCTGGCACTTCTGCATCCCCCCCACACACACACTCCTTGCAAAGAGTGTGTGTTTGTGTGGTGTGCAGGCCCTGAGCACCCGCACCTGCCAGTGCCCACACTGTGTGGGCACTCCTGCACGCCACACATGCACTGTCCTTGGAAAAAGTGTGTGTGTGTGTGTGTGTGTGAGGTGTGCAGGATCTGAGCGCCCACACCGCCAGTGCCTGCAGCTGAGTGCCCACTCTAGAGTAGAAACAGCAGCAGGCAATAATAATAATAATAATAATAATAATAATAATAATAATCTTTATTTGTACCCCGCTCCATCTCACCGATGGGGACTTGGTGCGGCTTACATGAGGCCAAACCCAAAACAACAATTACATGAAATAAAACAAAACCAAAAACGCAAATAATAAACAATAATAACGCAATTACATAAAACAAAAGACAACATGAAATTACAATAAATACAATAAACACAACCACGGTAACATGGGTAAGAAGAAGCCTCCTTAAAGTTTGTGCCAGGAAGGGGAGCCTGGGTGGGAAGGCCCTCCCCCCCTCTCCCCCCAATAATGGGCTGATAAAAAATGGAGCTCTCGGAATCAAAGAGCAAAAACAGATATCTGCCCTCCTGGTTTTGGGAGACTCCCAAAAAATGGATCGGGGCCCCCACCCAAAGCCATAACACAAAACAGGTCAAGGTGTAGGCCGAATGTTGTTGTTCATTCGTTCAGTCGTCTCCGACTCTTCGTGACCTCATGGACCAGCCCACACCAGAGCTCCCTGTCGGCCGTTACCACCCCCAGCTCCCTCAAAGTCAGTCCAGTCACTTCAAAGATGCCATCCATCCATCTTGCCCTTGGTCGGCCCCTCTTCCTTTTTCCTTCCATTTTCCCCAGCATCATTGTCTTCTCTAAGCTTTCCTGTCTTCTCATGATGTGGCCAAAGTACTTCATCTTTGCCTCTACTATCCTTCCCTCCAATGAGCAGTCGAGCTTTATTTCCTGAAGTATGGACTGGTTGGATCTTCTGGCGGTCCAAGGCACTCTCAGAACTTTCCTCCAACACCACAGTTCAAACGCATCTATCTTCCTTCGCTCAGCCTTCCCAATGGTCCAACTCTCACATCCGTAGGTTACTTTGGGGAATACCATTGCTTTAACTATGCGGATCTTCGTTGCCAGTATGATGTTTCTACTCTTCACTATTTTATCGAGATTGGACATTGCTCTCCTCCCAAGAAGTAAGCGTCTCCTGATTTCCTGGCCAGTCTGCATCTGCAGTAATCTTTGCACCTAGAAATACAAAGTCTGTCACGGCCTCCACATTTCTCCCTCTATTTTCCAGTTGTCAATCATTCTTGTTGCTATAATCTTGGTTTTTTTGACGTTTAGCTGCAACCCGGCTTTTGCGCTTTCTTCTTTCACCTTGATTAGAAGGCTCCTCAGCTCCTCCTCGCTTTCGGCCATCAGAGTGGTGTCATCTGCATATCTGAGGTTGTTAATGTTTCTTCCAGAATTTTCACCCCAGCTTTGCATTCATCCAGCCCCGCACATTGCATGATGTGTTCTGCATACAAGTTAAAAAGGTTGGGTGAGAGGATGCAGCCTTGCCGTACGCCTTTCCCAATCTTGAACCAGTCTGTTGTTCCGTGGTCAGTTCTTACTGTTGCTACTTGGTCCTTGTACAGATTCCTCAGGAGAGAGACAAGGTGCTTGGTATGCCCATCCCACCAAGAACTTGCCACAATTTATTATGATCCACACAGTCAAAGGCTTTAGAATAGTCAATGAAGCAGAAGTAGATGTTTTTCTGGAACTCCCTGCCTTTCTCCATTATCCAGCGGATATTGGCAATCTGGTCTCTCGTTCCTCTGCCTTTTCTAAACCCAGCTTGAACATCTGGCAACTCTCGCTCCATGTATTGCTGGGGTCTTCCTTGCAGGATCTTGAGCATTACCTTACTGGCATGAGAAATGGTTGTGTAAAGTAGGCCGAATACACAACCCTAATTTTTGCAAGACAACACATTGGCATTATGGGTTTGTGTGACAAAGCCATTAATGCTCTTTGCTCTTCAATGTCTGAATAGTTAAAAACTATAGCACTGGTGGTTTCATCTTTGTTATTCTTATCTGACAACTCAATAAGCTGATCTATGGATAAAGAATGATAAAATGCTCAAATATTTCAGTTGGTTAAACAGCAGGAGTCTTTTCAAAGTTTTTACTTAAAATAGAAAGCCATAAAAGTGACCCAAATAACACTTCTCTATGTTCTCAAACAATTCAACTGATTTCTCTGAGAGATAACCTGCTTTGCCGTCAGTTCGTTAAACACACAACACATTGCTGTGGAGTTTGCTTCCTAATGCTGTCAGTCATAAATTCCATCAAAGGTATATCATCTGGATTTCTGTTCTCTTTAATCAGGATCTAAATGGCCATGTCATGATTGCTTATGTGGAGTTTACGTTGTACGTAAACGTTTTTACAGTGTCATCATTCCATACAATGTCATCATGACAGAATGTACTCCAACTGACCTGATTTAGAAGGGGACTAGGGTTGACAGTCCAGGATCATCCCAGGCCATGAAGTTTCTGGACCAAAACCTGAGACCTAGGAATAGCAGCTGGTTATGTCATTATGCAGTAAGTAACGCACCACAGTTGTAAATTACTTGTTGTTAAAAACACAGCAAAAATATTTTCCTGTTTTGGAGATATAAAGAGAAATCTTAGCTAAAGGGACTGTTCCAAGACCAAGGTGAAGTGAGGGGATTATTCTTTCTCACTTAAGGAAATGGGCAGTGGCATTACTAAGAAGGTACATGACCTCATCAGGTCGGGAAGTGACACAATGAGTTACTGTACTGGGTGACACCAGCCTTGGTGATGCCATTGAAGACAGAATAAGGAACATTTAATCTATCCTAATTGCTTCTAACTATAAGGTGCAGGCACAGCAGAATAAAGGATGCCACAACAACTGAGAAGGAAAATGATATTAAATATTATTTGGAGTTGTTTTACAGGTTGCAGTAAGAGATCAATGAAGGCTAAGAAACTGAAAACCAACAAAAATGTCCTCAAGTGAAAGAAATATGTTCTGAAGGCAAATGAGGCTCACAACTACAGACAATGGCAACAGAGACTAGAAACATATTTAGAAGCATGGAATATATATGAATACATTGAACATCCTAGATCAGCAGAAGATACCATAGGCAATAGGATAAAGAGCTATATGTAGTTCAATGTATTGTAATTAATTCATTGGAAAATATTATTATTATTATTATTATTATTATTATTATTATTATGTGTGTATATGTATGTGTGTGTAATGTTTGTTTGTGGGATTAACATAACTCAAAAACCACTGCAGAAATTGACAACAAATGTGGACACAATACATGTATCAAGCCAACAAGTGACCATCACTCATAAAAACACAAAACACAGCAGAAGAGACTTAAAAAGCAAAACAAAACAAAACCCCAAACCAAAATACATTACAATGCATGAGCAAAACCACACATATATAGGCAAACACATATATACACATATATACACAAAACACATATACACAGACTGGGCCACAGCAACGTGTGGTAGGGGATGGCTAATAAACACACATACACCCACACACAGCAAAAGAGAAGATGGGTAAACTTCAGGGGAAATTTAGATTCATATCTGTTAAATCTATACAAAAGAACTGATGCATTTTTATCATTCTTAACTATTAAACCAGTGGTTCTCAACCTGGGGTCCTCAGATGTTTTTGGCCTACAATTCCCAGAAATCTCAACCAGTTTGCCAGCTGTTAGGATTTCTGTTAGGGAGTTGAAAGCCAAAAACATCTGGGGACCCCAGGTTGAGAACCACTGTGTTAAACAGATGCATCTTGAATAAGCAATTTGATTCCTTAATATCTGTGTTGGATGGTGTGAAGTCACCTATTTTAGACCAAGATGTGGCCTTGCTTCACCTGAAATACGTTTAACAGAATGCTTCAGCCAGTACCCTCGATCAAGAATTACATGGATCAAATTACTTCGTGAGTAAAAGGAATAAGCGAAAGGCTCCTTTTAAGAACCAATCAGAGTTCTGTTCAATTGAGTGGGAAAGGGGGCACGTTGTGCAGAATTACAGTTGCTCAGGAAAGGATCAGACAATAGTAGCTCTATCCCTGTTACACAATTTGGAAAGCAAAGGCAGCATGACAAAGTGATTTTACAAAAAACTTCACAGATCACAAAAAGAAAATCATTTTCTTTTAAATTGACCGATTCTATAAATTTAAAAATACAAATAAAAATTAAATTCTTGGAACATAAATCCAGGCTGCACCAGTCATAGCAGATTTTCTATTTCCTCCTCCGACACGATTGATAAAAATGGCAAAAGACAAATTCAGGTTTGATATAGCCATGTTATGCAAATGTTGAGGCCAGGACAATATACACTGAACTGCAGACTATCTGATGAAATGTCCAGAATTTGGCAGACAGTGTCTTGTTCATTTCTGATTCATATTGCAACATGATTAGTGTGTTTGCTTTGGATAAGAAAGCATCTGATACAATTTTTAAACGAGGACACTGCACAATTTCTAAAAATAATACTTTGTATGTTCAAGCTTATGAAAATGGAGAGTTCCTTCACTTATTGCAGGTGTTACATTCCAGGAGCACCCGCGAAAAGTGAAAATCCATAAAGTAGGGGCGCTATATATGTATATCGCATTCCGAGGGTGAGGCAGAAGCGAGGAGAGATTTAAAGACACCGTGCACTTTTTTTTTTTTTGCTAGCTATCTCTGCTTTACTTTGCAATCTTTCTTGATTGACTGCCTCTCTCCCTTCGACACTCCATCATTGCCAGGAGGTGGGATTAGAACGGCACTCTGGGCAACTGCAACTATTCATAAACTGAGAGGCAAAAACCTGCAAAACAGTGAGTCCGTGAACCACGAACAAGTAGCAAGGGAACACTGTAATGGAGTGTCTGAGCTTAGTCTTTCAACTCAACAAGTGAATGTGGTTAAAATACAGGTGGATGAAACCAGCCTAACCCTTTGTCACAAACATCTTGGCCATTGGAATCCATAGGCTGTACTTCAGCTATTGAACCAGAATTTGGCCACAATCATCTATCAAGGCAAACAACGTGACTTCTAGCAAGTGCATAACTTGCATTAAAGAAAAGGCAGTTCGCTTTTTACTTGAATTTGATTCATCTGTCTGCTAGCCTCTGTGTTTGGGAGACAGCTGGTTTTTCTGTTCTAGCTGATTCACCAAATCAAATTTATTGCTATAAATTGAGTTCAAAGTCTGAACTAAACAAAATGAGCAGAAGAGAGAAGAGCAGAAGACTGCAGAATCTTGTCATTCCAAGTAGGATAAGGGAAAAGCAAACTGCTGCAGCCATTCCTGGCCTCTCTGTTCTTTCCCATTAATAGCATTTGTCATCTTGACTGCACCTTGAAGTTGCTTATGCACATGTATCCCAGTTTGAGCATACAAAATATTCCAGGGTATGCCTAATTGTATATTCCAACAATAATATGCAACTCTACCAGCCCTGCATGCAGAGATCCAAAAATGTTCAATGGAAGCATGGCTTTTTGGGGCCAACATAAGATTTCAGTGAGCTGGGAGGAGAAAAGAACCACCTTATTTTTCCCCACCACTTCTTCTGTTTTACACCCCAAAAAAATGGAGCAGCTGCATTATGCTTTTTGACTAAGGGTAATGGGTACCTCTTGACTTCAAGCACTTTGACATCAGAATTGTGCTATCCTTGAAATAACTCGGAATGAGTTTGGATCTGCTTCTTACATCCCAAGTGTCAGAGGTAGTCAACATGTACATTTAACCTGCTTAGACTGGTATGTCATGTTCACTTTTTCAACCATTAGTTGTGACATAGCCACGACCAGGCCTTCTCAGAAGGTTAGCTAGGCCAGTTTGATGCAGTAAAACCACAGTACTGTGATTCCCTAAAGACTAAAAAAAATGCTACAGAAAAACTCATATGGAGTTGAAGGCATTCCAAGAGTCATCCAGTCCAACCCCATTCTGTCATGCCGGAAGATACAATTATAGCATTTTCATCAGTTTAAAAACCTCCTGAGAAAGAGGCTCCAATACACAGCACATTTCACTGTTGGACAGCTCTTACTACCAGGAAGTTCCTCCTATGTTTAAGTGGAACCTCTTTTCCTGTAGTTAAATCATCTCAATCTCTGAAGTAGCAGAAAACAAGCTGCCCAGAGCTAGTAAAAAGGAGCTCCAACATCAACTGCAGCTTTCTTGAGGGCAGCTGACACAGAATGCATGGCAAAAACTTAATTTTGAGCTTTCAGTGTCTCTGCCACTTTGACCAAGCTTTCCATGACAGGACCAGCTGTAGCAGATTTGTGAACCAAATCCGCTAAAAAGCAATCCAAACAGCCACAACAATTTGACCTCTTGGATCATGGCTATGAATACCCCCGGCCTATGAATCTACTCTTTAGTGTCCAACATCCAAACCTAGTCCATATTTATTTAGTTGTATCAAAGCTTGATGAGAATGTAAGCAAAACTATTGTGAAGGCCTAAAAATATTTTTATTTCAGTCATTTTTGCAGATATGATTTTTACCTCACTCACATGAGCTACTTTTCTGCTATTGAGTTTAGGCAGAACTGTTGGTGCATTTCATCTCAAGAGAATATTGAGTTCAGAATTGTTTCTCAGACAAAACACAGTTTTTTTAAAAAAAATACATTCACGGTTTGGCATTTGTGGATTTGATTATTTACAAGTTTGTGAACTGATCCCTGAGGCTCAAGGCCACTGTGATGCTCTGTTCCCTGTGACTTTAAGGAGGTGGGACATGAACAACTAGAGTCACCAACATCTTCTCTGCCAAGTTCTACTGCTTTGTAGATTTCGGGAGGGGCAGTAGGCTACTCATGTTGTAGCTGTTCTGTTCCTGCACCAACTTCCCTCAAAGTCTACAAAACAACAGAGGGAATGGGGGAGTTAGTGACTCAGATTTTTTTCTGCTCTGCTTCCTGAAGAAGAGGGAACAGATCAGCAAGTATCTGAGTTGCCAACTTCTCTTCTCCCCCCCCCCCCCCATGTCTCAACATAGTTGAGTTGGGGATCAGCAACTCAGATTGTTGCTGCCTCATCTCCTTAAGCTATAGGGAGCAGAGTAGCAATGATCTGAGTCACTACCCCCTGAAGTCTATGAAGCAGCAGGTGTCATGGGAGTTGGCACTCAGATAATTGCTGTTCTGTTCTCCACTGCTTCAGGGGGCAAGGCAGCAGAAATCTGAATTACCATCACCCCTTACATCTGATACTTTGTAGGCTTAGGGGACAGCTTGGAGATATTCACTGCCCTTCCACTATAATGGGTTTCCTATGCTTGTATCAAATGTGGAGGACCAACTGGAACTGGAACTTTTAATGAGTTCTATTTCAGGAAAGGGAAGATTTAACATATATCTCTTTGTATCTTCTCTCTTGAAAGGTTTGAAACTTCCTGCATCCGGATTATATCATGCACAATTTTGTATTGGGAAAACAGAGTACAGACTACTAACAAAAGAGGTTCTGTAGGTTTGTTCTTAAGCTGAATTTGCATGTAAGTGAGAACAGATACATTTCAAAACTGTAATTTCACTTCACATTCTGCCCCTGTGACAACTGGATTTTTAACATTTTAGGCTGTTATGGAAACAAGGATAGATAATAAATCTTCAGTGGAGACATCTTTTTCCCATGATAACCCTTATGTAGTCAGTCAAATTTGAAGCTAGGACCATTGATAACAGGATCCGTGCATGGTGAGCTCATGTGAAGAGCAAATGGGCCAGGACAGAGAGAGAGAACTCATCAGGATGAAGACAAGTCAAAGTGGTTTATTCCATCCAGCCAGAAGAGATGCAAGCACAAGTAGAGATGCTTTCAAAGTACAAGCATGACATGAATACAGAAATACAAGATTTTAGACATTTGACAGGCATTCAAACCTTCTGCTCCCTCCCTGATTGGCTGAGAAAGGAGCTAGTTTGGATCAGTGCCATGATTGACAGAAGTTTCACTGCTTCCAGGTGGGAATTCCCCTTCCTAGGGAGGAGGTGGCTGAGAATTGGTCCCAGGAGGATCAATGGGTTTTAGGGATGCCCCTCTGGGAGGGGACGAGCTTCAGAAGGTCCAAGTCCATAAAGCGAAATGCTAATGAGCTTCCAACCGGCTCAAATGTCAATTTATGTGTGATGGAGATATGATCTTGTGAAACAAATATGTACAACTCCTGGGACAAAGGGTGGTGATCACTGTAATCAAGATTAGAGTTCCAAATAAAAGAGGTCTATGTGTGTACATCCTTTGAGCGTCTATTTCTGTAGCCAGCAATCTTTCAGCCCCAAATGGGCCATTTACCTGGACAAACATTTCTCAGGTTTATTGGGGCTAGTATGGGAATGGAAACAGTCCATCTTTACATACACAGACAATAGATAGAGGCCATTGTCCTGGCTAGGAAATAGCCAGAAGAGATTAGCCTGATCTTTCTGTTTCCCAGGCTGTAACTGTAACTAGGAATCAGATGTGGGTCAAATGTTTGTAACTCAGGGATTGCGTGGACTCAACTAAGGTGGATCAACACATTGTCAAGGAAACCTGTAACTGGTAAAAATTATGTGAAGTGGAAAATTGTGCAAAACAAACAAAAATATTACTTTGTGCCTCAGATAGACAGATTAAAAAGTACAATGATTTGTTTTGTTTCAGCTGTGCCACCTCCCACTTCCTCATAGACATATGCCAAGACACACAGAAGATAAATAGATATACATATCTCTAGAATATTTGTTCCGGTTGTAGAAAGATGAAGGTGAAAGTAGTACTTGCCCCAATTTTGGGAACTGGCTTTTATGGACTCATAATGCATAGCCTAACCAACCTCTGTTCTGTCCCTATGTGACCTTGGAGAACGAGAATGCAGCTGTGTTGCATTGCTCAACCAGCCAGGTCACTTGATATTATTGTTAATCTATCATCCCTAGGAAAGATGTATAAAACAGCATGACACCACTTGGTTAGCACTATCTGGTTGACTTGGACTACTTTGCCAAATAAATGCTTGTCTGGAGTTGCCAGCCTTTAGCTGCACACCAGAAGACTCATTCTCTTTGACATCCTGAACAAAGAATTTTGGAAACATAGCAGAGGGATCCAAGGCCAAGGAGTACATCATATAGAAGAAAAAAAGATAGGAAATTTAAAAAGGTAAGCACTAGTCACTTTACATTGTGTCAGATTTTATTATATTATATTATATTATATTATATTATATTATATTATATTATATTATATTATATTATATTATATTATATTATATATTATATTATATTATATTGTGGTGTTTAGTTCCCATTTTATAATCATAATGTTTGGATTGTTTATTAGTGAGAAACTTTATCTATTGAAACATCCCCTGAAACTTGAGATAGGTCTTACATTTGCAATCTATTTAGATATCATTTTTTAAAAATTACAGGAAAGATGTATTTTCTTTGTACACGAATCAGGATCCCTGAATTTGCCTCCAAATTATCTTCTCATAGAAATTAATGGGCTTAAATATGCACAAACAATGATTAAAAATGTTTTGTTTCTAGGCCTCAAATTCAAGAATACATTGAATTTGAATTCATTTTAACTGATAATGAAATAGAATTGGTGCAGGTATCATACTCACTTAATTTCTTGGATCAATCAAATTATGCTGGCTGAACTTGCATGTCTTCCTCTACTTTGTGTGGCCTAATAAAAGTTAGACAAATAACTTGTGTGAAACAGCTGTGGGATCGATCGTAACACAATATTACATACTGCTTTGATGCTACTTTTTATTTCATGATTTTAGCTAGCTAGCAGATTGATTTTAGCAACCTTTCATTATGTATTTGCATAGCAGGCATGAGAGCACTTTGGATGTTGAATCAGACTGGAAATGGCTATATGGTTTGCAAGGGCAATGAGTCGCCCTTGGGCTGAGAATTGCGGTATATAAGCGCAGTAAATAAATAAATAAATAAATAATAAAGTTTTAATTTGTTTTAACTTAATGTTTTATCTATTGTTTTAAATTGTTGTTATATTTTCTTATATTTGTTTGTATGTTGCACCATTGAATTGTTGCTAGTTGTAAGCCACCCTAAGTTCCCCCCCAGGGGTTGAGAAGGACGGTGTAGAAATAAATAAATATTTGCTAACATTTCTAGTATTGCATTTCTTTCAATTGAATCCACTATCAGTCCTACCTAAAATAGATGTATGACCTCATCACAAAAGTCCATGGATTCACCACCCATTGTGGCAAATCCATTAGGTCCCGGCAGAGGGTACAAATAACCTGTCTCACCATGTCTCACATAGCACAACTTACCAGGGACCCCATCACACTGGGGAAGTATCACTGCCTGCCCCCCCCCCACATTGTCCTGAAGGCAATATGGGAAGGCTCCAGTGTTGCCGCAGTGGCGGCTTATACGGCTTCCTCTTCCTTTTCCCAACAGAGCCTAGCCATGGACTCTGCTGCGAAAGGGGAGAACAACTGATGTATGATGGGGAAAGGAATCTGTCTGATGAGATTGTAATTCAAATGATCAGAATTTCACAACTACCTTTAGTCCCCCTGGTTTGTATGAGTTTATTTTAAATAGGAATACTGGATTTAGTTCTTTACTTTTTCTAGTTACTATTACTCTGGTTTAATTTTAATATTAGGACTAAATTAAAATTCTGCCATGTCTAACAAGAACCATGGTAACCATGTCTAATCAAAATAAGAAGTAAACACTTTTAGTCTCTTTCACTTTTATTTATGCTTTTCTAAACATATAAATGATTTTCAATAACCTAAACTTTAAAAAACTAAGGTAAGTCATTAAGATATTTTGGTTTCTATGTAAAACCTTCGTGTTCAACCTTCAACTGGCCTCCAGAAGAAACTGAAGATTAGAATTTCTTTGGGGGGGGGGTTGTTAGTTAACAAAACTATACAATATGTTCCTCACTTTCCCTGCTCTCTCTCTCTCTCTCTCTCTCTCTCTATATATATATATATATATATGTATGTATGTATGTTTGTTTGTTTGTTTGTTTGTGGGATTAACATAACTCAAAAACCAGTGGCCGAATGGACACCAAATTTGGACACAATACACCTATCAGGCCAACGAGTGATCATCACTCATAACAGCACTGAAAAACACAACGGAAGAGACTTTAAAAGCCAAAAATTAAAAATGCATTACAACACATGCACAAAATCTATATATATATATATATATATATATATATATATATATATACATACACACACACACGGACACACACATATACACAAATATATACATACACATATATACATACATATATATACATATATACAAACACAGAACACATATACACAGACTGGGCCACA
Source organism: Anolis sagrei ordinatus (assembly GCF_025583915.1). NCBI lineage: Eukaryota > Metazoa > Chordata > Lepidosauria > Squamata > Anolidae > Anolis > Anolis sagrei. The sequence continues at coordinate 96,907,126 of NW_026847549.1, forward strand.
ACAACATATGGCAGGGGCAGGGGACAGCTTATATATATATATATATATATATATATATATATATATATATATAGTATATATATATAATATATATATATATATGGTCAAGATTAATCTGCCTAATGAAAGTTGTTTCGGGCATCTTTAGAGCACACTTTGGCTCAATAGGGTGTGGTTGGTAGACTGCTGTGGGTGATTTGTGAGGTAGCTGTGTGCTAAGGAGAAATTAATTGGTCTGAGTCAGCATCACCAATCTTCAGGTTGGCTAAAGAGGACTCTTCCATGGACGTATTCCTAAAACGCAATAACTGCTTACCCAAGATAGCTCTACCGATGTTGCCGATGACTGAAGCTTGGCTTCGATCAGGAGTGGATAATGTGCAGTCCCTAGACCACAACTAGGAGTTGCTGGAATTTGCTGTATAAATCCCACCACTGCCTTAGAAAGAGATATGCTCATCCTACTGGAAGAAGGTGCTATTTCATCCCTCTGAGATATGCTGATGACAGGATCAAAGGGCCTATGGGAGCATAACCTATGACGGTATTTTGATTTGGTGTCTTATTTATTATTTTATTCAGTTCCTAGTCAAACATTATGTACAAATGATACATGTTCAGTAAAGTATCTGACTTCCTCAGCCAATTATAATAAGTTGATTCAGTAAGATGGATTTCATATTCAAGAAGCAGCAATATCCTTAGCTGCTTTCCTTAGGAAGCTATAAAGAAACCTTCTCCCTTAGTATTTTCTATTCTTCCCACTAAGAATTTAGAGATCCCAAGGCAACAAAACTGGGAAGACTATTGTTTTCTCTTTCTTGTGAATACTGCAGTACAACGTAAATACCAGATTCAAATGTTTTTTTCTGCACTCTAGAGTCCATAGAGAATTTTATTAAGATTAGGAGGCTTTGGTCTTGTTAAGTTATGGGTAACTATTTATCACATATAGTGATACATACCACATATATAACAGTTAAATTAGGGGAGTCATTTTCCATTATTTAGTACAACAATAAACTCCAAATTTTCATATTTCCAGTGAAGTCATTCTGGAACCAGTAGTGTTAATTCCTATGGGTATACATTTATATTATAATGATCACTGCCACACTTATTTATTTATTTACTTACTTACTTCATTTGTATACCACTTTTTTCACCCGGGGGGAGGGGAGCTCAAAGCATTTTTCAACATATACTTTTCCATACATCTAGTTTCTTAGGGCCCTTCCACAAAGCCCTATATCCCGGAATATCAAGACAGAAAAATCCCACAATATCTGCTTTGAACTGGGTTATCTGAGACCACACTGCTATATATTCCACTTCAAACCCGAAAATGTGGGATTTTATTCAGCTGTGTAGAAAGGGTCTTAGCTATGATTATTTTGGGTGATTTCATCTAACTGCTAAACCATGGGTTCAGAGCTTGGTATGCTTTGCTACTCCAAAGACCAGATCAAGACACAACCAATATTTTTTTTTGTATCAGATGCAAATTGAGAAACTGCAAGTCACTTCTGGTATGGGAGAATCGGCTCTCTGTAAGAATGTTGCCCAGGGGACACCTGGATGATTGATGTTTTAGCAACTTGTGGGAGAGTTCTCTCATGTTCCCGCATGAGAAGCTAGAACTCAACAGACGGGAGCTTACCCGGGAGTTGAACAACCAACCTGTTGGCCAACCAGTCCTGACAACAGAAGGGTTAACTCATTGTGCCACCAGGGGCATGCAGATAAAAGCATTTTATCCACTTACAGCTATTCAAAACACTCACAGCCTTCCCTGGTTGGCTGAAAAACTTGCCTGGTTTGGATCTGGGCTCCTGTTGGCTGGCAATTCCTTCTGACCTCACTGGCTGTAGGAGTTCCCCCATAGTGGGGAAAAAGGAAAAGCTATAGTTGAATGATTTAAAATCCAAGTCCATTTAAAGATCTGCGAGGGGCACAAAATCAGGAATATGTTGACATCAAATGCAAATAGTTCCACAATTGACTTAATGTCCAATCCAGATAAACACAAAGAGATAGTCCAGATAATGATGATTGGTATTATTTGATGGAATAATGACCTGATCTTGCCTACATTGGGTCCGCTGATTCGTATCAGCTAATAACACCAATCTCAGAAATGAAAACCAGGAAGTTCCCAAAGACACTTAAGAGGATTTATCAATGGGAACGAGATTAATCAATAGGAAGGAGTTCACAGAAACACAATAAAAATCCCAGCAATTATACTGGGGCGCCTTCAGGCTTGCATTCATTAGCCAGCTTTAACCCATTTGCTGTCCCAAGCAACTATTTGCACACATGCATTTTGTTTGTTTGTTTTAAATCAATCCAGTAAAGAACCTGGCAGGAATGGTCACATCCTACCTACCAATTCCACTAACTCCTGCTCCCGACTCCACAATGAAAGGAAGGGCATGTGGTATTCCATGAGCCCCCTGAAACTATTTAACTCTCATTTCTATTTGACTCTCAACAGTTATACAGCTAGTTGCTGGGAGTTGATTGAATCAGTCAGTCTGTATTAATTGCATGAGACTCTGATTAATTTGTATGAAGATGTGTATTTCAAACTGAACAGGTCATATGAGTATAATAAAGAGATTTACTTCAGTAAATTATCTCATAGTTTTTAACTATGGCCTATTTGTCTGCTTTAAACTGCAATAATGAAGCAGACTCCTTTAAGACAGCTACCATTACATGGAAACCTACCCTGGTCTGATTGCAACACAAATCAACATTGTTCACTGAGATTCTTCAGGAAGATCAAGATGTTTAAATATTTATTTAGTGGAGTGGGTGGTATCTTTCTATATAGTGGCACTCATAACACACTTGAGAAGATGCCATGTACAATTCTCTCTTGAAAGCCTTCAATAACATTTTCGGCCACTGCTGAAAATACTGGAATTACTGTCTTTCTCCTAGTCCTCCAATCCCCACCTGGATGTGGAAATCTACTGAATGATCTTATGTATGTCACACATTGTATTTCCAATGTATATATATACTTGCTGTACCCACCACACATTGCTGTGACCAACCTTCCCTCCCTCTTTCTCTCCTTTCCTTCTCTCCTTCCTTCCTCTTTCCTTCCTTCCTTTTTTCTTTCTCTCCTTTCTTCCTTCTTTACCTATTCTTGGATTGCAACTCCCAGCAGTCCTCTGGATTGCTCTATCTACCTACTATCTGTCTATCTCTATCTAATCTATATATCTTATCTATCTGGAGGATTGCTGAGAGTTGCAGTCCAGGAATAGGAAATAGGAAATATGTACAGATTGGGATGCTCTCAAAGAAATCCAAGGAGAAGCAAGCTTGCAGCTTGGAAGCAGTGCATTTGGAGCATCCTCTCCCCTAAAGGGCGTGGTCTAGGGGATGCTAGGAGCTGTTGTTTTCATGCATGTGCTGTATCGTCATTTAGCTTTTTGGGTTTTTAAGTCCTTTTCACTGTTTTTTGGTCACTCATTGGTCTGTTAAGGGTGTAGTGTCCAAATTTGGTGTCAATTCGTCTAGTGATTTTTGAGTTATGTTAATCCCACAAACAAACATTACATTTTTATTTATATAGATGGTTATGAAAGCTGGACAGTGAATTGGAAGAAATTAACTCATTTAAAATGTGATGTTGGAGAAGAGTTCTGCGGGTACCATGGATTATTCAAAAATCGAATAAATGGGCCCAAAAGGAAATATTTCCCTAACTTTCCCTAGAAGCCAAGATAACCAAATCATGACTGCTGTGCTTCAGACATTTCATAGAAATACACAATTCATTAGAAAAAAGTCAGATAGAAGGCAATAGCCAAAAAGGAAGATTACATGGCAAATGGATAGGTTCAACCAGAGAACTCATGGACCTGAATTTGCATGGCCCTGATCAGGGCTGTTGATAACAGAATCACTTGGAGATCTTTCTTCCATAGAGATGCCATCAAAGTTGACTTGACAGCAGTTAACATTAACAAACTTAGAAGTCAAGTCAACTTTGATTAATGGTCTCTCTATGAAAGTCACCCCCATTCATTGCCAGTTTAGCATCAATAGCTCCCTCAATCCATATCTCTTTCAGCCTGAGAGACCGCATCAGTAAATATTAAAATTGCCAGCGGTTCAGATGGGTCTTTCACAGACACTATAACTAACATGTTCTCAAGATCATCCAACCTAGAAACAATGTATTTTTGTTCTTCATTGATAGTTTAATCGCTTTGGCCCATAAACTGCTTCTCTGTTCCTGTGTTAGTTGCTTTTGGCAGAACTAAACTGCAACATTGTCTTGGAAGAAGTTCTTTTCTTCTGTAGGCACCCTCCTATTATGTTTGGGGGAAAATAATGCGTTGATAGCCAAGTTACAAAAAATGCTGGTATTATTTGGAAGTATGATGGAAAAAGCTTCATTTTCAGCAGCATAAATGGGATTGTAGATTGTTCTAATGTTATCACTATTCTCTTATTAGCACAGGGGTTCTCAACCTGTGGGTCCCCGGGTGTTTGGCCTACAACTCCCAGAAATCCCAGCCAGTTTACCAGCTGTTAGGATTTCTGGAAGTTGAAGGCCAAAACATCTGGGGACCCACAGGTTGAGAACCACTGCTGTGACAGATATACTGGGAAGTCACCATTATAAGGGTGTATCTGTAGAATCTGGCACAGAGAAAGTCTGATATCACTATACTATATCACATCGTATTTCCCTAAATATCCCGAAATCAGCTCTCCTAAAATATTATAGGATAAGGCATATCAGCTCTCCTAAAATTTAGAATGGAAGTCTGACTTTTCTTAGTTTCCCCTTTCCTCTGTATTACAAACTCCAGAATAACATAGTCACTCTCACCTAAGGATCCCACCACTTCTGAATCTTTAATAAATGTATAGAAGAGGGGTTTTCAGAAGATGTGCATTACTATGAAAACTTCACCAGCAGATATTTTTTTTCTTTTACTTCTTCATGTAACTACCCTGTTGACCATGGAGTGCCTTTATTCATTGGGATAATATATGGTCATGTTTTCATCTACCAGCAGCAGTCTCTTGAATTCATGGTAACAGAACATTTTAGAGGTATTGCTTAAGTAACTAACATGTAAGCCAAAGATAGAGAAGGAAAAGAAAAAGAACAAAATTGTTGCTAAACTGGGAAAACCTCATCAGAGACAGAATCTGTACCTCAAACATTCCTTGCAATCTTTTCAGTTATACAGAATACTTCCGGTTGACTGCAAAGAAGGATAGTCTTCAGGATTATATTTCTATTTAATACAAAAATATCTGCACTGTTAAGTCACTTTGATACAGGTGAAAAGCTTGAAAAATAGCTTTCATTCTGTTTAAGAAAGAGAAGTAGTAGAAATTGAGAAGTTTTAATTTAGGTTTCTTTGATAATGTGACTTGTTTTAATAGGAAACAAGATCCGAAATCTGACCTGGCTGAGTAAGCACTGTCTTGTAGGACTGGAACTTCAACACAAGCTTCAGTGAATTAATACAATATTTAAACAAATTAAATCTTCCGGGAACTTATGTGTGATTTTTGGAGGAAGAGCAAGCACAAGTATATTTAACATGTAGGGTAGGATTGTATCAATAACTAATACAATACTGTTATATCTGAGTGTACGTATTCCATAACAAACAGAAAATGGCAAAACCAATCCCCAAGCATCCAGGAATTCCACATATCAGAATGAAAAGAATAGAAGGAGACATTTTCATCTTGGATTTGCTGAAAGCAGAACTTTGGGGCTGGGGAGGCACCAAAGCATGGTAGACAATGCTCCAGCCTCACATAATATAGGACATTGGGAGGTGGGGTATCAACACTGTCATTAAATCACAATGCTAGTTGTACTCATGGCAATGTGCTTTCGCTATGGTAGCATGAAGAAGTGGATTACAGCTAATAATTTTATTTCTAACCCGCCTCTCCTCATGACTCAAGGCGGGTTAGGTTGAGAATCACTCAGAGGCCATCCATCCTGACTATGAAGCCATTTCAAAAACATGGAATTTAAATGACACACAGTGCAAATGTGCACAGGAATGTGTTTTAGAGTCCTTAAATTGATATAAACAAAATTGCAGAATACATAATGTGGAGAGGGGGGCAGGATCCCCCATGGGCATGAAGCTGTGGACACTGTGAATCCTGGAACAGGGTCAGAGCCAACCTCTGTGGTTGGATCTACACTGCCATATAATGCAGTTTGAATCTGCATTATATGATCAGTGTAGACTCATACACATTGAACTGCATTATGTGGGTCTACACTGACAATATAATGCAGATTTAGTCTGATTTATATGGCAGTGTAGATCCAGCCTCTGTTATAAGCACCACCAGGACCTTGACCCGGTTCCAGGGCTTTACGTGTGACCTAGTACAGGGAGTCCCCAAGTTACAAACATCCGGCTTACAAATGACTCATAGTTAAGAACAGAGTGAGACAACAGGAAGTGAGAGAAATTTACCCCTTAAAAGGGAAATTCTCTCCTGAAAAAGTTATCATGGAGGAAAAGGTGTCTCCACTGAAGTTTTCTCACCAAGCCTAGTTTTCACAACAAGCCACATTTTCAAAATACAGTTATCACAGGGACAGAAAGTGAGGTGAAATATTCTGAACAGGGGCACAGACTGCAAAACAAGCACCACAGGGTGTACTGTTAAGCCTTCCATATGCTATCCATAGATAGATAGATAGATAGATAGATAGATAGATAGATAGATAGAGTTGGAGTTACACTTTAAAATGTACCTGTTCAGATTTACATACAAATTCAACTTAAGAACAAACCTAAAGAACCTACCTTGTTTATAACTTAGGGACTGCCTATACATGTTTCTCTTCTGCCTCTGGTGCTTTCATCCCACATTACTTGGTCAGTGTAGATCTGACTCCAGTGACCTTTGCGGCTGAGTAGGGACTAGAACCTGGCTTTCTCAAGCCTGAGTTCAACATTCTGACTACTGGACTGTAGAGAACCAAGAAAAGGAATAGAATAACTTCATTGTTATTTTACATTATACAATAAAATTAATGCTTTCCCTAGCACACATCACAAAACAACACGCCCATCCCACCACTCCAACCACCATCACACAACCCCCAATGCCATATCAAAAGGCTTCAGGTGAATTTTCCCCCCAGGCTAATTTGGTTGGTATGACTAACAGGAAAGGCATCGGATCTCCTATTCCTCCAGCAAATGAAATAATATTTGTTTTGAGTGTACTCAATCTGTTATTAGATGAAACCATGCAAGTGTTTCTCCCCTTAGGTTATTGAATTTTATTTGCTCCTATGCTACATCTTGGCTAAAAATAGATTTCTACCTAATAAGGACATTTTGGTATGTAATTTGAGATAGCCTACATTGCTGCCCATGTCGAAGGGCCCCCATTTCTCATGTTAATACAAATATAGCTTCCTCCTTATATGAATGACATTTTAAATATTTTTAGAACATTTTTGAGCAAACCACTAAATTAAGACAGTTGGAATCTTACCTTCATATTTTCAGAATTTAAATGTATGAGCCAGATTTTAAAAATTCTACAGAGTTGCAATTGTGTGAATGCTGTAGATTACATTATGTCTGGCAGCCCAGAATATCTTAATAGAGGTTGAGTATCTCTTATCTGAAATGTTTGAGACCAAAAGTGGTTCGGATTTGGGATTTTTTTAAAAAAAGAAAATGGAGCACTTCTATTTTTCATGTACATACATCATGTGAATTATAGCCTTGGGTGCAAAGTTCTGGATTTATAATTGTAAGGTTTCTCCAGGAACATTTTAATGGATGTATCTTTGCATAGGTTTCGAAGTTTGTCTCTGGATTTGTTTCTGAAGCTGGAACCAAAGTGTATTGGGAATTCTTCTGTACTATGGGTTGTTGTGTGTTTTCCAGGCTATATGACCATGTTCCAGAAATATTCTCTCCTGACGTTTCAACTGCATCTATGGCAGGCATACTCAGAGGTTGCGAGGTCTGTTGGGAACTAGGAAAATTGGATGTATATATCTGTGGAATGTCCAGGGTGGGAGAAAGAACTTTTTATGTTTGTGGCAGGTATAACTGTAGCTGTTCTGTCGCACGCTGGGCCTGTAAATAGTTGTCTTTAAAACAGGACGTGCAACCATTGCCCAACAGGAAGCTGGGGGCCCAAAGAGAAGTTCTCAGAGATTTCCACCACAAACAGTCTTTAGATGGCTTGAGAAGTACAACAAAGTTTTTATTAATGAACAATCAAACAGAAACTTCTCTTGTCTTCAGTAAAGTTAAGCAAATGATTCCAAGCTTTTAGGCAACTGGTGAATTCCTAATTTTGCCCACGAAGGACAGGCAACTGTCTTCAATAACTTCTTCTTTAAAGGAAAATCCCCTTTTTAACTTCTCCTAGGCTGACTGTAATCTAACCCTTACTGATGTGGGCTCCGCTACCGGGTCGAACTGCGTCTCGAACGTTGAGTGGACCTACCAGCAAGGCAGTAGATGTTCTCCAGCTGGAGTTCTTTAGTCTTTAGGGCTGTTTTCCTGGAAATTCTTAAAAGTTGAAGCTTTTGTACAGGGGAAGTTTACACACGTCCTGTACATAGCTTTCCTTGCTGAGACTAACTAAAAAATGACTCCCTTCCCTTCCCAATTGCCCTGAGCAAGGGGTGGGACCAAACTCAACGATGATGGGCAGGTGGCTTGCCCTATGACTGCAGCCAAAAGAAGCCACCTATCTGCAGAGTCCCTGAAACTTAGGACTGCAAACAAACATTCAATGCAAAGCAAACAAAATTGGAGCTCCAGGTACAGCTGTACCAGAACAGTAGCAATTGACCACCTTGATTAGCATTTAATGGCCTAGATGTTTTCAAGGTCTGGCTTCTTTCTGCCTGGGAGAATCTTTTGTTGGAAGGTGATTAGTTGGCCCTGATTGTTTCTTGTCTGGAATTCCCCTGTTTTTGAGTGTTGTTCTTTATTTATTGTTATGATTTTAGAGGGGTTTTTTTTAGCAGTTTCTCAAGACTCTCCTGACATGACAAAAAAGGAAGTTTTTTAATACTGGTAGTCAGACTTTAGTCATTTTCATAGTTTTTTCCTTTCTGTTGAAATTGTCCACAGGCTTATGGACTTCAATGGCTTTTCTGTGTAGCCTAACATGGTAGTTATTAGAGTGGTCCAGCATTTCTGTGTTCTCAAATAATGTGCTGTGTCCAGGTTGGTTCATCAGGTGCTCTGCTATGGCTGACTTCTCTGGTTGAAGTAGTCTGCAGTGCCTTTCATGTTCCTTGATTCGCGTTTGGGTGCTGTGTTTGGTGGTCCCTATGTAGACTTGTCCACAGTTGCATAGTATACGGTAGACTCCTGCAGAAGTGAGAGGATCCCTCTAATCCTTTTATGGATGTAGCATTTGTTGGATTTTCTTAGTGGGTCTGGATATAGTTCTGTACTATCTTCTTATGTTTTCTTTACTGACATAGAAAGAATTTTCTGAGAGTGATTGAGCAAGAACCTGAGTCCCTCGGGGAGAGAGGGCAGAATACAAATAAAGTTTTATTATTACTTCTGCAATATATCTTGGAACTGGAAAGTAAAGAGTTACAGTAAGAATGAATTCTGCCTGTCAGCTAGAAGAAGCCAAAAATAATTATCAAAATTTTGAAAGCTGGAAGAAAGATCTATTAGCTTGCTTAATACTTTCAAGCAGTATCAGTACTCATGTGATCTGAATTATAAAAGTCTCCGATGCTTAGGCAGTATTTATTTCGGAAGAAGTCCTTATCTTGGAGTGTCAGCTCCTGAATCCAGACCTTATAAGGTAAGAACTGTATGTTTTAAAGTGTATGTAGACATAATATAGCTAGTGCTTACTATTAAAGCAAAAACAAGCCATCAGATTAAGAAATTGCATCTAGGCGAAATTACATCTCGTATAATCTGATGAATGCTTACTTGAATTTACATGTGCTTCCCAAAGACCAATTTTCAAAAGTAAATAATGAATGTGATTTTTGAATCTGTTTAATCCTTAGTATGATGTGAGATATCAAGAAATGATGCAACAAACAGAACTTGCTATCTTTTAACTACTCAGCGATTAGATCACTTTAGCTGCAATCTTTGCATGGAGACAGTGGGAAGTCAATAATTATCACTCTTGAATGTTTTTTTAAAAAACTTTACAACCAAAATGGATGTTATGTTCTTCTGACACATAATGTTCTTTTGCTTCATGTGTAGATATAGATTTTGATATTTCCCATGCAGCAGCTTCTATGAATTATCACTTGTAATTGATTGAGTTTGATGGTAAATTACTTGGCGAATTCATTCACATTCAGGCTGTAACAGTTCTTTAATTCTTCTTTTTACAAGGTAGATTTGAAGATGGCTTTATGCAGGCTGGGGAAATATCTGATAAAATGGATGCAGAGCTTGGAAATAACTTGCTATAAACAAGGAGTTGTTTATGATTAATGCCCTTTATAGTAACAAAAATATACAGGCAGCCCCCAAGTTACAAATATACAACTTACAAATGACTTACATATGACTCCTAGTTAAGAACGGAAGTTATCATGGGGGAAAGGTGTCTCAATTGAAGCTTTTTCACCAATCCTTGTTTCCACAACAAACAAATTTTTCAAAATCCAATTCTTACAGGGACAGAAAGTGAGGTGAAATCTTCTGAACAGGGGCTCAGATAGCAAAACAAACACCACAGGGATCTAGAACATACATTATCCTGTCCCTCCTATTCGTTTGTCTTTGGACTCTATCACACAATATTATTATAGTGCTATTATTCTAATTGCCATGGCAATATCCTGTGCAATCCCGAGATTTGCTGTTTAGGGAGGGGTATCTACAATTCTCAGTGATGGTTCATAGAGGGAGATACATTCAGACAGGTAAGTTGGGCCAGAACTATTTAGGGCTTTATAGCCTAAAGCCAGAACTTTGAATTGTGCTCGGTAGCAGACTGGCAGCCAGTGGAGCTGATGTAAAAGGGAGGTGACATGCTTCCTGAATGCTGCTCCAGTGAGCGCTTGGGGGCTTCAGCCCCCCCCCTGAAATTCTCATGGTGGTCCGCGAGAAGGCCTTACTGGGACATTATTTAAACTGTTATGTTTATTCATATCATGATCTGATCACCATGCTCAATATATCCCATATGCATGGGGGTATTGGGGTAACGATACAAAAGGTTTGCTAGGGTAGACCCTCTTTCACTCAGACTCAGCCCCCCCCACGAAACAAGAGCCCCTCCTCAGGAATCAGCCTTTCCTCGGGGAAGTAGCTCAACTGAGGAAGGGACGTCTTCCACCTAGTTATTAACAATTGAAGCTTCTGGGCAACAGTCTTCAAAGGCAGCCCCACATAGAGCGCATTGCAGTAGTCTATTCATCGAGATGTAACAAGAGCATGGATTACAGTGGTCAAGTCTGACTTCCCAAGATATGGGCACAACTGGCAACAAGTTTTAATTGTGCAAATGCTCCCCTGGCCACCACCAAGACCTGGAGTTTCAGGCTCGGCAATGAGTCCAGGAGAACTCCCAAAGTTGAACCTGTGTCTTCAGGGAGTGTAACCCATCCAGCACAGGTGTAACCCTATACCCTGTTGCCTTGCGACTGACCAGGAGTGCCTCTGTCTTGTCTGGATTCAGTTTCAATTTGTTCGCCCCCATCCAGATCGTCACAGCAGCCAAGCACCGGTTTAGGACCTGAACAGCCTCCTTAGTAGCAGGTGGGAAGGAGTGACAGAGTTGGACATCATCTGCGACATCGTACCCCGAAACTCCGGATGATCTCCCCCAGCAGCTTCATGTAGATGTTAAACAACATGGGAGACAATACTGAGCCCTGCAGGAACCCCACACGACAAAGGCTGTGGGGCAGCAGGTTTCCCCCAACACCTTCTGAGAGCAACCCTCCAGGAAGGCCAGGACCACTACAAAACAGTACCTCCAAGCTCCATTCCTGTCACATGTCCCAGAAGGATACCAAGGTCTACAGTATTGAAGGTTGCTGAGAGGTCCAGGAGAACCAACAGGGATATACTCCCCCTGTCAAGTTCCCTACACAGATCATCCACTGATGCATCCAAGGCTGTTTCAGTTCCATGTCTGGCCTAAAGCCAGACTGCACCAGGTCAAAATAATCAGTTTCCTCCAAGGATACATGTATCTCTATTTAAGATCAGATTCAATCTTGAGATTTGGAGTCTTTTATCTTCTCACTTAATGTTACCTAAAGTCATATTGGGAAAGGCTACATGACTACTGAACCCACACAGAGAACACAGTGTGGTGCTTTGTGCACTGGAACAACGAATTCTTCAGAAGGACGATTCCTGTGTTTTTCTGTCAATGTATGATGAGAAAGTGGCATCTGGCAGAATAGTCCTGTCCTGTAAATCAAATAAGTCCTCCCCATATGAGCTGGCTTCATTTCCAGTACAAAATGAACTCAAGTCATAGGTGGATCTATGCTGACATCTTATCCCAGGATTAAGCCATGAGAGCATAAACTGAATCTGAAGAAAATTGTTTCCAGATGTATAATGCATAGCACAGGTCTTAATGAGCTTAGTGTGTATAGACTCCCTCAGTTCACAAGAACAATGGGTTGAATTAATATAGTTGTCACAGTCTTATACATCTTCTGCCTAATCTCTTTGCACCAGGTCCAGACATTGCTCATGGGTTTCTTTTCCAGTTATGAATCACTGTATCCCCAGAAATGTGTGATAAATGCTGCCAATTCTCTGAGAAGGAAAAGATCTACAGACCTCAGGGGAACTTTTCTCTTAAAGGCAGCTTATGTGAGTTTTGTGGATGTGACTCTCACACCAACCACAATGGACCTCCAGCCACAAAGGGTCATGGACCATTTTTTCCTATTGTACCACGGATAAGGCAGCTATGTCAATTATCAGTTGTTTAATAAGAGAACCAACTATTTCAAGTACTCCAAAAGGGGGGGGGAGGCAAGCATTTTATCATCTTGTTGTTTTCCTACAACCACATTAGTGTAGGGGAATGGAAGCAAATTTATTTATTTATTTAAAACGTTTGTATCCCAATCTTCTCTACCTCCGTAGAGGGACTCACACCGGCTCACAACAATGCTAATAATACAGTCTAAAAACATCATACAACAAAAGATTAAAATACATATAGAATAAAATACATATAAGCCAAATTGCCAAGATAAAATCATGTCCAACTCAGTCCACATATGTGATAGATAACTTTGGTCTGTAGCAGGTCTCGGCCATTATTCTGGGAATGCTTCATTCCATAGCCAGGATTTCACTAGCCTCTTGAAGGACAGGGGAGAGGGAGCAGATCTGATCTCAATTGGGAGAGAGTTCCATAGGCGAGGGGCAGGCATGTAGCTGGGGGGGGGGGGCTTGAGGGGCTTCAGCCCCCCCCCCCCCGAAATTCTCATGGTGGTTCGCGAAAAGGCCTTACTGGTGCATTATTTAAACTGTTATGTTTATTCATACATGATCTGATCACCATACTCAATATATCCCATATGCATGGGGGTATTATTGGGGTAATGATACAAAAGGTTTGCTAGGCTAGACCCTCTTTCACTCAGACTCAGCCCCCCCCCCGAAACTCAGCCCCCCCGAAACCCCCCCTGAAAAAAATTCCCCCCCCCAAATCGAAATTCTGGTTACGGGCCTGGCGAGGGGCCACCACAGAAAAGGCCCTGTTTCTCGTTCCCACCAGACACGATTGAGAAAGTGGCGGGACCAAGAGCAGGGCCCCACCAGAAGATCTTAATAGCCTTGATGGTTCATAGGGGAGAATATGTTTGGACAGGTAAACTGGGCCGGAACCATATAGGGATTTGTAGGTTCAAACCAGCACTTTGAATTGTATGTTGTTCAGGCCTGGCCTAAGCCAATGTAGCTAAAATCCTACATCGAAAGGGGAAAGTGTAATTATACTCACAGAGGCTACACGACAATTGCAAACCCCCACAACTGAATATGTGAACAAACAAGAAAATGCACAATGATAATGCAAACAGTATTTAAATCAACAACAACCCAGTATTTAAATAATTCAGTATAACACTTTTCTGCATTACAGCAATAGTGTTGATTTGGCAGTCTATGGTCCTGCTATCTGTTTTCCACATAGGTTCCATAACCCTGCCTCCTTGGCCTATTTTCTGTTCATACTGCCTTTTTGGTTTTTATTATTTTCTTTATTATATCTTTTATCACATTTTTGCAATTACAGTAGTGGGATTTATATTTATATTTTAATGTACTAAATGTACCAAGTTTGTATGAAACTGACTTTTATTTCCCGTGCTGGTCTATGACCGAAATAAATTATTTGAGTTGAGTCAGTAGTATGATTTAAAAAAACAAAAGAAAAAGACTGGGGAAAAAATAAAACTGCCTGCTTGGGAACAGTATAGGAGAGAAAATGCTTATGCCATGTGACTGTCAGCATATTGGAACAGCAGTGGAAGGGGCTTATCACACAGAAGTCAGTAATGGGAAAGTAAAGATGTTGAGAGTCATTGACAGATTTTACCTGTAAATGAAAAGGTGTACTACACAGGTGCACATTTTTATTTGAAATACAAAGCAGCAGCAGAATGCACACAGCCTCAAGTGATAAGCACAGCCAAATACACTATTATCCTGCTGATATTCCACTTTGCTAAGCTCGCGTGATCAAGTCCTTGGGAGGAGAAATGGACTCTGGCTGCTCTTACGGCAACAGTGTGGAAGCTGATGCAGTGGAACTAAGAGTCTCTCTCTGCTCCCCTATGAATCAGCCACCCCCACATTGATCTGCTGGCATTGCTGTGCTACTGACAGTAGGCCTGGAAGAAATTCCTCACCCACTCTTAACTGATTAGCTGATATCAACATTGGCAACAAGTGTTTTTACTCCATAGCAAAGGAGCAAGTATTTTTGCAATTCTTCCTGACCATAGGTCACTTCATATCATGCGCTGACCTTTATTTCATCAATGCAGTGATGCCTTTGAGGGAATGTCTTGTATTTTGGATCACTACACAAGAATATCCAATAGCAGTTTTATACTATAATGAAATGCAGACAAACATTTCTTGATAAGAGTGAGGAAGATGATAGCGTTTCCATTTAATTTTCTTAAAATTGATCTTAAGAATGTTGTAGTTGTATCTGATGACTTGGTTTTCAAATGCAGGGAATATAGGAATAATAATAATAATAATAATAATAATAATAATAATCAAGGGTCTGGAGAACAAGCCCTATGAGGAGCGGCTTAAGGAGCTGTGCATGTTTAGCCTGAAGAAGAGAAGGCTGAGAGGAGATATGATAGCCATGTATAAATATGTGAGAGGAAGCCACAGGGAGGAGGGAGCAAGCTTGTTTTCTGCTTCCCTGGAGACTAGGACGCGGAACAATGGCTTCAAACTACAAGAAAGGAGATTCCACCTGAACACGAGGAAGAACTTCCTGACTGTGAGAGCCGTTCAGCAGTGGAACTCTCTGCCCTGGAGCGTGGTGGAGGCTCCTTCTTTGGAAGATTATCAACAGAGGCTGGATGGCCATCTGGGGGTGCTTTGAATCCAATTTTCCTGCTTCTTGGCAGGGGGTTGGACTGGATGGCCCATGAGGTCTCTTCCAACTCTTTGATTCTATGATTTTAATTATTATTATTATTATTATTATTATTATTATTATTATTATTTATACACCACCACCATCTTCCCAATGGAGACTTGGGGTGGCTAACATGAGGCCAAGCCCAAAATTAATACAGTAAAATAAGATACAAAACAACAGAAAATTAAACATAACAAAATACATAATGTAACAAAATAAAACAGACAATAACATAATAATAAAATCAATCACAAAGGGCGGGCCAAATGTGCAAGATAATGTTAAAAACGTTAAAACCCTGGGTGAGAAAGGAAATAGAAAAGTGTATTTGTATAAGAGGAGCCCGAGAAGGAGGAGCAGTGGGGTTTGGTCTTCACTAAGGGTAGGGGAAAGTGCATCATGTGGACAACTGTAAATGGAAAGTAACAAAAATGGGTTGGATGGTCACTCTCCGAAGGCACACCGGAAAAGCCAAGTTTTTAGATCTTTCTTTAAAAATATTTTAAGGAAGGCTATTTTATGTCACAAATTCCAGCTTCCAGCAAAGATGGGGCCAGAGATATTTTTTTTCTCTTTTGAGGTCTAGTACCAAAAAGGGGAAGTGGTAGTCCATGGTTCCTATCAAATTTTCACTTTTGTTACCTTCTGTAGAAGAATAGATAATAATGCAATATCAAAATGTCTTCTTGTTATGCCTAATATCTAGAAGCAGAATTTAATTCAGAGGCACTTCTTAGAATGATAGCATCTCAAACTGTAGGAGACCACAGGGTTCCCCTGCCATGAAGGAACACACAGTCAAAGCACTCCAGACAGACAGCCTTCTGACCTCTGTTTAAAAAAAAACCTTCAGAGAAGGAAACTTAACCATCCTGCAGGGCAGCATATTCCACTGCCAAAGAGCTCTTACTATCAGGAAGCTTTTTTCCCTAAATGTTTAGGTGAAATCTCTTTTTCTGCTATGTGAATCCATTGCTCTATGTCTTAGGACCTCATCACATTATCTTTGGGATTCGCCACTCATCGTAGCAAATCCACAGGGTCCCAGTGGGGGATGTAGAGAACCTATTGCTCCATGCCCTGCATCATGTGACTTACCTCTGCCCCCAACCCACAGGGGGGAAGCATCTACCACCCAGCTTCCTCCCAAAGTCCTGAAGGCAACATGGGAAGCCTCCTGTGTTGCCACAGGATGTGCAGCTTTCTTTCCCCTTTCCCAACAGAGCCTGGCTGGAAGTACATGTGTGTCATATAATGGGGTCCATCTCAAAAGGAGAAAACAAGCAGCGTATGACAGGCAAAGTAGCCCATCTGATGAAGTCATCAGTCTGTAAAATAGCAGAAAGCAAGTCTTCCCCCTCCTCAATGTGACATCTTTTCAAACATTTAAGCATGGCTATTGATGAGTGATACCAGCAAAAGGAGATTTGGAACCCAGTGCACTTTGCTACTTCCAATAAACCTGGTTCAAGACATGAACTGGGTTTGAAGGCAACAATTAGAAGTTTATTCCATCTGGCCAGATTGGGTGTCAGTACAGGGTCTGTGCTCAAAAGAAATCTACATAAAGCATATATGGAAGTACAGAACATCTTAACCACTTTGACATCCATTCAAAATACCTGTGCCCTCCCCTGATTGGTGGAAAAGATGGCCCAGCTTTGATCTGGGTTACTGTTGACTGGGGAATCCTTTTGATGTCACTGGATGGAGGAGGTTCCCCATGGCGGACCTCCTGTTGGTCTGAAGTTTTGATCCCGATTCTGATTTTGCCCCGAAAAGGGAGCAAATTATGCAAATGAGTCCCTGATTAATTTAACAATTCAGGTTGAGGGTACACAAAGGAAAACATTATGAGAAACTGAGAGAGACAAACAGTACAATAGGTGAAGTTATGTGCTGACCCTTTATCAGTGGGCCTTAATGAGAATCTGAGCTTAGGATGATCTTCAACTTTGATGCCTAGAGCGCTCCCTGCTTCTGCCTCTGATCTCATTGTGATAGGATTTGGCAAATGCAGTGTGCCTGCATAGATGCTCCCACATGTTAACTTCTGTACTGGGATCAGGAACATTGAAAACACATACATACATTCCCAGGTTATTGGTTAGAAGGGGGGGGGGGAAGGTTTGTAGACTATTTGTTCTCTCTAGACTGGCAATCCGCTGACATTGTCAAATTGTGGAAGAAATATTTAAAATTATTTGAGAATTAGCCCTTTTAGATTCAATGCTGGAATGGACTGGATCGTTTTGAGTCACTGATGAGAATTATCTTATATATTAAAAAATAATATATCTCTGCAATTGGGCTAATATTAACCTTCCATCCTTGTTGTTCATGGCTGGAGCATATATCTTAAACTGCCTGTAATCTTTGCATAGGGATGGGCATTCCTACCTGGATCATTCACCTGGATCAGTGTTTCATTCACCTGGATCAGTGTGGTATTGTTGGCCAATATTTGCTTATCTCTGCCTCAGTAGCTAATTGCCTTGTCATTTAATTTCCCCCCCCGGACAAGGTACTGCTCCGGGAGAGATAAGATAAGTGTCAGTCCACTGGGAGCCTACAGAATTCTCACCAAAGATTAGCAAACAAAGATTATTCAGATTTTATTACAAATGCTTAGAGTGGGGATGGGGAACAGTAGCAGAATGATTGCTGCTGGCCCTAGCCTGGCCACTTCATCACGTTTACTAAATTCCACTGAGCGCTACACTTAAAATCCAGGAAGCCACTCTCCTCATCTCATTAGTTTGGATTCAAGTGTTGGATAAAGCATTCTTTGTGTATTTTTTGTGTGGATGCCAGCACTCTTTTTAAACGCTTCAAGAGCTGGTAGGGAAGTGGTTTTTTGAAATGATCCGGATGATTGGCCATTTCTGTAGCATTTATTGCTCCCAGGTTTAAAATGAAATTGTGGGAGGAGCCAAAAGTACCCTTGTTCGTGAAAGCATTACCTTTGGCTCACCAAGTTTTTACTTTGCCAGAACAATTTCTTTTTTAAAAAATAGCCTTTCTAGAACCTTTCCTTTCCTTCCTTCCCTTCCTTCCGTGATATGTCTGTGCCATGTGTTGCATGGGAAAGCCAGGAAAGAAGGATTCATTATCATCATCATCATCATCATCATCATCATCATCATCATCATCATTATGGCATGTATCAATGCTGCGCACTCCTGAAAATCATATTTTTTTAAAGGTCCATGCTCTTCTCTTGGTGCATTTACGGTATGGAATGAATGCCCTTCCACCCCACTTTAAATGCCATGGCTCCATGTGATGGAGTCTTCCTAAAAGTAATAATTTTCCAAAGTCCATACCCTTCTCTTGGTGCATCTACACTGTGGAATGAATGTAGCTGGATCTTACTTTAAATGCCATGTCTCCATGAGATGGTCTTGGGAATTGCAGTTTCCAAAGGTCCATGAACCCTCTCTGGGTGCATCTACAGTGCTAAATGAATGGGAAATCATCCATTTCATTGAAAAATTGAGCTCTACTCAACTCTACTCAGCCAACCATTTCATTGCTTCAGTGTGATGAAGTGGTCAGAGACATAGCTCATAATCTCCGAAACATGCTCAGCACATTCTGCAGGATGTCTGAAAGATTCAACTTGTGGGCAAGCTGTGCACATGTGAGTGCTGCATACAGACTCTTGGGATCTTCAATTAGAGGAATCTTCAACTGTACAAACTACGACACATAGGTAGAATCCTTCAAACTTCCTGCCAAAGGTGCAGCAATGAATGTGGTAGATACTTGCTCTGTTCTCAATCCACATCTATATAAATAAAAATGTAATGTTAGTTTGTGAGATTAACATAACCCAAAAACCACTGGACAAATTGACACCAAATGTAATGGCTTAAGAATGGGGCCCATTGTAAGCCGTCCTGAGTCCTCCTTCGGGGGTTGAGAAGGGCGGGATATAAATGTGAGAAATAAATAAATAAATTTGGACACAGTACAACTATCAGGCCAACAAGTGACCATCACTCATAAAAACACTGAAAAACACAGCAGAAGAGACTTAAAAAGCAAAAAAAATTACATTACAACATATGCGCATAACCACATACACACACACACACAAAACACATATACACATACTGGGGCACAGCAACGCATGGCAGGGGATGGCTAGTTCCAAATACATATCTGAATAGTCCTCCTGAGGCCTTTTCACACTACACTGTTATAGTACTATGATTCCACTGTAACTGACATAATTCCATCCTATAGAATGCTTGAATTTGTAATTTAGGGGATGGTCTTTAGAATTCTCAGCTCCTCTGGTACTTCTGATCAAACTACAACCCAAGGATTCTGTAGGATGCAGCCATAGCAGTTAAAGTGGAATCAGGGTACAGATGGATATTTCTTATCTGAAATGCTTAGTACCAGAAGTGTCTTGTGTTTTGTTTTTTTTATTTCCCCCCCCCCCCCCAAATTGAAATACATGTTTTTGTGTATATGTACATAAAGATATATCTTAGAGATGGGACCCAATCTTAAACACAAAATTTATTTGTTTCATATATGCCATATACACAAATTTTGGAACTAGTTTCAACAATATTTGAAATATTGTTTTGTACATTGAATGACCAAAAGCAAAGGTGTCTCAATCTCAACCATACTCATTGGCAATTTTGGATTGTGGAGTTCTTTTCATTTCGGAATTTCTGTACTTTTTGTTGTGTGAAAGGGCCTAGTGCCCTATGAAAAAGGACTTTGTCAAGCTAAAAAAAATCTATATATCTGAATACATACAGTACAGAAATGCCCACTTTTGTGTATGAGTTCTCTCAGATTTAAGCTGGACTCTGATGGAATCAAAGATGTAGCTTTCAGAAAAGGGCTCTAACTCATGAACTGTCTCTGTTTCAAAAATATCCTTCTGGAATAAAGTTGTTTCTGGATTGTGTCTGGATATTGTTGGTAGAGTGGGATGGACCTGGCTTATAGTTACTTAATTTTTAATTTATAGATAAAAAGGTTTTGTTTCCTTTTGTTTTCCTATGCATGTATTTCTTTTTGACATTACATTACTGTGAATGAATGAAAAGCGAGGTTCTACAGTATTCATGCAGCATTTTCAGGCTTGAAACAGACATGATATTGAGTACAATAAAGGATGTAATTTTTTTCACTTGCATTCCACATATTTAAATGTAGTGGAAATCAAAATCATTATTTGGGATTAACAGAAGTATATGTTTTTAGATGTTTACTGCAAATGTTAACCTACTGGCACTTTCACATCTCTCTAGTCCAGTGGTGGCCAACCTGATTTTATCCAGGGACCACTTGGAAAAGAGACCACTTTGACCAGGGACCACTCTCCAACATTAGCACCAAAAGGGTTACGAATCAGTTTTTGGTCAACTTTAGATTTGCTTTGGTTATTTGGGGTACTGATTCAGAAAACTGCATTGGAGAGACCACATCATTTCTTGTTTCTTAAACAGAACATATGCCATCCAGTATTGGTCATCTGCTCACCCACAGAAAACCATATTTAATAATCTAGAGTTGATGTGGTAATCTTTCATGGGTAGTCAGCCTATCCCCTGCCAACATCTCTGTTGCCTCGGCACTATAAAAGAGTTTTGCGAGACCAGTTGCTCTCATTTCCACGTGGTTTTGACACAATGGTGTAGTAATGGTGAGGCCACAGACCGTATTTTCATTCTTGTGGACCACTGATGATCCATGGACCACAGATTGAGAACCACTGCTCTAGTCAATCTACAATGAATTTACTTCCCGATATCTTCAATTGCAGGAAATTTACCCCAATGTTTCCCAGAAAATAATGAACGGGGTGTTGGCTACACCACGAATAGATTCCTATTAAAGTATGTTAGCGTTCCAGAAACCAATTCAAGGAGAACAAATGAGCAAAGTACACCACACTGCATGCAAGTGTCCATTCCACTTCAAATGGATTTCTTAATCCAATGTGGGCATTTAGTCCAAATTGTGTGGGCTGTACATGCTGGAATGGGCATGATTCATGCTGAGTGGTGCACTATTCTCTGGTACTTGAGGTTGCACTAAAATGAGGAAGCCAGATCATATAACGCTCTTCCTCATCGTTTGGTCAAGAGAAAATTGGCGGGCAGACTCATTTATGCATAGGAAACGAGTGAGGTAATGCACTGTTTAGACATTGTGACAAGAAGTTATCCAAGTGTGCAATACTTCAAAGCGTGTGTATTACTCAGAGGACAGGAATAATTAAAGTACCAACCACAATTATTAAAGAAGTGTAATAGGTAACTGATCTGACCACACGTGTGTGAAATGCAAAGTCTATTGCTAAACTTTACTGTTGGTACATTCCCACTGAAATGTAAACAAGTGTTTCCTTTTCCCCATTCTTCTTAGAAAGTTGTTAGAAGCAATTATCCGCTTACCAAACTGGAGTGGCAGCAAATTACTTAAAACTGCAGTGCTGCATAACCTAAACTAAATTAGTCCTATAGTGTTCAGTGTGAAATACTTCTGGGTTGGGCAGTGTAAGTGACAAGTATGTTCCTTTCACATATTTTTAAGATTCTTTGACTAGAAACCTCACCAGTAGTTATGGTGATTACTTGCCCTTCATTAATTAGGCCCAACATCTTCTAGTTATTGCTGTTCATGCCACCTACTATCTTGAGAAGAATTGCTGTAATTGTATTTCATGAGAAGTACTATCTTATCTCAACTGGAGGCTTCTTGCAGATGGGGTGGTGAATCTGAATTTTAATACAAACATTAAAAAGCCATCTAGGGTTCTGAACCGCATGCTCCAAATAGGTTGAGCACCTTGTATAATTCCATTAAAGTTCAGATTGTCTGCTTCACGGAGGTGAGGGCCATATAGCACACTGTTTCATCACTGGTTCTCCTAGTTCAGTGGTTGCCATGGTCCTCCAGATCTTTTGGACTTCAACTCCCAGAAATCCCAGCCAGCCGACCAGCTATTGGGAATTGTGAGAGCTAAAGTCCAAAACAGCTGGAGGACCAAAGATTGGGAACCAGTGCTCTAGTTTATTCTCACAATAACCTCAGGAGGTTAATCAGGCAAAGAGTGGCCCGAGGTCATCCAATGAATCTTGTGACGTGGAGCCTGGATATTCCAAGTTACAATTGAACAATGGCAGTGCATGTGGTGGCCTTGTGTGTCAGGCTGTGTTCAGTTTGAGGGACATGTAATATGTGACCCTGGCCCAAATTGGCCAAGTGGGTTCATATCATTGGGGGTCATCAAATCTACATCTTCCAGATTCACACCCAACAATTCAAAACGATCTTAACAGATTAGAGAGTTGGGCCAAAACTAACAAAATGAAGTTCAGCAGTGACAAATGTAAGATACTCCACTTAAGCAGAAAAAAATGAAATGCAAAGATACAGAATGGAGAATGTGTGGTTCAAGAGCAGTACATGTGAAAAAGATCTTGGAGTCCTCATGGACAACAAGTTAAACGTGAGCCAACAATGTGATCTGGCAGCAAAAAAGCCAATGGGATTTTGGCCTGCATCAATAGGAGTATAGTGTCTAGATCCAGGGAATTCATGCTGCCCCTCTATTCTGCCTTAGTTAGACCACACCTGGAACATTGTGCCCAATTCTGGACACCACAATTGAAGGGAGATATTGACAAGCTGGAATATGTCCAGAGGAGGGTGACTAAAATAATCAAGGGTCTGGAGAACAAGCCCTATGAGGAGCAGCTTAAAGAGCTGGGCATGTTTAGTCTGAAGAAGAGAAGGCTGAGAAGAGACATGATATCCATGTATAAATACGTGAGAGGAAGTCACAGGGAGGAGGGAGCAAGCTTGTTTTCAGCTGCCCGGGAGACTAGGACACAGAACAATGGCTTCAAACTACAAGAAAGGCGATTCCACCCGAACATTAGGAAGAACTCTCTGCCCCGGAGTGTGGTGGAGGCTCTTTCTTTGGAGGCTATTAAACAGAGGCTAGATGGCCATCTGTTGGGGGTGCTTTGAATGCGATTTTCCTGCTTCTTGGCAGGAGGTTGGACTGGATGGCCCACAAAGTCTCTTCCAACTCTATGATTATATGATTCTAATGGATTATCTTCTGCTGTGTTATTTCTCCTGTTTGTATATGACCTCATCACACAAGAGCATCTATCCGCTTTAAATCCAGTTGCTGTTCCCTTTAAAATGCTCAGCCAGAAAGGTCCTGGGCCTCTTTAAATGACAAGCCCCAGAATTCAGCAGGAGGCAGCAATCAGATTTAAAGTGGATAGGTGCTCTAGTGGGATGAGGTGACAATATTGCATGAGCACCAAGTTCACCTTTTATCAAGTTTTATCAAATGCAGTAAACATGCATCTCCTTTAGTTTATTCTTTTTAATAAGGTTACACTAAATTAAGGAAGAACCTGGCTCTTTTTGCTGTGGCTGCCGCCGCCTCTTCTTCCTCTCTTCGTATTCACCTTCTTATGATGGTTGCATCTTATTCTGATAACTACTTGACAGTTTGAAAGAGAAATTTTCCATATTGTTTCAGTGCCTTTTAATTAAGATCGTTCACACATTTATTCAGCTGGCAGTTATCAACTATCCAGAGAGGTCTGCATGCAGGTGTGAACTGGTTCATTATCTATCAAGCAATAACATGGCAGCTTCATGAAAATTGCCAGGTGGAATTCAGTTCTGTTCAAAATCTGTCATCTGGAGATGGGCATATATGCAAGGTAAATATAAATTGGAGATCAAATCCAGCTGCAGAGATAATGATATTATATTTAGCAGTGGCATGGACATATGTGTGTTGATTCCTTGTTGTTTTACATAACACATAGCAATCTCCTTCCTTCCTATAGATTTCTCAAAACAAAAAAAGTCAAGGAAACTCTTGTTCATAAATATATGTGTGCATTTCATTAGAATGAAACAAAGACTGTTACAAAGATTGTTTGATAGAATTCAAGGTCATGACATTCGTTAAGTACACTATGGTACAGTAAAATAGCACCGGTAAGACCCACATAAATGAAAGAGGAAGTTATTTCTGTAAAGGAGAATGAGTTTTAATGCATTCCGTTGGATTTATGCATAGAATTAGACTTATTTGTCCGATGAAAGCCTGTGAGTCATGCATTTCTAAGGAAATTGTTTTGCTTTGAAAAACATGAGGCAATATATAGTCTGACCACAACAACTTGCAATGCATTTATTTATTTACTTACTATATTTATACCTTCTCAACCCATAGGTGACTCAGAGCAGCTTACAAGTAGGCAACAATTCAATGCCACATGTACAGATTTACAAATAAACAAATGCATTAAAAACCATAGAGTTAAATAAACATATAAACATTAAAACCAATCATTAAAACCACACAATCCAGGAGCCATTCTGGTAGTAAGTGCACTTATTCTGAATCACTTATTGAACTAAATTTCCTGTCCAAAAGCTTGGTCCCACAGCCATGTTTTTAATTTCTTTCTAAAGGTCAGAAGGGAGGGAGCTGATCTGATTTAGTTGGGGAGGGAGTTCCATAAGCGAGGAGTCACAACTGAGAAGACCCTATATCTTGTCCCCATCAGTTGCACCTGTGAAGGAGACGGTCTCCCCAGAAGATCTTAACCTCTGAGGTGGTTTATAGAGGGAGATTTGTTTGGACAGGTAAGCTGCGCCAGAACTGAATTGTGCTCAGTAACAGACTGGCAGCTAGTGGAGCTGGCGTAACAGGGGAGTTGTGAGCTCCCTGTGTGCTGCTCCAATGAGGAATCTGGCTGCCGCCCATTGGACCACTTGAAGCTTCCAAACAGTCTTCAAAAGCAATTCCATGTAGAGCACGTTGCAGTGGTCTATTTGGGATGTAACAAGAGCATGGACCACCATGGCCAAGTGTGACTTCTTAAGGTATGGGCACAGCTGGCGCACAAGTTTTAATTGTGCAAATGCGCCCCTGGAATATGCCAAAAGTGGGAATACAGCTCAGTGTCGAATCCCAGAGAACTCCAAAGCTGCAAACCTGTGTCTTCAGGGGGAGTACAACCCCATCCGGGGTGTAACCCTACACCCTTGACTTTAAAGGAAACTGCTGGGTGACATACCATCATCTGTGTACAGTGAAAATTAAAATGGTACATGTCTACTTGGTAAGATAAAATAGAATTAAATTTGAGAAAATGCTTTATATTTTAAAATACAAGAAAGGAAAAACAGTAAGACTATAGCATTGGATACTATACTGAAAGAAACTGATTTAACTCCATGTATTTAACTCCCCGGTGGCACAGTGGGTTAAAGCACTGAGCTGCTGAGCTTGTTGATGGAAAGGTCGCAAGTTCGATTCCGGGCGGTGGCACAGTGGGTTAAAGCAGTGAGCTGCTGAGCTTGTTGATCGAAAGGTCGCAGGTTCGATTCTGGGGAGCGGCGTGAGCTTCCGCTGTCAGCCCTAGCTTCTGCCAACCTAGCAGTTCGAAAACATGCAAATGTGAGTAGATCAATAGGTACCGCTCCGGCGGGAAGGTAACGGCGCTCCATGCAGTCATGCCAGCCACATGACCTTGGAGGTGTCTACGGACAACGCTGGCTCTTTGGCTTAGAAATGGAGATGAGCACCACACCCCAGAGTCAGACATGACTGGACTTAATGTCAGGGGACTACCTTTACCTATTTTGTTGTAACAAAACTAATAATAATAACAACAACAACAACACCTCCATCTCCTGAAGGGACTCGGAATGGCTTACACATGAGACAAAATGTCCACAAAACATCAAAGGAAAGAACATCAAAGCAAAAACAATCTATTAAAATAAAACATACAATTAAAATAAAACATAACAAAACATAACAATCAGATTAAACGCAATTAAATAAAACATAGGTAAAGGTAAAGGTTTTCCCCTGTCATTAAGTCCAGTCGTATTCAACTTTGGAGGTTGATGTTCTTCTCCATTTCTAAGCCAAAGAGCTGGTGGTGTCCATAGAGACCTCCAAGGTCATGTGGCCGGCATAGCTGCATGGAGCACCGTTACCTTCCCGCTGGAGCAGTATCTATTGATCTACTCTCATTGGCATGTTTTTGAACTGTTATATTGGCAAAAGCTGGTGCTAACAGCGGAACCTCACACCACTCCCCAGATTCGAACAAGTTTAGCACTTCAGCGGTTTAACCCACTGTGCCACCAGGGGCTCCATAAACATAAAACATAGGAGTATAGAAACAGCAGCCTTAAAACTAATTCAGAATGACAATTATGCAGCAGAATTTATTTTTTGGACTGCAATGCTAGTTGTTAGGGTTGCCAAATTTCATGTTTTAATTAATTGTTGGGCTGCTCCAGCTAGAGAGACGCATATTAGGAAGAGAAGAGTTGGAGGAAAGAAATTATATTTTATTGCATGAAGTAACTTTACAAGCCGGGGTAGTTATTTCTTCCCTACTGCTACCAGGTTCATTTGCAAAATCTGAATGTGGTTGTATTTATGTTTTATCAGGACAACATCAGAATGCAAAAAAGCCAGAAACAAAGGATGGTAGAAAACTAATGGGTACATTCACATTGGCTGTTCATGCCATTTTAAGTAAAGCAATGAACAGAGTACTGGTGTCACAATACATGGGCCCTTCTGGTGCATGAATAATGATAGCAATGGCATGGGGCTTGGAAAGGAAAATACATCACAATTTTACATGCTCCTAAAGCAATGCAATTCCCTATCCACATATTTTGTAGTTATTGTTATGGCCACAGGTATTCTTGGCTTTTGTCATCTTTCCACACCCTGGATTTTTATTCATTTTTCTTGAGAAAAAGGCTGTCGGGTTGCATGGGGATATTTGGGAAACAAAATTGGGCAAATGTCAGAAGAGGCCTAGCATGAAACATTGGAGAGTTTTGCTCCATCAATCTCCACTATGGAAAAAAATAATTTAAAAATTGCCCTCAAGTGCCATCTGGCTACACTTGGGGAGGGCTACGATTTTGTCACTCAGTTATGGCTTTGTTATGCCCACAGAAATACCTATTTTCAGTTGGAATTGATCTGAAAGCACCCCTGAAGAGTCATTTTGTTAAATAAAAGGGCTGTATTGGCTCAACCCAAAATTGTTCCTTTCCCTCTTGGAGGCAAAGATATTTTAATGTTTATATCAGGGTTTTTGGAACCCTTGAATTTGCATAGCATTTGAGCTAAATTTCCCCTGCACTGGTTTAGGAGACAGCATAGAAAACATACCTTAAGCTTGTCTGCATTGTAGAAAAAATTTAATAACCTCACAGGTTCTTAATGGTTCACTTACAATGTAGTTCTTTGGGCTTTAATCTAGATTAAAAAAAACCTTTACCTTTTCTCCCACAGATTTAGAGAAAATGCAGATTTTGGGGTGTGTGGCTGGCCCTCCAATTTATTTTTAGAAGGTGTGTGTGGGTTGATAGTTGTATATCAGCATAGGAGCATTAATGCACCCCTACTTAAAAGAAAATTCATTTAATCTCATGTATGGCGGGAAAAAACAAAACAAAAAAATGTGAATGACTGAAGATATGGACTGCTCCCTAACAGCAAAGAGACATTTCCAAGAGATCACATGTGGCTCCTTACGGTGATCTCGTCATGATGTGTGTGGCATTAGTGGGGTCAATGCAGAACAGGAAAATGAAGTACCAAACATATTTTTTGCTAGTGTAGCAATCCCTTTGTCTGTTTCATTTATTCACACTTGCACTCTGCTTTACAACTGTTAAAGAAGGATCTGTTCCCTGTGACTTTACCATGACTTTGTGTGAACCCATACCCTCAACTTTAGTTTTTGGAATCTCAAAGAATGGCAAACTGCTAACACACTGACATATAAAAGAATAGTCTTGTAAACTATTTTGTCTATTTGATTCCATAGCACATTCACGTGGAAAAGTAGCTGGGAATCTTGGCAATTCTGACTCACTATGAACAAACTTTCTGTTAGTATACACAGACTGATTGATGCTGCTTGGTTTTATTGAAAGAAGTGACAAGAACTTCATCCCACAGGATAAGTAAAATGGTTAGAATCATGGGTTTTCCCTTAAGCTTTGCCATGCCCTGTTTTGAAATTAAACAGAAGATTTTCCTACCCCATCACACCTAATCCTTTTCTCTGCATCTTTAAGATTTATCCATTTAGTTTGCCATCACATGGGAGACATATGTCTCCTCCCACTGTCTCCTCCACTGTTTTCTTTGAAGCAGAGTTAAGGCACCACATTTCTGGGGTCATTTGCCCTCAATACCTTTTCAATGAAGCAGAGTTAAAGCACCCTTTTGAAACACTTATTTCAGTGGTAGCCACACTGCCTGAAGAAGCATTAGCCATTGTTAATAAAAAGATATAAATTATTTCCTTGATTCTAAAGATTATGGAGGAAGAAAGGAATCTATACTGCCCATCTCAGCTCCTCCCCCTATGATGACATCATTATTTATTTACAAACAGGCATGGAGGAATTCTCATCACATGTTAAATTGGGCACTTTTACACGTCTCTACATGAGGAATTGAAACATGCCAATTGTCAATCAACTTAGGAATTGTGGAGAAAACCCACACTTTAGAAACTGTGAAATATGTGTAACCCAACAGTTGAAGCTTATGTCATGTGATGGGCTCTGTGGGTTGCAGATTCATTGATGTATAGAAATGCCGGTTGTATTGCAGGTGATGAAGTCATAATAGTGATTTGGTATGTTGGCTTTACAAGACTTGTCTAATCTTACAAATCATGACTTGCTTGGAAGAAATCAGATAAGATTACCATCTTACATGTCTGAATATATGTCCCTCTATAACCCACCTTGGAAGTTAAAATCGCCAGGGGAGGCTCTGTTCTCGGTCCCACCCTCCTTGCAAGTACAACTGGTGGGGACGAGAGACAGGGCCTTCTCGGTGATGGCCCCTTCCCTATGGAACTCCCTCCCCAGTGAAATTAGATTTGCCCCATGCCTCCTGACCTTCAGTAAAAAACTGAAAACATGGCTCTGGGATCAGGCTTTCGCCCAGTAATAGCAGTAGTGCAATATGAGACTGCAAATTAATATAATGGTGACTCAGACCGGCTCTGGAATATTATTTCAATCATGTGATTTTGATTGGTGTTTTAATGCTATTTTTGATGGGTTTGTTTTTAAAATTTTTGTTTATTTACCGATGTATTAATGTATTAATATATGACATCAATTTGTTGCCTCTGTAAGGCCTCCCTGAGTCCCCTTCAGGGTTGAGAAGGGCGGGATATAAATGTGGTAAATAAATAAATAAATATGCCAACCAAACAATTTCTGGATTGTATAGCTGCTCATACTAGTGGGAGGAGTGAAGGGGTATTGAACATGCAGCTTGTTCATGGTAAGCCAAGATTCCCTGAAATACTTTTGTCTCCTTAGCTTTGGTTTATTTATTTATCGTGTCAGGGGCAAACAGATAAATAAATTTGGTAATAATATTTGAATACAAGCCAAACAATGTGAGACCAGGGTTCAAAATCCTACTTCGCCATGCTAACCAATGACGTGTTTTTAAGTAGTTCATACACTCACAGCCTCAGAGGACAAATTGTTCCAAGAAAATTCTGTGATAGGTTTGCTTTAGGATTGCCATAAAAACAATTTGAAGGCACCCAATCACCAACACATTAACAAAGTAAAACTGTGTTGTCAGTTCTAATATGGATTGGGACCATTTTTTTTCACAACTCCAACAGAAATTATCCATTTGCATTTGTACTTTAAAGTCCAGCCATTGATCTCCAGACATAGTTTAGGATTTATGCTTAACTTTGTGTAGCTCTGATTATCTGTGATCTCCCTGATTCTGGTGTACTACAACACTCATCATTGCTAAACAATGGCTAGGCTGGGCAGAGCTGAAGGGAGATGCATTCCAGAAAGATCTTGCTCCATCTGCCTCCTATGGTGTCTTGGGGTTAAGATAGCATGAAAATGTAACGCATTTCCTTTCTCGCAAACTCATGATTGGCAATCATCTGTGGATAACATTTAAAATGTAATAGATCCCATTAAAACAAATGAAGAGATTTCCTTAGTCATATACCTTTGTTTTATGATTGCACAAAATACATTATCATTGTTTGCCTTTGTGATTCTTCTTGGCACCAAATCTTGAGTGCTAAATATTTATTCTTATTTTAGTGCTTCTTGCCTTCATTGCACATTAGTCTCATGTATAAAGACTGGCTTCTTTCTCTTATAAAATCGAGAAACTGTATGAACGTGGCCCATCTCAGGTTGTACAAGGACATAGCTATAATAAAACAATAAAGGACAGAATTACTGGCAAAGAGAGAGCCTTTGGCTTGGATTCTAAGTTGACTTAAAGTTTTCCATGGAAGAAATATTTCATAACGTTTTGGTTCCCCTACACATGATTTGGGAGGATTCCCACCTAATACAGGAAAATTGGGGCAGGGGAAGAGATCACCTGTGGGAAGAGACAAAGCATCCACACATGACACTTATTGTTCTGGGAATTTCCTTAGGATAGTTTATTTCAGGATACAAGCCATCAGGCCCATAGCCAGGATTTCGTTTGGGGGGGGGGCTGAATTTTTTTTCAGTGGGGGTTTGGGGGGGGTGAGTTTCAGGGGGGGCTGAGTCTGAGTGAAAGAGGGTCTAGCCTAGCAAACCTTTTGTATCGTTACCCCAATACCCCATGCATATGGGATATATTGAGTATGGTGATCAGATCATGATATGAATAAACATAACAGTTTAAATAATGCACCAGTAAGGCCTTTTCGCGAACCACCATGAGAATTTCGGGGGGGGGCTGAAGCCCCCCGAGCCCCCCCCCCCCCGGCTACATGCCTGCAAGCCATGACTCTAGATGTGAAATCATTTGATCTGTTGTCTGCTCACAACATAGAATTTATAAATGCTACCAGTTTAAAAAACGGTGGGAAGAATTAACAGCAAGTAGAATTGACATCAGGGAGACAGTGATCCAACTCCAGGTTTTTGGCATTTGGATTAAAGCAGGGAGCAAGTTTCTTATCCCACCAACATGAGTCACCAGCTACAAGGAAGAGCAAGAAAACATTTGGGTAATTTATGAAATGGAGGAACAGAATGTATTTTTGAGCCTTAGGTCAGTGCTTCTCAACCTTCCAAATGCCACGACCCCTTAATGCAGTTTCGCATATGGTGGTGACCCCCAACAATAACATTGTTTTTGTTGCTATTTCATAACTGCAATTTTGCTACTGTTATGAATCATCATGTACATATCTGATATGCAGGATGTATTTTCATTCACTGGTCCAAATTTGGCACAAATACCCGATATGGCCATATTTGAATACTGCTGGGGCTGGGAGAGAATTGATACTGTTATTTAGGAGTTATAGATCACCTACAATCAAAGAGCATTCTGAACTCTACCAATGATGGAACTGAGCCAAACTTGGCACACAGAACTTCCATGACCAACAGAAAACACTGGAAGGGATTGGTGGGCACTGACCTTGAGTTTTGGAGTTGTAGTTCACTTACATCCAGTGAGCACTGTGGACTCAAAACAACGATGGATCTGCACCAAACTTGGCACACATACTCAATATGACCAAATGTGAACACTGGTGGAGTTTGGGAAAAATAAACCTTGACATTTGGGAGTTGTAGTTGCTGGGATTTATAGTTCACCTACAATCAAAGAGCATTCTGAACCCCGCCAACGATAGAAATACTGTTTTCTGGTGGTCTTTGGCGACCCCCTTGCAACTCCCCCAGAGGTCCCGACCCCCAGGTTGAGAAATGCTGCCTTAGGTGAAAATTTTATACGGCTCAACCCAGAGCAAACAATTACAAGTAATAGAATTACATGTAATAACATTGATTTGGGGAAATAATAAATGTGTGGTGTCTCTTTACAAGCAATGCAATGACTGGAAACATCACCTTTGGTTAACTGATTAATTTTTGCATATTATTTTTTCAAATGATGTCGGGGTATATTTTTTTCAAAAACTTCACCATTTGAAAAATGTTTGTTTAAAATTGTTCTTGTTAAAATATAATGCACTGCTATTAAAATGTGTGATATTAATGTTACTATGTTACTGAGGAGATGAAATGAGTTACATGGCTGTTTGTTTTGAGTGCAGTTGTATTTGTTTATGCATCTCTGACTCCGTTTGTTGTTGTTATTATTATTATTATGTTTATTTATGCCTCATTTTTTCTTTCCACAAGGACACTCAAAGCAGCTTCCACTCTACTAAAACTTACTCCCAGACAACACTATGTAACAGAATTTGAAAACTGTTCTGTTCCTGGTTTGAAAATGTTATTTAATTGTAAATGTTATTTCCTGTTGGACTGGGATAGCCCATGAGGTCTCTTCCAACTCTATGATTCTATTATTCTAATTGTGTGGTACATACTTTAAAGGTATTGTCGAAGGCTTTCATGGCCGGAATCACTGGGTTGTTGTAGTTTTTTCGGGCTATATGGCCATGGTCTAAAGGCATTCTCTCCTGACATTTCGCCTGCACCTATGGCAAGCATTCTCAGAGGTAGTGAGGTCTGTTGGAACTAGGCAAANGCAATTAAACAATTAACAATCAGTTTCTGCATTACAACAATAAAACCAATAAAACCAGTTTCATCTAATTAACGCTCAGCGTTCACCATCTCGTAGTCCAAATTCCAATTCCACTTTGTCAGTCCTGTCAGTCCTAGTCGTCCGATTGTCCTTGTCTAGTTGTCAGATTGCCCGAAGGCCTGGTCCCACAACCACATTTTTAATTTCCTCCTGAAGGAAAGGGGGGATGTTGATGACCTGATTTCCCCCGGGAGTGAGTTCCACAGGTGAGGGGCCACCACTGAGAAGGCCCTGCTCCTCGTCCCCACCAACCTCACTTGTGATAGCGGTGGGGTCGAGAGCAGGACCTCCCCAGATGATCTCAAACTCCGGGGTGGGACGTAGAGGGAGATGCGTTCGGACAGGTACGCTGGACTGGAACCGTATAGGGTTTTGTAGGTCAAGACCAGCAAATATGTACAGAGGTTCTTGGGAAATGTTATAGTAGAAATAGAAAGTATTATGAAGAAAAAAATTAATATTAATCCAGCGACTATACTGTTATCTATTTACAATACAGATGAATGGAAGGAAAATGAAAAGAATCTGATAACAATGTTGTTAACGGCTGCAAGGCTAGTAATAGCAAAATATTGGAAAGGAGAGGTAGAAATTAAGATACAAGAATGGTACAAGGAAATTTGGCAATTAGCAATAAATGATAAATTAACATGCAATCTCAAGGTTAAAAAGGCCGAAGGAAGGATAATGATTTTGAAAATATATTGAAAATATTTATTGAGGAAACATTAAGGAAAGACAATGGTAACCAACCCCCACCAGAAGAAATGAGGTTCTGGTGGGAGCATAAAGAAAACAACAACTCCGGAGATGGGGAGCACAAGGGGTAGCACAACGGGGGAAAGGAAAAGAAGTAATTGTATGAATTATAGAGATTGTTTTGGTAATGGAATGAATATAAATGCAATAAAAATTATTAGGGTTTTTTTAGAAAAAAAGAGGAGAGCAAGTTGAATCGCTGTAAAGAATCTGCCTTAAAGAAAAGAATGAAGTAGTTTTTCTCTCAGTTCTTGTGGGTTTTTTCGGGCTATATGGCCATGTTCTAGAGGCATTTCTCCTGACGTTTCGCCTGCATCTATGGCAAGCTTCCTCAGAGGTGAGGTCTGCTGGAGCTGGGAAAAAAGGGGTTTATATATCTGTGGAATGACCAGGGTGAGACAAAAGGCTTTTGTAAGTTGGGTTGGGTGTGAATCTTTCAACTGACCACCTTGATTAGCATACAATGGGCTAACTGTGCCTGGAGCAAACTCTTCATGAAGGGTGATTAGATGTCCCTGCCTGTTTTTCTCCCTGCTGTTTTTGCTGTTGCAATTTTAGAATTTTTTA
>NW_026847549.1:96941763-96956840 GCF_025583915.1 Anolis sagrei ordinatus
ATAAACCCCTTTTTTCCCAGCTCCAGCAGACCTCACCTCTGAGGAAGCTTGCCATAGATGCAGGCGAAACGTATGTTGAATTGGTTGAGGCTCTATGAGATATTCATTGAAAAACTATAGCAAAATGTACTGCAGTATGTCCCACAAAAATAATTTTTTGCAGTTTAATAAACTTTTTCCATATTTTTTTTTCTGATAGAGCCAATTAGAAAATGACATTTATAATCCAGGAACAAAAATTGTGTTACATAGTTATTGCATCCTGTGTACACACTAGGAAGTAAGCCTACTGTGTTGGTGTTCTTGTTATGGTGTTCCATTATCTGGACGGAGGCCAAAAGGGGGTGCTAGATATAGAGAAGAATAGTTTATTGTATAGGGAGAGGGGAGGTTGAAGGAGGAAATCATTTGCTCTTGTTTTCCTGTTATTCCCCACACCCATGGAAACAGCCCTTGTGTATGACATGAGGGGGAGGGGGAGGGAATAACCAGTGGAAACAGGGGAAATTGTTTTGCTCCTTCAACTTCCACATCCCCCCCCCTTAAAATGGACTATTATTCTCTGTCTAGCGCCTCCTTTTGGCCTCTGCCTGGATAATTCAACATTACCCTTGGTGTTAGTTCACCTAGTTCAAATAGGCATTTGTAGGATTGTGTTGTAAACATAGGCATTTTTCATTAGTTTGGATTTGGATAAAATTGATTATCCCACTTAGGGATTTTTAAGTAGGGCATTGGTCAATATTGTTGTTGTTATTATTTTAAAGCAGAGATAAAACCATTTATCCTTTAGCTTTCCTTTCATTGTAGCATTATTAAATTCTGAATGAGAGCCAAAGTATAAGATTCTTGGACTAGATTTCCCAGCAGTCTTTTTAAAATGGAAAGATTTCTTCATGGAGTTGTGGATGTGCTCTCAGCGTATATTTCAATCCATGGTAATTTGAATTGCAATGCAAATGAAACTGATTAAGGTTTGATACAATCAGCATATTTTCTTTTTCAGTGATAGAGATTACATGCCACCATTAATACAAGTGGCTGTGACTCTTGCTTAAATTGTACCTGCTACTTTATTTGTTGACAAGTACTGGTTTTTACAGAGAGGCTATTGAATATAATAATAACAATAACAATAACAATAATAATAGTAATAATAAAACTTTATTTTTATATGCCGTCACCAAAGGGAATCAGGGTGGCTTACAAGGGGACAGGCCCAATAAAATACAGATTAAAACACACACAATAAAATAAAATAAAATAAAATCAACCGCAACATCAGAGAAACATCACAATCACGTTACACATTTTAAAAACAGTATAATGGCTGGGAGAATAAGTGCTGAGTGTGGCGAGATCAGGGAATGTGCAATTGTTTCTAGACAAAGCCCAGGGAAAGTGCTAGGTGTGCTTCAATTCAAATTAAGATCACAGCTGGAAGGATACCATCCTTAGGCATTTACATAATAGGAATACAGATGGGAGGGTCAACAAAAGTGCGAAGAACTGTGGTGAAATCAATCCAATTCTCTGGTGGAACTGCCTGATCAAATGCACAGCAAAAAAATCCAGGTTTTTAATTCCTTGCGGAAAGGGTAGGGGCCAATCTGATCTCTTTGGATAATGAGTTCCAGAGCCAAGGGGGCACCACCAAGAAGGCCCTCTCTCTCGTTCCTACCAGCTGTGCTTGAGACAGCAGCGGAAGCGAGAGCAGAGCCTCCTCAGATGATCTCAAAGTATGTGCTGGTTCATAGGGGAAGATGCGATCTCGAAGATAAGCAGGTTCTGAACTGTTTAGGGCTTGGTAGGTAATCACCTCCACCTTGAATTGAGACTGGAAACTTATTGGGAGCCAGTGGAGCTGTTTAAACAGGGGGATTGACCTCTCCCTGTAGCCAGTTCCTATTATTAACCTGGCTCTGTTTAGGAGGAAGAATCAGACAGTATGATATCTGGGAGATATATGAAGAAGAATCAGAAAAGGAGCTGTGGAAGTTATCCATGCTTAGTTGCAGATTGTTGAGAGGAAAACCTGCCCCTTCCTACAATTTTTCTTCTTAACACGCAATGGGAGTAATGCGGTTTCTGGTTATTTTTGGACCACAGCGCCAAACAGTCCTCACCTTTTGCTGAACTGACTTAAAATAAAGTGGGGGAAGCAGAAATTAAATATTTTTTGCATTTTTGCATCTAGAAATTAAATGTGGAATACACCTGGAAAAAGTGAAAAATCGAGCAATTTGGGAGGTGATCTCCATGATCTCAAGCTGAAAGAAGGGACTCATTGATCTTTCTTCATAGTATTTCGAGACTTATTGATCACAGCAGTTGTTGAAAGGTGGAGAAGGAAAACTCAGAAAAGGAAGGTTTATTTCAGGCTACAAATAAAAGCCACCCCTCTATGCGTTTATGAGCATCAGCAAGGAGCTCACACATACTTCCTTTACAATAACACAGCCTTGCAGCACTTTAAACACTAACAATGTTATTGTTACATACGCTTTTACTGACTAGAGTTCATTTCATCACAGGCGTGAAATGTTTATATGCGTTTTGAGGAAGAAAAATAGAGGTGGAAAGTGTATCAAATGTCAAGAAATGGGGGGAAAGTACAGTCTACAACAATAAATGTCAATTGAATCATGGATTGCCAATGCTAAATGTCAGAAAATCCTTATGCAATTATAACTCAGTTTATCTAAGATTATCACGGGAGTCTTTTGTTGTTTTTGCTACATGCATTTCAACTATGTCTTGAAATTATGGCCATTTGGGAAAGCCCAGAATGAAGTAATTGGCCATATCTAAAGAAACTAAACTACTGGTATGACTATCATGTTTTTGCATATTTTTGAATTGTTAGGTTGGCAGAAATTGGGTCTAACAATGGGAGCTCACCCTGTCCCACGGATTTGAACCGCCAACCTTCTGGCCAGCAAGATCTCCAGCTTAACAGTTTAACCCACTGCACCATTGCAGCCCCTTCATCCGTCTATAGATTCATCTAAACAACACCTGCAAATCCACAGTTCCCTTTCCTGAATGTTCTTCTAACTTTCAGAAGCAAGAAAAAAATAGATCTTTTTTGTAAATGAACTAACAATCAAATGCATTTGAACTAGAATTTCTACAATACAAGTATGGTGGAAAAAAATCACATGTACTTTAGCATTTAAGATTAAACATATATGCAATAGTGACTCATCTCCTGCCAAAGCTAATACTTAAGATTCAAGATAAGCCTAACAGATTGGAATGGCAAGCAGCAAAATGACTATCACTAGGGATAACTGTAACCTCATTTGGGGAAAAAATGAATCTGCAAACATTAATCTGGGTTACATCTTGCCAGCAATACATGTGAAAAATCAGAATGATTTTGACAGACCACAAGCTTAATTAATATGGGGCCATGGTGGTGCAATAGGTTAAACTATTGAACTGTTGATTCTGCTGACCTAAAGGCCGGCAGTTTGAAGCCACGGGGCAGGTTGAGCCCACACTGTTAGGCCTAACTCCTGCCAACCTATTTATTTATTTATTTATTTATTTACGGCATATGTAGCCTGACTTTCTCAGCCTTACAGTGACTCAAGGCAGCTTACAGAATTGGCAGAATTTGATGCCATACATTCATAAAAATACAGTTAAAACATTCAATCTAATATTATAAAACACCATTTAAAACCATTAAAAACATATAATTACCAATGTCGTCCTGTTAAAATCATTATCCAACAGCATCATTTAGCCATTCCATGTTCATTCTTCCTATTTCATAATTATTTATTCCGCTGCATTTTCAAATGCTTGTTCAAAAAGCCAAGTTTTTACTCTTTTCCTGAAGGTCAGGAGGGAGGAGCCGATATAATATCTCTAGGAAGTGAGTTCCACAGCCAAGGGGCCACTACTGAGAAGGTCCTGTCCCTCGTTCCCACCAGCCATGCTTGCCAGGGAGACAGGATCGACAGCAGGGCTTCCCCAGATGATGGTTCATAAGGAGAGATACGTTCAGATAGGTAAACTGGGCCGAAACCATTTAGGGCTTTATAGGCTAAAGCCAGCACTTTGAATTGTGCCCGGTAGCAAACTGGCAGTCAGTGGAGTTGGCACAGCAGAGGAGTTGTATGCTCTCTGAGTGTGGCTCCCGTTAGTAACCTGACTACTGCCCATTGGACCATTTGAAGCTTCTGAACAGTTTTCAAAGGCAACCCCACATAGAGTGCATTGCAGTAGTCTATACGGGATGTAACCAGAGCATGGCCCACAGTGACCAAGCCAGACTTCCCAAGGTACAAGCACAGCTGGCGCACAAGCTTTAACTGTGCAAATGCTCCCCTGGTCACCGCCAAAACCTGGGGCCCCAGGCTCAACAATGAGTCCAGGATCACACCCAAGCTGTTTGAAAACATGCAAATGTGAGTAGATCAATAGGTACTGTTTTGGTGGGAAGATAATAAAGGTGCCCATGCAGCCATGCCAGCAGCACGACCAGGAGGTCTTTACGTACAACAGGCTCCTCAGCTTGGAAATGGAACAAGAGCACCTCCCCATGGCCAGAATTGAGCACCACCTCCAGAAAGCCAGAGATAAAAGTGGAAGTTTTTACCTTTGTTCTGTGTATTTGTATGTCATTGTTATTCCACTGTATTAAAAGCATTGAATGTTTGTCTATCTGTGTATGTTGTAATCTGCTATGAGTCCCCTCGGGGAGATAGAGCAAAATATAAATAAAGTGTTATTATTATTAGTGTTATTAACCAGACGATATGACAGCAAAAACCAATGTCATGGGGCAGCTACTTTGGGACTCATTTTGGGAGAAAGATAGGATCTCAAGCAACCAAACAAACAAATTGACAAACCTAATACCATTCCATAATTCATTCTAGGCTGCATCAACAGAGCAAGGGAAGTAATAGTACTCTGTTCTACCATTGTATTATTCTGTGGTCAGACTATATCCAAAATTCTGTACTTCAAGTTTAATATGCTTATCGGTACGATGTAATGTATCCAGAGATCTGGTCATCAAGCCTTACGATAAATGTTTGAGGGAGAGGCTGAGGCAATATGATGGCTATCTTTAAATAATCAAAGGACTGTCATGTAGAAGAGGAAGCAAAGTTGCTTTCTGTTGCTCAAGAGGATCAGACTGAAAGCAATGGATTCAAACTACAAGAAAGGTGACTGCAATCAAAAGAGGGAAGACTTTTGTAACAGTAAGTGCTGTTTGGCAGTGAAATCAACCAAATGTGTTGGGTTCACTGGTTACCTCTGAGGGGTAGCAGTGGGTTCATATAAGTAAGTGGATTGAATTTGTTATCCCCAACAATCTCTTACAATTCTATGAAAACATAGAGAAAGAGCCTATATCCATCTTTAATTGTTGACTTTAACATCTATTAGGCTTCTATACTCGCTAAAGAATGTAAACACAAATGTGGAGAGGGAGGCAATAAAAAAGGAACGATAATTTCCACCCATCATTTGTTGGTGTAAATGCCTTCAGGTTGCTTCTGACTTATGGCTATCCTGAAATGAACCTGGCTAGATTTGTACAAAGGGGTTTGCCATGGCTTTCCTTTGAGACTGAGAGAATTTGTCTTGCTGAAGTTCATCCAATGGGCTTCCATGACTGAGCGGGAATTTGTACCTGTCTTGTAAATCTTAGGACTGGGTGGAATTAAGTGTCCTAGGATGCTTTCACCCATCTAATGGACAGAGCTCCACACTGACTATCACACAATGTTGTGTGACTTTCGGCGGATGCCTTACCCACAACCAGGCTGAAAGTGTTGCTGGATGCTTTCTCCACAACATGGAATGCTTTCCGTGTTGTGCTAGCTCCAAAGGATGTAATGGGAAAAGCATCACTGAAAGGGAGTTGCGCATAGGGTGATGAATTCAACCCGTTGCCCCTCTCTTTTCTTGGCATAACCAGGTGAAGCGGGACACTTCACCTGACCATTCTGATGAGGTCCTTAAGAGTCATGCTCAAACCATTGCACCACTCTTGACTTTGACCATTTGGAAATTAAAGAACATTACCTTTGTCATCTAATTTAATTACATTTTCAAAGTTATTAATAAGCCTCCTTTATTGTTATCAATGGGCACAGTGGGTTAAACTGCTGAGCTACTGAACTTGCTGACCGAAAGGTTGACGGTTTAAATTGAGGGAGCGGGGTGAGCTCCTGATGTTAGCCCCAGCTTCTACCAACCTAATAGTTCGAAAACATGCAAGTATGAGTAGATCAATAGGTACCGCTTCTGTGGGAAGGTACCGCTTCTGGCCACATGACTTTGGAGGTGTCTACAAACAATGCCAGCTCTTTGGCTTAGAAATGGAGATGATCACACACACACACACACACCCCCCCCCAGTGTTGGACACGACTAGACTTAATGTCAGGGGAAATCTTTACCTTTTATTTGTATCAACAGGACATGCTTTAAAAAATCTAATGGTGACAGCTGAAATAAAGGCAGAAAACCTGAGCTTGATTCATACAAATACCCATTTTCAATCATTTTGCTAAATATAGTGGAACCTTGACTTAAGAGGATCCCAACAAGAGCACCTTGAGTTAAGAGTTGCTGCTCAGCCCAGGTTCTGCTTTGACATTTGAGTTAAGAGTTAGCACCAGAAGTAATGCTAGTGCAAGAGTACAAGTAATGCCTGTGCCTCATGCTCATGTCCGCTTTGGGCGATTCCTCTCCACCTTGCTCTTCTGCTTTGGGAACTGCTGTCAACTTCGCTCTTGTTCACTTTGAGAAACTTTGGGTTAGTTGATATTGTGTAGTTTTTATTCCTGGTATGTTTGGCTTCATGAAGAGAGAGAGGGAGGGAGAGAGAGCAAGAGAGGGAGGGAGGCTGGGATGAGTGCAGTATGAAGAAAACCATGATTTTGCCTCTTCACTTTGTGCTTCCTTGCCACAACTTTGTGCTTCTATCATTTGAATGTTGATCTTTCTTTTTTTTTGTTCCATGTGAATGTGCATTTATATATTTTTATTTATAAAGTACATTTTCTTATTTAAAAACACAACAAAATCATAGGAGGGGAGTTCAGTGGAATGGAACGGATTAATAGCATTTCGATGAGAAAATACACTTTGAGATGAGAGCTTTTTGAGTTGCGAGTTAAGAGATTTGCAATGGAACAAATTAAACTCTTAAGCCAAGGTATCAGTGTACTTTTAATTGTTTTGGCATCTTTCTGGGATCCAAGTGGTTTTAAGGGCAGTGCTGTTCATCTGGTTCACATATAAATTTTTGACTAGCTATTTATAATTATTTTAATCAGATTCATGGCACCTGCAATTTTATAATGTTCACCAATGTATAAGTTCACCTACCTCTTGCATTTGAAAGTCATTTTAATTAGTGTTGGTAATTTTAATAATTTTATCATAACTACCATCGACTTAAAGTTTAATGATGAAATGTGAGACTTCTATTGTAATGCTTGCAGGAAATAGATACTTTTAGAAGAAGGTGAATTACAGTGAGAATCGGGGCCAAAGTAAACAACTATGATTCAGAATGACATCTTTATAGGATTTATGGACTGGACAACAGTAAATATTTTTTCTTGTAAGGTGTTTCCTCGTGTTTTGGTGATGCTGATTTACAAAATATTGATTGATCTCACCCAACAAAAAGATGAGATTAATGATTAACCATTCATGAAACCCTATAAAAGAGAAAGTTGCAAATGGGAATAGGTGGGTTTAATGATTGATTAGTCATTTTTAAATGACATCGACTTTTTCTTCCGTCTCTGTGGCATATATGAGTGCTCTTTAGACTCGGAGTTTATTCCAAAGTAGTCCCTGAAAGCAGAGGCACCTTGAGAAATGTAAGTGGGAAAATTTGTTGTTTTTTTTTTCTTTGCTTAGTTTAAAGAAAATCAATGTCTATTATAAGAAAAGTGTCTTTTGCCTAAATGTGTAAAGGTACTCCTCATTAGACTACATAATTTACATATTTCAATATTTTTCTGTGTTTTCAAACTCATTGTTACTACACATACATTCTTTTCTTGTATTTCTCTATTTTGAATATGTTACAGAATTAAAAAGTACATTTCTGGGGATTGTTCTATACATTGGAAACAAATTTTATAGGTTTGACTTAGAAATTTATAATTATTAATTTTGATGGCACATTTAATTCTTCCTGTGCCATATCAGTGTTGCAAACTCATTTATAGTCAGCTCTCCCCTCATCCACAGATTTTGTATCTGTGGTTTCAACAATCCCCAGCTTGAAGCTATTGTTTAAAAAGGTCCAAAAAGCAAACCTCGATTTTGCCTCAATTTTTCTGTAACCTGGAGGCCTCAGTGGCACAGTGGGTTAAACCCCTGTGCCGGCAGGACTGAAGACCGACAGGTCACAGGTTCGAATCCGGGGAGAGGCGGATGAGCTCCCTCTATCAGCTCCAGCTCCTCATGCGGAGACACAAAAGAAGCCTCCCACAACGATGATAAAAACATCAAATCATCCGGGCGTCCCCAGGGCAACGTCCTTGCAGACAGCCAATTCTCTCCCACCAGAAGCGACTTGCAGTTTCTCAAGTCGCTCCTGACACGACAAAAAAAAATCTGTAACCTGCCTCAAGCCATGAGGAGAGATGGGTAAGAATTATTATTATTATTATTATTATTATTATTATTATTATTTGAAACACAACAAGATGAGTCCACAGCTCACGTCGGACACTTCCCAAGTGTCTAGGACTGTGTGATGTATCGGCGAATAATGTGTGCAGTTCCCTGTAAGGTGGCCTTCTGCAGCTGGCAGATGGTAATTTTGTCAGCGCCGATTGTGTCTAAGTGCAGGCCAAGGTCTTTAGGCACTGCACCCAGTGTGGCAATCACCACTGGGACCACCTTTACTGGCTTTTGCCAGAGTCTTGCAGTTCAATCTTTAAATCCTCATATTGTGTCAGCTTTTCCAGTTGTTTCTCTTCAATCCTGCTGTCACCTGGGATTGCAACATCAACAATCCATACTTTGTTTTTAAATTATTATTATTATTATTATTATTATTATTATTATTATTTAAGGTGGACCATTTTATTAAGCTACTTCATATAATGGGACTTGAGCATCCACAGATTTTGTTGTCTATGGAGGGCAGAGTCCTGGAACAAACCTCATTGGATACTGAAAGGTCACTGTAGTCCCCTAATAACACATACTATAGGACTATTGAAAGCTGTACTGTGCCACAAAAAATCTACATGATTTCTGGAAAGCACATTATTTTATATTTCTTTAAGTGTTGTTTACTGCAAGAAAATGTTTTTCTGAAAAAAAAAATTACGATTTTTTCATTAATCTGTAGGCTGCGTTGCTGTGAGTTTTCCGTGCTGTGTGGCCATGTTCCCGAAGCATTATCTCCTGACATTTCACCCACATCTATGACAGGCATCCTCAGAGGTTGTGAAGTCAGTTGGAAAGTAGGCAAATGAGATTTACATATCTGTGTAATGTCCAGGGTGATGAGAAGAACTCTTGTCTGTTTGAAGCAAGTGTGAATGTTGCAATTGGTCACCTTGATTAGCACTGAATGGTCTTGCAGCTTCAAAGGCTGGCTACTTCCTGAGGGAATCCTTTGTTGGGAGGTGTTAGCTGGCCCTGACTCTTTCTTGTCTGGAATTCCCCTGTTTCCAAATGTTTTTCTTTATTTACTATCCTGATTTTAGAGTTTTTTAAATACTGGTAGCCAGATTTTGTTCCCATTCAGGAAACAATCAGGACCAGCTAACACCTCCCAACAAAGGATCCCTGTCTGGGAGGCACTGCAGACTAATTCAACCAGAGAAGTCAGCCAGGCTTTGAAGTTGCAAGGCTATTCAATATTAATGAAGCTGGCCAATGGTAACATTCACACTTTCCTCAAGCAGACAAGAGTTCTTTCTCCCACCCTGGACATCCCACAGATATATAAACCACACTTGCCTAGTTTCCAATAGACCTCACAACCTCTGAGGATGTCTGTCATAAATGTGGGTGAAACGTCAGGAGAGAATGCTTCTGGAACATGGCCAGACAGCCCAAGAAACTCACAGCAACCCAGTGATTCTGGCCATGAAAGCCTTTGGCAACTCAATTTGTAGGTTATATTTTAAGGGAAG
The DNA here is from genome assembly GCF_025583915.1 of Anolis sagrei ordinatus. Taxonomy (NCBI): domain Eukaryota; kingdom Metazoa; phylum Chordata; class Lepidosauria; order Squamata; family Anolidae; genus Anolis; species Anolis sagrei. The sequence goes on from NW_026847549.1 coordinate 96,951,915, forward strand.
GAATTGGCAAATGCTTCAGAGAATTCCTTGCCTAAGAAATCCATAGGAAGTTTATTGGGTTGCCGTATATCAACAGGTGACTTGAAGCCACAAACAGGCACACACACAATCAGTTATACAAATAAAAACAGAAGTCAGTCGAGCCTAAGATAGTTGCAACAGCAGAAAAATGCTTATTCATAAAACTATTTAAGATCAGTATAAATAATTTGAAAGCCAATGTTTTTAGGCAGCAGATGGGATCCATCCAAAATCTATCAGGAAACTTTGGCTTTTCACCAGGATGATTTTTGTTTAGTCTGGATGAAGCTTTGGTTTCTTAGTGCTCATCCTGGGAATTTTCCTGGAAAACAAACACACAAGGAAAAGAAAGACAGATTCAAATTACCTGTCATGCGCATTCTGCTCAGCACCTCACATTTCTGGGCAGCTTCCCCGGTGGTTTTATATAGATCTCAAATAACATAAAGGACAATCAGAGGTCTCCCAAAACATTAGCCTGCTTATAAACAAAGTTTTCACAAAACATTGTCTTGGTTTGTACAGATCACAACTAAAGAAACTGCAAATAAATTATTCCTACCTATATTGTTCTTCTTAAAAAATACATAGCTATGAGCAGTTATGATGTTAAAAACCTACATACAAAAATAGGCCTTATGACTGTGGATAATGGACCAACAAATATCTGCCTTTAATGCGTTCTTCAATTGAAATGCATGGGATTTTCATAGTGGACTTTAACTGTGTTGTATTCAAAGTTTGTGGGAGTAACACACCTATCAATTGCTTTACAATTTCAACATTTTCACTGTGAAAATAGAAATACATGTTTCAATTTTGCATTTTAACTTTATCCTGGATTGTTCCACAGTCCAAGAAAGTAAAGCTAGAGATGAGCTCTCTGTTTCATGTAGGGTTTTAAACTTCTGCCTCCAATTCAACTATGCCGTTACAATTTTCAGTAATTTACAATGAAAGGGACATATTTATCACAGCTGATGATCAGGAGTTACTAACTATGTGTTTCCTTTCTGAAAGGAAGCAAATGAGCAGTTGTGTGATGGTGATAGTTTGAGCTTTTCATTCAGTACCGTCAAATCTGAATGGATGAAACTTTGCTGTTTCATCTTCGGATATAGCATCAAAAATGCTAACTTTGTCATTTGTGATTGTGAATGTGTGATTTATAGAAATTAGAGCCTGTGCTGGGTGTGCTATGTATAAAAATAACCTGTGTTGTTGTTTTTTTTTAAAAAAAGGATAACAAATATTTTTTACTATTTTAACAATTAAATATTAACCAAGTATTTAAATGAAACATTGGAGAAGTAACTTAATTGCCAAGCAAGAAAGGGTATCAGATGAAGAGCTATGATTTTTTCCTCCTTCAAGGACAGGCATTACTAACAGAGACATTAAGGGAAAAAGGACAGGATATTATTATTATTATTATTATTATTATTATTATTATTATTTTACTGACACAAAAACACAGTATGTCACAGCAAATGAGATATATATGCTGGATTTCATATCACAAAATCACAAGCTGAACACTTCCCAAGCATCTAGGACTATGTGATGTATTTTCGAATGATGCGCGCAGATCCAAGTAAGGTGGCCTTTTGCAGTTGACAGATCGTGATTTTGGTTTATGCCAGAGCCTTTGCAGTTCGATTTTGAGGTCCTGATAATGGCTGAGATATTCCTGTTGTTTTTCCTCAATGCGACTGTCACCCGGTATGGCGACATCAATAATCCAAACTTCTTTCTTTTCCACAATCATGATGTCTGGTGTATTGTATTCCAAAACACATTATTATTATTATTATTATTATTATTATTAATAATAATAATAATAATAATATAAGATTATTATTATTAATAATAATAATAATTTTAATTTATAATAATATTATTAATAATAATAATAATAATAATAATAATAATAATAATCTTATATTATTACTATTATATTACTATTAATGTTCATGTTTATTTATTTCCCTCTTTTTTTTCTCCATAAGGAGACTCAAAGCAGTATCAACTCTACTAGGAAGGAATTTAAGCTTGTTTCATTTTGCTGTCTGAAAGAATTGTTGAAAACTAAAGGGGCTTACTTTGAAATTAAATTATACTCAGGCAGAACTTTTTAAAATATTGGTTATCTGTGCATCTACAGCAAGGGATTAATGCTACTTGACTCCCCTTTAACTATAAAGCCCTAAATGGTTCCGGCCCAGCTAACCTATCCAAACACATCTCCCTGTGAACCTTCTAGAAATTTGGGGAGGCCCTGCTCTTGATCTCACCTGCCTCACAGGCGCATTTGGCAGGGACGAGAGACAGGGCCTTCTCATTGGTGGCCCACCAGCTGTGGAACTCCCTTCCCAGGGATATTAGATCAGCCCCCCTCCCTCCTGACCTGTCGGAAAAGAGTGAAAACCTGGCTCTTCGAACAAGCGTTTGGAACTTCAGCATCACCAGATAAACACAAGATTGGAATATGAACACGGAATGACTAAGACGATGTAAACGGATGAGGAATTGGACTGGAAGACATTGTTTGTTATAGATTTTTTTAATACTTTTTATAGCTTCTATGATTTTTATATGGATTTTATGATGTGTTTTAATTGCTTTTAACTGATATATGGATATATATGTGGCATCTAATTGTTGCCGGTCTGTATGGCGCCCTGAGTCGCCTTCGGGCTGAAAAGGGCGGGATAAAAATGATGTTATTTATTTAATTAATTAATTAATTAACTGCCATGGCTCAATACTATGGGAATTGTAGTTTGGTAGGGAACCAGTACACTGGTGGAGTAGCCTTGTAAAACTAGAACCCCTGTGATTCTATAACATTAAGCTATGGCATTAAACAGCATTGATTCTACAGCGTAAATACACCCTAAAATAATGGTGACTACAATGATAATGTCTTGATTCTTTTAACTGGAGACACCTAGTTGGTTACACATAGGATAAATACATTACATAATTCCAAAAACGAATCTATATGAAAACTAATATATATTTCTCACTGAACAATAATTTCTAATGAAAATATTTCAAAGATATTAGCATATACATCAGCAGTTTAGATTTCCCATTAGAAATGTAGCAGCTCCTCCTAGTGGAGAAGATAGGATACATCCCTAGATGTCTGAAATTGCCAAGCTGATCTGGCTTTGGGTTGCTGTGGGTTTTCCAGGCTGTATGGCCATGTTCCAGAAAGGTTCTCTACTGATGTTTCACCACATTTATGGCAGGCATCCTCAGGAGGGAATGCTTCTGGAACATGGCCATACAGCCCAGAAAAGTCACAGCAACCCAGTGATTCCAGCCATGAAGGCCTTCGACAACACATTGATCTGGCTTTGTCAAGATTGGAAGCAAGGAGAACTACTGGGTGAGAGAGCCAGCTGGCCAAAAGCTTAGTGATAACATATTCTTAACTTGACCAGTTCCTAAGCATCTAGTGGTAAACATCTGCACACACATAGCATTGTATGACAGTTTTGTAAATATTACAAGGCAAAGTAGGAGGATGAAATAGCCAACCAATGTTGTGAAGGGGTTTGGGTGTTGGACTAGGACTTGGGAGACCAGGACTTGGCTCTCCAGTCAGCCATGGAAACCCACTAGGTCACCTTGGTTGAGTGACACTCTCTCCAAGGTCATTTTCAACATCTTACGACTCAGAGGATGACAAATGCAAACCTTCTCTGAACAAACCTTTCCAAGAAAACTCTGTAATCGTTTTGGCTTAGAGTTGTCATAAGTCAGAAATTACTTGAAAGGATACAACAACTTCCAATTGTATGTTACCTTATGGTGATCTCTTGAATTTCCTAGGGTTTTCCTAGGCAAGGAGTACTAAAAAGTGGTTTTACTGGTTCCTTCCTCTTCAATAGAGCCTATAGCACCTGGTAGTCATTAGGATTGTGCACAGATTCAGTTTGGTTGATTCCCTTTGACCAATCCAGCTTGTTCGGCTTGTTCGGCTGGCCATAATGGTAAGGGCTCAGCTGCCATGTTTACGGCCCACGCGGCTGCCAAGTGTGGCTTCTTATTTCCATCTATTCAGGAGCATGTGGTGCATGGTTCCATAACCATGTTCTTCAAACCCAGACTCCCCTGAAAGGAAGAAAGGAAAAGGTCCCAGGAAAGGTGCTTCCTTAACCTCATTCTTCAAAACCCAAGCCGCTTTGAAAGGAAGAAAGGAAAGTATCCCAGGAACAGAAAGGGGAACCTCATATGCTTGTCAATGGGCTGGATATTCCTGGATCTTTTTGCTGCCTAGCTGAAAACAGATTTTTCCATTTGCCAATTTTTGGGAGGCTCCTGAAAATGGATCTAGGTACCCAATGGAATTCAAATTCCAAAAACAAATCAACCTCCAGTGAAATTGCACATGCCTAGTAGTCATTGAAGGCCCTGGTGGCACAGTGGGTTAAACCACTGAGCTGCTGAACTTGCTGTCAGGTCACAGGTTCAAATTCAGGGAGCAGGGTGAGCTCTCACTGTTAGCCCTAGCTTCTGCCAACCTATCAGTTCGAAAACATGCAAATGTGAGTAGATCACTAGATACCGCTCTGGTGGGAAGGTAAACATGCTCCATGCAGTCATGCCGGCCACATGACCTCTTGGGCTTAGAAATAGAGATGAGCACCAACCCCCAGAGTCGGAAGACTTTTAACTTTACTAGAAGGCATTGACCCTTTCAGAACTGACATACTATTTTTTTCAATTCAAAGGAGAGGTTGTGAAAAGCTAATTTAACAAGATCCTCCTAATATATGCTAGGATATCCTAACATATGCTAGCACCAGGACTGTGGCGCAGCTGGTTGAGTGTCAGCTGCATTAAGATCACTTCTGACCAAAAGGTCATTAGTTCGAAGCCAGCCCGGAGTGA
>NW_026847549.1:96970886-96993231 GCF_025583915.1 Anolis sagrei ordinatus
TTGGCAGGGGGTTGGACTGGATGGCCCATGAGGTCTCTTCCAACTCTTTGATTCTATGATTCTATGATGTGAAGCGTTTTAGGCATATGAATAGGTTTTGAATTGTTTTAATGGTTTTAACAGTTTTTAAAAATAGTTTCAATGTTTGGTCCTATATTAATGTTTGTATGCTTCTAATGTTTTAAATATATATTGTGATGTTTTTAGTGTTAGCCACTTTCGGTGTCTTTTATAGAGATAAAGCAGGATATAAATACATATAACAATTATTATAATAGCAGTAGTAATAATATAATTATTTATATGTAGGATTGTACTGTAAATGTGGGATGAGCATCACCAGGTGAGACCAACTAAACCTGTTTTTAACATTGGAAAGTAGTTTGAATTGTAGGTAGGATCTAGTTCCATGTCAGTGACTCATGCTAGCTACCTTGAAAATTCCGTTACTCAGTAATTTTGTTTTGGTTTTTATTTTGGTTTTGAAACTGAGTGGAAACATTTTTTTTGTCGTGTCAGGAGTGACTTGAGAAACTGCAAGTCGCTTCTGGTGTGAGAGAATTGGCCGTCTGCAAGGACGTTGCCCAGGGGACGCCCAAATGATTTTAATGTTTTTATCATCCTTGTGGGAGGCTTCTCTCATGTCCCCACACGAGGAGCTGGAGCTGATAGAGGAAGCTGGAGCTGATAGAGGGAGCTCATCCGCCTCTCCCCGGATTCGAACCTGTGACCTGTTAGTCTTCAGTCCTGCCGGCACAGGGGTTTAACCCACTGCTATTCCCCAACTCTATTCTCCATCTTAATTGCTATGATACTTCACCTTGTTGACAGGAAGCTTCCCACCGGAGTAGAAGTCATCTTTTGGACAAATGGCAAGCTGTTTAACCTCAGCAGACTGAAAGCCAAAACCAAGATTACAACAACATCTGTTATAGAACTCCAGTATGCTGATGACAATGTCATCTGTGCGCATTCAGAAGAAGATCTACAAGCCACTCTAAACACCTTCGCAGAAGCATACACGAAGCTTGGCCTGTCACTGAACATCGAGAAAACCAAAGTGCTGTTCCAGCAGTCACCAGCCATCCCCTCCCCAATGCCAGAGATACAAATTAATGGTGTAACATTAGAAAATGTTGACCATTTCCGCTACCTTGGCAGCCACCTCTCCACCAAAGTCAACATCGACACCGAAATACAACACTGCCTGAGCTCTGCAAGTGCAGCATTTTCCCGAATGAAGCAGAGAGTGTTTGAGGACCGGGACATCCGTAGGGATACCAAGGTGCTTGTCTATAAAGCTATTGTCCTCCCAACCCTGCTCTATGCCTGCGAAACGTGGACTGTCTACAGATGTCACATGCAACTCCTGGAACGATTCCATCAGCGCTGCCTCCGGAAAATCCTGCAAATCTTGGGAAGACAAGCGGACAAACGTCAGCGTGCTGGAAGAAGCAAAGACCACCAGCATTGAAGCGATGGTCCTCTGCCATCAACTCCGCTGGACCGGCCACGTTGTCCGGATGCCTGACCACCGTCTCCCAAAGCAGTTGCTCTACTCTGAACTTAAGAATGGAAAACGGAATGTTGGTGGACAGGAAAAGAGATTTAAAGATGGCCTCAAAGCCAACCTTAAAAACTCTGGCATAGACACTGAGAACTGGGAAGCCCTGGCCCTTGACCGCTCCAGCTGGAGGTCAGCTGTGACCAGCAGTGCTGCAGAATTCGAGGAGGCACGAGTGGAGGGTGAAAGAGAGAAATGTGCCAGGAGGAAGGCGCATCAAGCCAACCCCGACCGGGACCGCCTTCCACCTGGAAACCAATGCCTTCACTGTGGGAGAAGATGCGGGTCAAGAATAGGGCTCCACAGCCACCTACAAACCCACAAAAATAGTCATCAAGGAAGACTATCTTACTCGTCCAACGAGGGATCGCCTAAGTAAGTAAGTAAGCATGCTGTGGTCTGCATACAAGCTGAATAGGTTGGGTGAGAGTATACAACCCTGCGGCATGCCTTTCCCAATCTTGAACTACGGAATTCCTTTCCCCTCCCCAGCCTTTGAATCCCCCCTTGGTGCACTATCCATATCCAAAGCTTTGGGAGTGAGCCTGTCGGTTGCATTACATAAGGAGCCGCCTCCAGGCGATTTTGCTGGAGAACAAACGGGTGTTCAGTTGGGGGAAGTCTCCCAGAGAGTTTCCTAGAAGCCTTCTCTCCCCTTTGGTTGACCCAAGAGGAAAGCCAAGCTGAAAGGGAAAGCGGGCAGCCCCTTTGGACCCAGCCCAGCGCCACGGAGGGGCTCCTACGGTCGGGGCTGGATCCCAGCCGACCTCCTCTTCCTCGGCGCCTTCTTCCTTGGGCTCCACCTTGGTCCCGCCCCTCCCTCTGCCCTGCCTGCCTCCTTCCCTCCCTCTCTCTCTCTGCCAGGGCCAGGCAGGTACTCAGCCCACGGGAGGCGCCTGGGAGAGCCATGGCCAACCTGGTGCCCTTGATCCAAACCGAGAGCAAGAAGGGACGGAGCGTAAGTAGCAGGCCCCCCTCCCTCCACGTGGCTCCCCTAGTTAGCCTTTGCTGGAGGCACACACACGCTTCCTCTGGAGTTGCTCCTGGCTGAGGCTTGTTTCTCTTCTGCACCCAGATCCGGTTACTTTTCAGAGTTGTGGAGCCTCTCCGCCCTTGATTTGAAGTCTCAGCCCTGGGAAGGGCATTTTATGCACCTATTGGAGGCCTCCACACCTGCCCTTCACTCCCTTCTCCCCTCTGTTGTTGCCTCCAAATGACCTCCCCTTCCACTCCCAAGTCAGTGGGAAATTCTCTTTTGAGGTTTGCTCCAGCAGCTGGCATTCATTTCCTTGTACTGGGCACAGAGGGAAGTTTCCCTGCAGGGTTTATTGGAGCCCCGGTGGCACAGTGGGTTAAAGCACTGAGCTGCTGAGCTTGTTGATCGAAAGATCACAGGTTCGATTCCGGGGAGCGGCGTGAGCTTCCGCTGTCAGCCCTAGCTTCTGCCAACCTAGCAGTTCGAAAACATGCAAATGTGAGTAGATCAATAGGTACCGCTCAGGTGGGAAGGTAACGGCGCTCCATGCAGTCATGCCGGCCACATGACCTTGGAGGTGTCTACGGACAACGCCGGCTCTTCGGCTTAGAAATGGAGATGAGCACCACACCCCAGAGTCAGACATGACTGGACTTAATGTCAGGGGACAACCTATTGGATTCTCTCTCTGTCTTGGTTCTTGGGGCAATTCTTCACAGCCCTATATGCCATGATATCAAGGCGGAAATGTGGACTCACATAACCCAGTTCAAAGCAGATATTGTGGGATTTTCTGCCTTGATACTCTGGGTGGCTTGAAAGAGCAGTACGTGTGAAAAAGATCTTGGGGTCCTCGTGGACAACAAGTTAAACATGAGCCAACAATGTGATGCAACGGCAAAAAAACCCCCAAAAAAAACAATGGGATTTTAGCCTGCACCAATAGGAGTCTGGTGGAGCCCCCGGTGAAGCAGTGGGTTAATCCCCTGTGCTGGCAGGACTGAAGACCCACAGGTCGCAGGTTCAAATCCGGGGAGAGGCGGATGAGCTCCCTCTATCAACTCCTTGTGTGGGGACATGAGAGAAGCCTCCCACAAGGATGATAAAAACATCAAATCATCCAGGCGTCCCCTGGGCAACGTCCTTGCAGATGGCCAATTCTCTCACACCAGAAGCGACTTGCAGTTTCTCAAGTTGCTCCTGACACGACAAAATAAATAAATAAATAGGAGTCTAGTGTCTAGATCAGGGGTCCTCAATTTTTTTAAACAGAGGGCCAGGTCACAGTCCCTCAAACTGTTGGAGGGCCAGATTATAATTTGAAAAGAAAAATGAATGAATTCCTATGCACACTGCACATATATTTGTAGTGCAAAAAACACTTAAAAACAATACAATAATTAAAATGAACAATTTTAACAAATATAAACTTATTAGTATTTCAATGGGAAGTGTGGGCCTGCTTTTGGCTGATGAGATAGGATTGTTGTTGTGTGCTTTCAATTCATTTCAGACTTAGGTTGACCCTGAGCGAGGGTTGAGTAAATGACCTTGGAGGGCCGCATCCAGCCCCCGGGCCTTAGTTTGAAGACCCCTGCTTTAAACTATGCCCCCTTCCACACAGTTGTGTAAAATCCCACAATATCTGCTTTGAACTGAGGGCCCCATATCCTAGAATATCAAGGCAGAAAACCCCACATTATTTGAATGTGGACTCAGACAACCCAGTTCAAAGCAGTGGGATTTTCTGCCTTGATATTCTGGGATATTGGGCTGTGTGGAAGGGCCCTGGGTTATACTTGCCTACTTAGACGGTCCCTCATTGTCTGAGTAGGATAGTCTTCCAAGATCAGTGTACTTATGGGTCTGTAGGTGACTGTGGAGCCCTATTCTTGATCTGCATGTTCTCCTGCAGTGAGGGTATTGGTTTCCAGGTGGAAGGCAGTCCCTGTCGGGGTTGACTTGAAGGACCTTCCTCCTGGCACATTTCTCTCTTTCACCCTCCACTCGTGCCTCCTCGAATTCTGCAGCACTGCTGGTCACAGCTGACCTCCAGCTGGAGCGCTCAAGGGTCAAGGCTTCCCAGTGCCTATACCAGAGTTTTAAAGGTTGGCTTTGAGCCCATCTTTAAATCTCTTTTCCTGCCCACCAGCATCCTGTTTTCCTGGGTTGTTGTTCTTGAGTTCAGAGTAGAGCAACTGCTTTGGAAGACGGTGGTCAGGCATCCAGACAACGTCGTCAATCCAGTGGAGTTGATGGTGGAGGACATCGCTTCAGTGTTGGTGTTCTTTGCTTCTTCCAGCACGCTGACATTTGTCCGCTTGTCTTCCCTAGAGATTTGCAGGATTTTCTGGAGGCAGTGCTAATGGAATCGTTCCAGGAGTTGTGTGTCACGTCCGTAGACAGTCCATGTTTTGCAGGCATAGAGCAGGGTTGGGAAGACAATAGCTTTATAGACAAGCACCTTGATATCCCTACGGATGTCCCGGTCCTCAAGCACTCTCTGCTTCATTCGGAAAAATGCTGCACTCGCAGAGCTCAGGCGGTGTTGTATTTCGGTGTTGATTTTGACTTTGGTAGAGAGGTGGCTGCCAATGTAGCGGAAATGGCCTCTGGGGAACCTTCCACACAGCCCTATATCCCAGAATATCAAGGCAGGAAATCCCACATTATCTGAGTGTGGACTCAGATAACCCAGTTCAAAGCAGATATTGTGGTATTTTCTGGCATGATATTCTGGGATATAGGGCTGTGTGGAAGGACCCTGGACACAATTTTTGTTCCCGAGTTATAAGTGTCATTTCCTAATTGGTTCTATCATAAAAACATGAAAAAGTTGATTAAACTGAACATCCCGCAGCACATTATGGTTTTTCCATAAATATCTCACTGAACCTCAACCAATTCAACATAGTTTGTGGCAGCCACAGAAACAAAGTTTCTAGAGTATAACAACTACTTTCAAAGTAAGTATCACACAATTAAACAGGAAACACACTTTCAAGCAAGTAACAGATTTTTTAAAAATGTTGTTACATGGTGTAATCCAGCTCAGAGCCGATCATCTGGATTCAGAAATTGGATTACACGACGGTGGAGATGGGGCCTAAATAACAATAACAATTTGGGGAGGCTCTGGGCAAGTGCTGAGGAGCCCATCATCTTTATACCTCCTTCAAATGGAAGAAAGGGGCCACAAGTAGCCCTTTTCTAGCCCTTGCAGAGGGGAGCCTCTTTTCCCTCCAGAGTTAGTTTTAGTTCAACAGCTGTTGGAAGGCAGGGCTAAAAATACTGTCTAACTGCAGACTGTTGGGCAATTGGTGGAAGAAGGAAAGAAAAATGAGCGGGGCTATTATTAGCCATATCAGAAAGGGCACAAGGAACAACAAACTCTTAAGTTTAGCACTTTTCTACTCTTCCCCTTCCTTGTTCAACTCCTCCCATACCTTATTCTCCATGAATATTTTGGCTCTACCTTTTCCATTCCAAGAGTAGTAACTGAAGTTAGTCATGTGACTCAATTGTTTATATCCTCATGCCCAAGACATTTCTTTGCCTGGCATTGAGCCCAAATCCATCCCACTCCTGACCCAAACTTTTTAAAGTCTCTTGGAGCTTTTGTATGTCTCTACTCCTCTCAAAATCCAGCAGGTTGTTCCTCCCTGTTGCAGATGAGCTGTGGCCACTCTGTCCCCACACCACTTGACGTCAATTGGAAACACTTAGGGGCCTTCCACACAATATGAGTCCCTTCGGGGAGATAGGGCGGAATACAAATAAATTGTTGTTGCTGTATAACCCAGAATATCAAGGCAGAAAAACACACAATATCTGCTTTGAACTGGGTTATCTGAGTCCACACTGCCATATATTCCAGTTCAAAACAGACAAAGTTGGATTTTATTCAGCTGTGTCGAAGGGGCCTTATGTAAACCTGGGTGAGATCTTTAATTTTGGTTTAGTCAAAGCATTACATCTATGGATACCCTGAGTGGCGCAATGGGTTAACCCAGTGGTTCTCAACCTGGGGTCCCCAGTTGTTTTTGGCCTTTGAGCTCCCCCTGTCAGCTCCAGCTCCCCATGCAAGGATATGAGAAAAGCCTCCCACAAGGATGATAAAACATCAAACATCTGGACTTCCCCTGGGCAACGTCCTTGCAGACGGCCAATTCTCTCACACCAGAAATGACTTGCAGTTTCTCGTCACTCCTGACATTATATATATATATATATGGATAATATACATAATACTTATTCTTTGGCAGCCATATAATCCACACAAGCTAGAATAATCTGCAGAATCACATAATAAAGTGGTGCAGTTTACACCAAGGCTTCTTGAACGTTTTCCACTCATACCACCTTTCTACCTAAGAAATTTTAGGTATATAAATATTTAAAATATAAACATAAAAAATCAAACATTTACTCCTAATAAGTCATCATTTGCAAGGCTTGCTAAACAGGATGATTTTCCTTTTTTGTGGAGCACAGCTTAAAGCAGTTTCTGCAGAGTCCGTTATAAATGCTAGAGTTGTTGCTAACCAATATGTGTAAATGGGTGACATTCAGAAACCTTTTACTGTTGTCAGTTTTTGTGGGCCCAACATTGATCTCAGGGGACCCCAGTTTAAGAAGCAGTAGCTTGGGCAGTGGGAAGGCACGAGAGCAAGCAAGCCCATCTTCTGGAATGCTGGGCTTGGTCTTTGCACAATCCCAGAGCTGCGGTTGTAAAGTTGGAGATGTTCCAGATTTCTTCCTAGATGAAACTTGGGCCATGATCAGTTGGAAAGCAATGCAGTCCGCATCTCAATTCTGTTACCTAATCTGTTGACACAAAGTAACTATGTTCCTCTATTGTGCAGCATTCTGGAAAATTAATTAAAAAAATACAGGTAACTGATAACAGGGCGAAACCTGTTCCAGGACATTACATTTTGTTTTGAGTTGTTTTAGGTTTAATTGCTTTGTGCTGATTTATTTCCCCATCCCCCTCCCCTCAAGGTAGTGTAAAGGCCCCTTTATTGCAGTATTTCTGGCTGTGGGCCTGGTTTACATATCAGCAGAACAGTGTCAGCCTTATTCAAACGGTTATTACAAGGATCATTAAGATAATGGCCAGAATGCTTTTAGTGCACTGCACCAGCTAAACATCAGTTCAGCTGGTGCATTTACAGAGTTTGGTCCTTCATTTCGCTTTTGACAGTGGGCAGGAAGCTAATCAATTGTCTTGGCACAAATGAAGTCAAGGCAATGAACACGGCCATTTGTGCAAATGTGGAATCTAGTACAATTGTGTTCCTATAAGTGGAAAACTTTAGGGTCTTGCCAATGAGTGTGAACACTTTTGCTTAACCACATTCCCTTCAAGATGTGCCAGACCACAATTCTCTCCATTCCTAGCTAGCAACAGTTTTGTTTGTTGGTTGGTTGGATTATTTTATATCTTTATTGAAATATTCCATTTTTATTTATTTCATGTCAAAAGCATTGCATAAAATAGTTTATCTAAAACTGATAAAATAAAGGAATCACAAGCTGCTAGATTGTTCTAGACCAAAAATGGGCAACAGCAACTGCATTGTCTGTAGCTTTAAACAATTCTTCCTCTGTGCATGAGGCAGGGCATTGTGGACAAGCATACAGATGCTTAGTTGTTTGTTCTACTCCACAGTCACACAAGGTGGAGGATTCTTCTAGGTCAGTGGTTCTCAACCTGGGGTCCCCAGATGTTTTTGGCCTACAACTCCCAGAAATCCCAGCCAGTTTACCAGCTGTTAGGATTTCTGGGAGTTGAAGGCCAAAAACATCTCGGGACCCCAGGTTGAGAACCACTGTTCTAGGTAGTGCCACGTTGCCAGGTTATATTTTGATCTGCCAACTCTGCTTCTGAGTCTGTTCAGGGACTTCCAAGTTGACCATTCTTGGTTTGCCCCTGAAGTAAGACCCTCGTGGGGGGCCATCCAGTTGGGATTGCCTGATTTTGCTGCTCACAGGGATATTCTTGCTGTTGCTGGAGGAACATTTAGAGGAGTGGTGGTTCTCATGGAACTTTTCTTTGATTTATGTCTACTGGGAGGAGGCTGGTAGTCATACAGTGGATGGCTTTCACAATGTTCAACCTTATTTCTCTCGCAATTGGCAGCAACTTCCCATCGTACATCAGGTGGGGGCAATGCCAGCTAGCTTATACAGTCTATCAACAGGTGTAGGTTTGAAATATTCTGTGATTATTCTACATGTCGCATTCAGTGCTATATTAACCTGCTTCGCATGGACAGATTTATGCCAGATGGGGCAGGCATACTCAGCAAATGAGTAAGACAAGGCCAGGGATGATGTTTTTATTAGCACCCATGTGCTACCAGTAGGTTTCTGCAGGATGTTATCGCATGTAGCTACTTTGTGCTTGGTGTTTGCACACTGTTTCCTAAATGTTAGTGTTCGGTCTAAGGTGATGCTGGGATATTTAGGGTGGGAACAGTGTTCAAGCTCTTGGCGTTCCCAGGTAACCTTCAGTTTTCTGTTGGCTTCATGATTACATAGGTGGAAAGCACACACTTATGTTTTGGCAGGGTTAGGTGTCAGGTGGTTATCTTTGCAGTAGCTGGAGCGATCTTTCAGGGCATTAGTAAGTTGGTTTTCAACTATTTCAAAGTCTTTTGCTTGTGTTGTTAGACCAAGGTCATCATAGAATCATAGAGTTGGAAGAGACCTCATGGGCCATCGAGTCCAAATTTCTGCCAAGAAGCAGGAGCAGTGCATATAAAGCTCTTTGTGAGTGGTGATTGTAGCTTATCGTTAGTAAAAATTTTAAACAAGGTTGGTGCAAGAATGCTGCCTTGAGGTATACTATTCTTTTGCCTCTTCCATCTACAAAACTCCACATAAAAGTCACTGTTTTCTGGGTGGGTCTGGATGTTTTTTGCAAAATCGTAGTCCCGGGTGGTATTGTAGACTTTATGCATTGCTACACTTATCCTGAGATTTCAGGATGGGATATTATTAAATTGGTCATATAAACATTTGCAGATAATAACAGAATACCTAGGATAAAACTGAACCTTATATTTAATTAATATAAGGTACAAAAGTTATGCCTCAAAGGTCACTATTGTAACAAAATTTGGGGGGGGGGAGGATACTCCTGGTTTGAAAGTGTTATTTCCTTTTTAATTGTGCGGTACTTACTTCAAAAGTAGTTGTTATACTCCAGAAACTTAATTTTTTGTTGCTGCCACAAACTATGTTGAGTTGGTTGAGACTCTGAAAAATTATAGCAAAAGTGCTACAAGATGTCCCGCCAAAACAATTTTTTTGCCGCTTAATAAGCTTTTTCCATGTTTTTATGATAGATTTAATTAGGAAACGACATTTGTAACCCAGGAACAAAAATTGTGTTACATAGTGAGAGGTACACTTTGGAAAATTCTTTGGAAAACTGGTGTTGGAGGAAAATTCTGAGAGTGCCTAGGACTACAAGAAGATCAAGTCATTCCATACTCCAGGAAATAATGCCTGGTTGCTCACTAGAAGGAAGGATATTAGAAGCAACGATGAAGTACTTTAGCCACACAATGAGAAGACAGGAAAGCTTGGAGAAGACGATGATGTTGGGGGAAATGAAAGGAAAAATGAAGAGGGGCCGACCAAGGGCAAAATGAATTGATGGTATCCTTGAAGTGACTGGCTTGACTTTGAAGGAGCTGGGGGTGGCCATGGCTGACAGGGAGCTCTGGCATGGGCTGGTCCATGAGGTCATGAAGAGTTGGAAGTGACTGAATAAATAGACAACAAACACTTTATAAAAGTTATCCGATTAAACTCCACCGCACAATGTTTTAATTAAAAGCCAATGTGACGGGAGTTGTAGCACAGCACATAAAGAGCTGTTTTGAAGTATTACATATTCATTTTCTACTGTCTCTAGAATCAATTTGATCTGACTTCAGGTTTATACATGGAATAGAGGTAGCTTTTGTTAAAAAAATAGAAAGAATGGCAGGTCAACTAGTCTAACTCATTGCGAAGCATTCAATATGGGTCAGAATAGGTGAACTATTATGTGACATAGTTTTAACCTAGCATACACAATTTCAGTTAAACTGCTCTACTTTGAGTGTCTCAGGCCCTGCCATATAAAATCCGAATTATTTGATTATATGGCAGTGTAGATTCATATAATCCAGTTCAAAGCAGATAATGTGGATTATCTGATTTGGTAATCTGGATTATATGGCAGTGTAGAAGGGGCCTCAGAGACTGATAACTGAACCAGGAGGTTTTTCAGAGTACTTTTATTATTATTTTTGTTGTGTCAGGAGCGACTTGAGAAACTGCAAGTTGCTTCTGGTGTGAGAGAATTGGCCGTCTGCAAGGACATTGCCCAGGGGACGCCCGGATGATTTGATGCTTTTATCATCCTTGGGAGGCTTCTCTCATGTCCCCGCATGAGGAGCTGGAGCTGATAGAGGGAGCTCATCTGCCTCTCACTGGATTCGAACCTGCGACCTGTCGGTCTTCAGTCCTGCCGGCACAAGGGTTTAACCTACTGCACCACCGGGGGCTCCTTCTTCTAGTTCTTCTATGCCATGAAAACTCTGATGAATCTATTCATTCTTATCCTATACATTCTTATTTTTATGCTTCATCTGCAATGCGGAGATATTTGGAGATGATAATACTATCCCACCTTCTATTGCTATGTGTGTGTGTACCTATTCATGGCCCAGTTCCTGTTCTTCTTGTCAGGTTGCAGAAGTGCATTTGCAATAAATAATGTAATAAAGCTTGAACTGGGAAAGAATAAACCTAGTGTAGCTGTGCATGCCTGCTTCAGTAGCTAAGTAAACAGCAACTGTGTCCAAAATCCCTTGGTCAACATGTGTGAACAACAAAGCAAAGAGAAAGGGGGGAAACAGATAAGCATGCCTCACTAGCTAAACATAGTATGTAAAAACTATAGATCTATAAGTTTGGCCAAACAAAAAGGAAATCATAAGAAAAGAGGGAGACCTGGCGAAGGAGATAATCCTTTCCTGAGTACATTCTGGAAGAAACCTTCATGTGTTCTCTAGAAAGTTTGCAGTGCTTTTGTGTACTTTTGAAAGGCTTACTTAATCTGGTTGAATTCTGTATTCAAGCGCTGATACTGTTAGTTTGAGGTAAAAACAAATGCTGAAACATGTTCAACTCCTCCCTTACTTTGTGCTGCAGGAATCTTTCACAATTCTTCCCATATTGTTTTTGTCTCGGATCCGAAATGTTCTGTTCAAAATGTAATGCCCAAGAACATACCTGTACCTTTCTGCTTATACAGTGAAATGTGTGGACTTTAGCATTAGGAGACATTGCATTCATGATTACAGCGATCATATACGCCAACTAGTTTTGAACACTTTGTCCTCCTCTGACTGTTGTCCTTGCAGTGAGAGTTCTTGTCATGACAATAGTCCTGCCTGCAAAAATCGGTTACCAAGAAACAGTGGCAAAATGCTTAAGATGACTCCTGGCATGCTCAGATTGAGATTAGCGCATGAATGCTTGCATTCTGATCCATTTCTTGGAAGCAAATGTGTGCATTTTTTTTCTTACAGCTTCAAAAGAAATGTTGACAGCATCTCTGTTTTGAGATGATTGAGAACATTGTATGGTTTCAGAGTTCATGGATGAAGAGATTAATCATCACATTTTGTTAAGTACAGTCAGCTCTTCACATTTGTTGTGGTTACGGGTGCAATGCCCCCCAAAAGTGAAAAAAACCCAAATAAACTTGAGAGAACACCTCTCTTCCTGCCTTCCTTCCTTTCTTAGGTGATCCCTCATTGTCCGAGTAGGATAATCTTCCAGGGTGGGTCCGTAGGTGACTGTAGAGCCCTATTCTTGATCTGCATCTTCTCCCGCAGTGAGGGCATTGGTTTCCAGGTGGAAGGCGGTCCCGGTTGGGGTTGGCTTGACGCGCCTTCCTCTCTTTTGCCCTCCATTCGTGCCTCTTCAAATTCTGCAGCCCTGCTGGTCACAGCTAGAGCGCTCACAGGCCAGGGCTTCCCAGTTCTCAGTGTCTATGTCAGAGTTTTTAAGGTTGGCTTTCAGCCCATCTTTAAATCTCTTTTCCTTCCCACCAACATTCTGTTTTCTGTTCTTGAGTTCGGAATAGAGCAACTGCTTTGGGAGATGGTGGTCAGGCATATGGACAACGTGGCCAGTCCAGCGGAGTTGATGGCAGAGGACCATCACTTCAACACTGGTGGTCTTTGCTTCTTCCAGCATGCTGACATTTGTCCACTTGTCTTCCCAAGAGATTTTCAGGATTTTCCAGAGGCAGCACTGATGGAATCGTTCCAGAAGTTGCATGTGATGTCTGTAGACAGTCCATGTTTCACAGGCATATAGCAGGTTTGGGAGGACAATAGCTTTATAAACAAGCACCTTGGTATCCCTACGGATGTCCTGGTCCTCAAACACTCTCTCCTTCATTCGGAAAAATGCTGCACTCACAGAGCTCAGGTGGTGTTGTATTTCAGTGTCAATGTTGACTTTGGTGGAGAGGTGGCTGCCAAGGTAGCAGAAATGGTCAACATTTTCTAATGTTACACCATTAAGCTATAATACATAATTGCATTGGGACTGAGAGCTATATTGAAATCTAGTTTAAAATGTCAGCTGTGCAATATCTAATTCAAATTAATACAGTTGTGGCCCTTGTTTAATTCAAGAACGTGTATCCTATGTCCCTTTTATGTGCCATATTTCCTTTTATTAGAGTGCATTACTAGGTCTGAACACACCTTGATAAAGATCTTAGATGATGACTGCCATTTATGTGGGGCTAAGGACACATCCAGACAGTACCTAAAGTATGCACCCTCTCGTGTTTTCCCCTGGGGTGTTCAAACAACATCTCAGGTAAACGTAACTGCATTCAGCACAAAGCAGGAAAACCCTGCTTTGTGCTGAGATAATTTGATAGTGGATCAGATCTGCATCTTTTTTAAAGGCGTAGGCTGAACCCACTATTGCCACTGTCTGGACTGGACTTCTGGGGGGACAGTCGAGACTGCCCTTTCACATTTTCTAGGCTGATTCATCCTGGAAAACTATGAGGGCACCAAGTCCCTCCCAACTCCCCACCACCACACACACACACACAAAATCATCAAAAATAAAAAGGAAACTCACAAGGAGCCATTTGGCTTCTCCTCCTGCCTGAAAGAACATACGAATGATGCCCGGAATGAAGGGGGGGAATCGCCCCTGTCCCCCTCTTCTCTTGGCGTGTCATTGGTACAACCCAGGAGAACTCCAGAGAAGGAGAAATTACTGCCAGATGAGTTATAGTCCTTTTTTGAAGGCTTTTCCTAAGAGGTTTTCTTTTTTGTCCTGATGCCCTGCTGGAAAGCCCAGCAGGGCATGTGGATGCCCACCCCAAAGCACTCGCTTTCTGGGGCATGTGTGGACCAGAACTCGGGAACATTCGTATTTTTAAAACACGATTTTTTCCAGTTTAAGCTGCTGTCTGGAACTGCCCTAAGGCCTTTTGTACACCTCCTTGGTGGAGATGATCATGGAGATATACTGAAGAACCTAGATATTTCTAGACTGTGGAATCACCTGCCAGGTGAGATCAGACAACTAAATGAGCTTTTGAAATTTAAAATGCAATTGAAGACCCATCTCTTCTGGCAGGCCTACTCAGTCAACTTTCAATCATGAGTTTTGAATAGCATTCTGTTACTACTACCATATATGCCAATTCTGTATCTGTGCTTGGTGCAAGTTTTTATATTTTTGTGTTTTTATCTATGGAATTTATTGTATTTTTTATGCTCATGTTTTTAAATTTGTTGTACCCCACCTCGAGTCATCAGGAGAGCTGGGTAATAAATAAAATTTATTATTATCACCATCATCAGTATTGAGAACATATTAAGCACATCCGCAAAGGTGAAATTGACAAATGTGGAGGGCCAACTGTAATCTGAAGCCATGAAGCCAAGAATCCTGAGCATGCTTTACAACTCTAAAACAGGAATAGATGACTATGGAAGTCAAGTGGGGGGGGGGGTCACATTGCTTCCCCCAGGATAACTTAATGGCCACACCTACACCATATTTGCATCCTATTTAAAAAATTGCAATAGAAAGTTTTGGGGGGAAATTTGCAAATCATTGCTTTGCAACCTAGGGTGTGCAGGAGGCTCCAAATATGGAGGAAATGCCTCCCATAACCTCTGGATATCATTTTGAGGCAACAAAAATGATTTCAGGGACACAAAACAGCAGCAGGGGGTCACACATAGCCTGTAACCTGCCCTAGAATGGATAAGAGTAATGATAAATATTTCTCTATGGTCTGAACACAAATTAAGAAAAACTCTATATTTTTATTTCTGTGTTGATGCCACAACTCATAAAAGTTGTGGCATAAAACCTTTTTGTGTTATATGCCACAACTTAATAACAAGAAAATTGTGTGGTGTGCAAGATTGAAACAATAGTAGGTGAGGGAAGATCCCATACTGACTGCACTTGACAGATGTCTTGTGAACATCAGATGTGCTTTCTGGGTCTTCGATCCTTGAAGAAACTCTAAATACTGCATCAAATGTTTTTTAAATGTTTCTTGTAAAATAATATTCACAAGCATTAGTTGGTTGAGTAATTAACTGAAGCTTTTGATGATTAACAGTTTGAAGTAAACATGTATTTAAGGAGACACTTTTGAAGGATTTGTTGTTGAAGGCTTTCATGGCTGAAATCACTGGGTTGCTGTGAGATTTCTGGGCTGTAAGGCCATGTTCCAACAGCATTTTCTCCTGACATTTCACCACATCTATGGCAGGCATCCTCAGATTGTCACCTCTCATAGCCTCTGAGGATGCCTGCCATAGATGTGGGTGAAATGTCAGAAGAGAATGCTTCTGGAACATGGTCATACAGCCCGGAAAACTCACAGCAACCTTTTTGAAGGATTTCTTGTTATTTGAAAAATAAAAATAAAGCTATTCCTATTTTTGGATGCCATGAGGTATATCACTATAGGGACTCTCACAATGAGGACCTGCACTTTAAAGTTTATTTCCACACCAATGTGCTTGCACAAACATATTGTAAGAGAACTCCATCAACCCCTGTTATATCAGAAAACCACCATTAACTATTTCAATGAACTGGAGCTTTCTCCTCTGTGGCTCCCCAACTCTGGAGCTCATTACCTAGAGAGATCAGGAAAGCCCCTGCACTAGAAACGTTTAAAAAGAACCTTAAAACCTGGCTCTTCTGCTGCGCCTTTGGTGAGTAGGTGCACAACATGACACTGTTGCTCCCCTCAACGCTTCTATCACTGGAATACGTGCCCCTCCCCCTAAAAAATGGGAAGTTTAGTTTCACAACCCTGTGTATCTTTATGAGCTCCCGGCAAATAACTTGCTCCTATTTTTATCTCATTATTGTTTTTACCATTTTATCCTGTATGTGTGGCCCACCCACCGTTTACTATGTCTGTGTTTTTTGTTTATTGTAATGCTATTTTGTTATTGAATTTTTAAATGTAATTTTGATGATGTTGCTTGTTTATGTTTTGGTTTTATTTTGATGTAATATGTTGTTCGGGCTTGGCCCCATGTAAGCCTCTCCGAGTCCCCATCGCGGAGATGGTGGCGGGGTATAAATGAAGATTATTATTATTATTATTTAAGTTTGAGATGTCTGTAATAATAACATTTTACACTGGATTTTTAAGATGCTTTTCTCGTCTATATTTCAGCAAACAGTACTTAAAAGCTAAGATATTTAAAAGACTTGAGTACAGTACTTTTTCTTTTCTTTTCAGGACTGGTCTGGTAGCCTTATTGTTGCGTCTGTGGCTGGAGCCTTTGGGTCATCTTTTCTGTATGGCTACAATCTTTCTGTAGTGAATGCTCCAGCTGTGGTGAGTGAATCAGTGATTTTAAAAACTACATCCACTGTGGGAAAATCCAATTGGAGTGTTATTTTTACACTTATAATCAGTTTTTGTTTTCTTGGTTTCCACAAGATCAAGTAGCTGCATCTTAAAGTCCATGCTGTGTTTCTGTCACTGAAATGTGTGCAGGTTCAGTTATCAAGTCCAGTAGAGAACACTAAGCAGAATTCCTCCCATGTTAGAGATCAATTATAGCTGTAATCATTTACAGAAGGGGAAATAATATTTTTTCTTGTCTGATGCGGTACTTTAATGCTCTTTTCACAGTACTCAAAATTACATGGAAAATATTTTTCTCTAATATTAGTCTACATGACTGTGTGGTGTACATAGGAGAGAGGGGATACTGAAAACTTAGCCCTCTGAGTCAATAATCCAAAATCGAAAAAAAATCCATAAAGAGAACCATAATTTTGCCATTTTATACAAGGGACACCGTTTTATTTCACCACTGTATTTAATGCAGCTTGAACCATAAAACAACTTATTTCAAAAGTCTAAAAACCAGAAAGAGTTAGAACAAGCACCACCCTAGTTCTAAGACTAAAGGCCATGCCATGAGTACAGTCTTAGCTTTGTGTGTACGTGTCCGCTCAAGTTGCCTGTCTACTTATTGCATCCCCAAAATTTCATAGGGCTTTCTTAGGCAAGGAATAATCAGATGTAGCTTGCCAATTCTTTTCTCATCTAATTTTGGAAGATCAGCACAATCAGAGCTAGTTAGTACTTGGATAACTACCAACAAATACACAATGTTGCAGGAGATCTGGTGCCCAGGACACGTAGGCATACAGTCTTACCTAACCAAACTCAAAAGTGATGGAGCCAACTTAACATCCCTTGGGAGGGAACTCCATAGTTGTGGTTTGCTACAGAGAAAGTCATATGTCTGCATCCAAATCTCTTGGGGTTGGGGGAACATAGAACAAGGTGCTCATTTAGTACACCCACTTTTAGTAGCTCACAAGGGAGAAGGTAGACTTCATTGACTCTGGAATGTGTCCAGAGGAGGGCAACTAAAATGATCAAGGGTCTGGAGAACAAGCCCTATGAGGAGCGACTTAAAGAGCTGGGCTTGTTTAGCCTGTAGCAGAGAAGACTGAGAGGAGACATGATAGCCATGTATAAATATGTGAGGGGAAGCCATAGGGAGGAGGGAGAAAACCTGTTTTCTGCTGCCCTGGAGACTAGGACGCAGAGCAATGGCTGCAAACTACAGGAAAGGAGATTCCACCTGAACATTAGGAAGAACTTCCTAACTGTGGGAACTGTTCAGCAGTGGAACTCTCCACCTCGAAGTGTGATGGAGGCTCCTTCTATTGAGGCTTTTAAACAAAGACTGGATGTCCATCAGTTGGGGGTCCTTTGAACATGATTGGCAGGGGATTGGACTGAATGGCCCACAAGGTCTCTTCCAACTCTATGATTCTATGATTCTATGACCTGCAAGGCCATGCACAACTTTTAAAGTGAAAACCAACACCTTGAATTGAGCTTGAAAGCAAACTGGAAGCTAGTGCAAGTACAGTAGCATTTGTAAAATACTCACCTGACAACTGTCTGGTTCGCACGTTTAGTTCAAGCCATAGCCTCCAGACACATTTCACAGACAGCTTCTGGTAATTAAGGTATGAAACTTTGTGGCCAGACCTGTCCTTCCAGTCCTTAATCTCCGAGATGCTGTGGATCTTCTGCAGCTGTGTTTTTTGGCATTTTGGCCTGTGTCTGATAGGAATCAGGTCATGTTGTTAATAGATATTGAAAGTGTGACTAGTAATGTTGCTCTATTGTTGCTTTTTGAAGTGGTGCTTAAGGGAAGTTTCATCTCATTTGAATTAAGCTAATGTTTTGCAGATCAGGGCTGCTTTTGAAAAACAACTTCCCTTAAGATTCAGTCTCTTCTCCTGTGTAAATCTGTCTGCTCCCTTTTTAGGTAGAGAACACTGAATTTATCAATAAGTCCCCGAACTGTTATATCTGGGAAAGCCTTTAGGTTCTGTATAGATAAAACTTGTGAATTAGTCCAAATTAAAGCATTATACTTTTCTTATACTTAAAGTATAAGTCAAAGTCCATGTGTTGCTTCTTGTTAAACTTTCAGTGTCTAAGGAAGAGTTGGTTCTGTTGATTGTTGCAACTATGAGGGTTGAATGAAAAGTAATGCCTCCACCTTCATAACTCCACAACAGATGGTAGTACTGTTATGCGGTAGGTATTGGCTTGTTCAGTAGACGCTCCTCTACATATCCATATTGGCAAGAAGCCTTAGCATTGATCAGTTGTGTTGTTAAAGTGCGAAGTATGGAACTCAGCACAGACCATTGGTCAATGTGACTTAAGCAATGTTCAGTCATTGCATTCTTGACAGCAGAAGGTGTCACCCCAAAGGAGATTCATCAGTGAATGCAAGCTGTTTATGAGATTGTGTTGATGTGAGTACTGTGCGTCATTGGGTGAATAAGTTTAAAGATGTTGATGTGGGAACATCTGACTTGCATGACAAATAAAGAGTTGGACGTCCTGTGACAGCAACCACCGAGTTTCACATGCAAAAAGTTGCCAGATTGATTAAGGACGATCATCGTATCACTCAGGGAGAAATTTCAAGCAAAATCAGCATTTCACAAGATTGTGTGGGTCACATTATTGCTTTGCCTGGCTATCAGAAGATCTGTGCATGATGGGTTGTGAAAACAGAGTGTCGACTTCTTCCATGACAGCTTCAGACAACTTGTTCATCATTGGCAGAAATGTATCCAATTGTCTGGTGATTATGTGGAAAAGTAAATAGTGATAGTTAAAGAGCACATTCTAAGGATTATTTCTGTGTTTGATTTATTAAAATATGCCCATCCAAACCCAAGTAACGAAGGTGGAGGCATTATTTTTCATTCAATACTCGTACATTGTGTTGAGTGTTTGCCATCACAATTGATAGTTGGGGATGGTGTCATGATGTAACTGTTGATAAAATGTTTAGCAAAATGATATTGGATTTCCCTTATGGCTAGAAAAAATAAAGTTGCCATAGAAATGCACTCTTTGGGGAAAAGAACTAAAAACAAATGGATGTTAAAAACAGAAGTATCGCACTACGAAATACCCTGGAAAGCCCCTGTCCCAATTGTCAGGATCGGGAATATTGTTTATTCCCCACAAAATTGCTGAAAATGGTGCATTTGTTACTTCTAGATCAGTGTTTTAGACAGGACTCACATTTGTGGGAGGAAACTGCAGCGGGAATAGAATGGTAGAGTTAAGCTCATCAGACATCAGTTCTGCAATTCTAGTTCCAATAACTCATGATGTCTGTGTCTGGGGAGAAATCACCCCAAAGTTGTGGGTTGAAGTGTCCCCCTGCCCAGAGTACAAAATGCCTGTAATGTAACGTTGTGAACTGCAACAGAACAGGAACTACTATGTCTTGCCTATCCAAATGTTTTGGTTCCTAACTTCCATGAAAACCAAGAAGCACTGTTGACAATAACATTGATAATTTGGTGGATTAGAATCTCCCCATTTCCTGCTTAGAGGAATATGCATTCTCCTGAATGGGGAACTGAATGATCAGTTAAACCCATTTATCAATAGGCATCCATGATTTGATTCTACATTGAAAAAAGCATCTCTCATACATGGAATATTTGAATGAAAAGAAAAAATAATACCTGTAGAAAATATTTGGACCTTCCCAGAAAGCAATACAGTCATAAAATGCATCATGATAGTAGTTTAGTATGATATTTGGGGGAAAAATAAATGAGCATTTTTCAGATGTGCCTTTGTTATCGTAAAGCTTAAGACACATTTTGGCAGAAGTACAGTTGGCAGCTCTTTCTGATATATTTTATTGTTACTCGGCTGGAATGTTGGAATTAGTCACAGCGGATCTGTGTTTATTTCACACCTTTGACCCCATTACTTGCACTTTGTTCATTGGTTAAACCCATTACATGGTTCAGCAATCTACCCAGTTGGCATTAGCAGTAGATTTATACAGAGAAGATGACCTAATACACTCTTCTGTATGTATGATAAAGTAAATGTGATATAGGATGTTGTGGGGAGGGGGAATAGAGCTGGAATCCTAGATGCATATCATACCAATATAGATTATGGCAGCAGGAGGGGAAAAAAAGCTGTGGTCCATGAAGTCAGGCAGGTACTGGATAAATAAACTACTGAGAGCTGGCAGATTTTGGGTGCATCTCGTCTGTAGAATAAATGCGATTTTATATGACTGTAACTACCATGGCTCAATGCTATGGGATTTTGGCATTTGTAGTCAGCTGAGGTACCAGCACTCTTTGGCAGAGAAGGCTAAAGACCTTGTAAAACTGCAATTTCCCTGATTTCATAGTTTGGGTCATGGCAATTAAAGTAGTGTCAAACTACATTTGTTATATGGTTTGAATAGACCCTACGAGTGTGAATACATAACTTGTACTGAAGAGAACATAGCCAGAGGAGTTTTGCTTCCAATCTAGTTACACTGTCCATGACCATGGCTGCATTCCGTTTAAAATGTGAAGTGAGGGAATGATATGCAGAAGATGCATTTCTTTGTTCAATATTTATCCCACTTTTATCCTATCTTGGGGCTCAAAGTGTCTCACAACATTTATTTATTTATTTAAAACATTTATATTCCGCCCTTCTCACCTGAAGGGGACTTAGGGCAGAGCACAGCATATAAACGACAAATTTATTTTATTTATTATTTATTTACAGAATTTATATTCCGCGCTTCACATCCCGCAGGGGACTCAGGGCGGATTACAATGTACATATACATGGCAAATATTCAGTGCCATAGACACACAACATATATAAACAGACACAGAGGCAATTTAACATTCAAACTTTATCATGAGAGTATTCTGGCCACCAGGGGAGCTGTTGCTTCAGCATCCATTTGTGACACTGATGAAGTACTTCCTCATTCTTTGCAGACTTGCTGGAGATTTTTATGGCATCGTAAATTAGTTAAATTAGCCTCCCCACGTAGGCAGTACCTAAATTTCCTACTTGATAGATGCAACTCTCTTTCAGGCTGCAAAGGTCAACAGCAAGCTACACAAATTGGTTGGACACTCACTCCAACCTGGGCTGGCTTCGAACTCATGACCTTTCAGTCAGTAGTGATCTTAATGCAGCTGACTCCCACTCAGCTGTGCCACAGTCCCGGTGTGGCACAGCTGGCTTCAATGCCGGGCATAAATAGACTTTGTACACATATAAACGTTAAAATCATTAATCTCAACTTTAAACTCCATTGTTTAAACCATTTCAATCATCCGCATCAAATCTGGTTGGCATAATAAGGTTTCCTATCTCTGCCTTATTGCACTGTCCCAAAGGCTTGGTCCCACAACCAAGTTTTTATCATTCTTCTGAAGGACAGGAGGGAAGGGGTTGCTCTAATCTCACCAGGAAGGGAGTTCCAAAGTTGAGGGGCAATCACTGAGAAGGCCCTCTCTCTAGTCCCTGCCAGTCATGCCTGTGACACAACATAAAACATAAAATGAAGTACAGTCCAATCATTTATCTTTCTGTACAAGAAACTACACTTTATTATATGCCTGTATTCTTTTCCAGAGGGGATCTAAAGTATATAATTTGTGGTGACTGAGCTTGATTAAACTAATTACATATAATTTTCCCATTATTCCATTTAGGGAAACATTTTGCAAAGTCAGCTTTTGAATCTAGAGGGCTCAAAAATAGAAATGCATTACTTAACCATTTGTATTGTTCCTGTTAGATTCTTCTCTTTGTTGGATTAGTTTGTACTACAGTACTTGGAATTCTTATAAACTCTTCAGAGGTGTGTCCATACAAA
>NW_026847549.1:96993324-97043324 GCF_025583915.1 Anolis sagrei ordinatus
AAATTTCCTTTTTTTTTTGACTGCAGTTCCAGGTAAATGGTCACCCACCAGGCATGTAGCGGGGGGGGGGGGGGGGGGGGGGGGGCGAGGGGCTTCACCCCCCCCCCCCCCCCCCGAAATTCTCATCATGGTTCGCGAAAAGGCCTTACTGGTGCATTATTTAAACTGTTATGTTTATTCATATCATGATCTGATCACCATACTCAATATATCCCATATGCATGGGGGTATTGGGATAACGATACAAAAGGTTTGCTAGGAGAGACCCTCTTTCACTCAGACTCCCCCCCCCCCCCAAAAACTCAGCCCCCCCCCCCGAACCCCCCCCTGAAAAAAAATTCAGCCCCCCCCCCCCCAAAATGAAATCCTGGCTACGGGCCTGTCCACCACCATCCTGACACCTTTGTTTGTAACAGATTTTACAAATCCATAAGATGGAAGGGGACATTCGATTGAAGTTTACTTTTTAAAAAAATGACTGCAATATGTGCTGGACCTTGTATACGCTCATATGGATATCTAAATGTACATACAAGCAGATGTTTTAATATCTCACCTCACCCTACTGTAAATCGAAGGTCTGGTTAATTTCATAAACACCAGAACAAATTAATGGTTGCAGAGAGTTCTCAATGTAATTGCTTTCCATTTGTGCTTCCATTTTAGCCACCTGTGTGTTCATGGCTCCATTTGTTTACATTCCTGATCAGCTGTTTCAGGATTTTAAAATGAGCACATGCACTGGAGCACTGGAGAGTATACGAACGAAATCACATGTCTTCCTTGACTGCAGGGATATACAGTAATGTGAACACGAACATTTTTGACTAAAATTGAGTTTTCAGCACACCTTTTAAACACATATTTTCAGCTGTTATTTCAAATCAGTACACATTTTCATGAAATATCATTTTGCCGCCACTGCTACCATCACCCTCTTATCCCATTTTCTTCTGTGTTTTAGGGTGTGTGTAGAAGGGCCCTTAATTTACAAAATCCCTAGAGTCTCTTTCACAAGCCTTAATTCAGTCCTGTTTTTCGTTTAACTGTGCGATTTTCTGAAACAATCCTTTTTTTTTACAAAAGTGACTTTATATTGTAGCTGAAATCTGAATGTAACAAATGCCGAATCATTTGAAATGTTCCACTTTCGTTTTGCAGCAATTTCCTGGTGTTATTTTTGGAACAGTTTTGAAAACAAGCCTTTAAAACGATGTCGTCAGAGTAGCTGCTGTTAATGCCTGGAGGAATTTAATCATTGTCAGCCCATAAAACTTTGCAATTTACTAATCTGCAGTTTTGTTCTAATGCATTTCATAAAATCTCCCAAAATCGTAATTCATACACTTTTTCTAAATAGCTCCTTATTTATTATAAAGTGCTATTTACTCAAAGAGGCAGCATGGTGGAATGATTAGAGTATTGAACTTCAATCTTGGAAACCAGGGTTCAGAACCCACTTCACCATGGAAATCCACTGGGTGACCTTGAGCAAATCACACTCTACTGGCCTCAGAAGAAGGCAAAGGAAAAGACTCTCTCAACGGATCTTGCCAAGAAAACCCCATGATAAGTTTGCCTTAGGGTAGAAATAACTTGAAGACACACAGCAGCGGCAGCAACATATAGCTTCTTGGTTTACAACCCTCATACGCTGGCAGATTGTTAACCAGGATAAGTAATTTACTAAAGGTTAAGATGCCCTGTTAATAAATATGAGATAGCTGTCACCTTTTTAAACTGTGTAGCACTTTTTACCATTCATTTTTCTCTCTTTTTTCTTTTTCTTTTAGTACATCAAGAAGTTTTACAATGAAACTTGGGAAAGAAGATATAACCAGTCAATGACAGAACAATCAGTTACCTTATTCTGGACAATATCTGTTTCTATTTTTGCTATCGGTGGACTTGTCGGAGCTTTAATTGTTACCCCAACTGTCAAATATTTTGGCCGGTAAGTATATATAGACACACACACACACATGTCCAGATAAAACTTAGATTAAAAACTCTGATTTATCTGTGTATATCCTTTGTTTCAAAGAACAACTGGCCATTTAACACAATATACAGTGCAAAAATCCTGGATTTTTCACAAGAAACATGAGCAAGTATTTGATTTCCAAGAAGTGTATTTGCATAGTATATCAAACACCTGGATGAAGTCCCATACTATCAAAATTGATTTTGTACTTGGTCATATAACTAGATTTGCCATATTGAAAGATTTTATGCATTTGCAAAGCAGCATTTTATGTCTGACTTCAAAAATACTTATAGCATTGATAGTGAACCACTCAGATAATATTCACATAAAATGTGTACATACAGCAGTAATAAAGACAAAGAAGATTTATCAAAAAGCATTTAATATATACAGGCAGTCATCAAGTCATGAAATAATAATATATAATAATAACTTTATTTTTGTACCCTGCTTCCATCTCCTCGAAGGGACTCGGGACGGCTTACAGAAGGACAAGCCCAAGGATTACAAATAAAACAGACACAGTAAAAACAATCAATAACAACAAATAATAAAAACATTAAAATCAATTAAACTTATGAAAAAGATGGGTTCTGTAGGTTTGTCCTTAAGATGAAGTGTATGTAAGTCGGAACAGGTACATTTTTAAAGTGCAACTCCAGCCATATGTATATAGATATATAGGTATAGATATAGATCTAGATACACACACATACATGTGCTTACACACACACAAAAGTTTTGGATAGCATAGGGAAGGGTTAACACCCCTATGGTGTTTGCTTTGCTGTCTGTGCCCCAGTTCAGAAGATTTCCCCTCACATCTTTTCCTGTGATAATTGGATTTTGAAAAAATTGGCTTGCTGTAGAAACAAGAATTGAGGCTAAAGCTTCAGTTGAAACATCTTTTTCTCATGATAACTCCTGTAAGGGTGAATTTCCTTTCCTAGGGGTAGATTGTTCTCACTTCCTGTTGTCTCACTCTCATTCTTAACTAGGAGTCATTTCTAAGTCAGATGTTTGGCAACTGCCTGTATACCATTGAGCGTTTACTCTCAGTGAAGCTGCTTTGAGCCTCCTTTGTGGAGAGAAAAAGTGGGGCATAAATAGATAAATGTAATAATAATAATAATAATAATAATAATAATAATAATAATAATAACAACAACAACAACAACAACAACAACAACAACAACAACAATAACCTACCAGCATTAAATAATTGGTGGGATCATAAACCTGCAAAGGTAGTGGAAAATGAACAGTGGGACTTTCGAGTCCAGACTGACAAAGTTTTGGAACACAATACACCAGACATCACGATTATGGAAAAGAAAAAAGTTTGGATTATTGATGTCGCCATAGCAGGTGACAGTCGCATTGAGGAAAAACAACAGCTGTTATCAGGACCTCAAAATTGAACTACAAAGGCTCTGGCATAAACCAGTACAGGTGGTCCCAGTGGTCATCGGCATACTGGGTGCCATGCCAAAAGATCTCAGCCAGCATTTGTAAACAATAAACATTGACAAAATCACAATCTGTCAACTGCAAAAGGCGACTTTACTTGGATCTGCACACATCATTCAAAAATACATCACACACTCCTAGACACTTGGGAAGTGATTTTGTGATATGAAATCCAGCATATATATCTCGTTTGCTGTGACATACTGTGTTTTTGTATCAGAATAATAATAATAATAATAATAATAATAATAATAATAATAATGCATTTGCAAGCTTCAAATGGCAAGGATTACAGATTCCACCCTCAATGGAGACGTAACAGGTAATCATGGTTTAAGTGTTATGTCTCCATTGAATCAGAAGTAACAAAACATTATAATATATGCAGGATATCATGGTTTCCTTACTCTTGTTTCAACAAAACACAATTTCTAGTAAATGGATGTAAAAGGAAACAGTTATGTGTTCAAAACTGCAATAAGTGACAGATGCCTGAAAGCCCTGTTTGGTGAATTGAACTCCCGCCATGAAATAGAGAGTCCAGACACAAAAAATGGATCTAAAGGGCCATTTCCTGACCTATTTATTTATAACTTTTTGAACCACCTGTGAATGAAAATGCTGTTAACTTGTAAAGACTTAGCTCAGTGTTAAAACCCTTGAGCCAGGTGTCACTCCCTCTGACCACTTCCCAGGGTATACAAGCAACATAGATTCTGAAGACCAACCAAATTTCTTTGGATGAACTTCTTGGTAATCCTTACTGGAAGGCCATCCCAAGGGTGCTTCCTCCCAAACCTCATAGTTTTTCACAATTGAGAGCACTCATTCCAGCCCTAAGGGTAACCCCTTATTGCAAGTCCCCATCCCATAAAACTTACATGAACTGTTATGGTGGTCAATCCTTCACCCCCACTTAAGGGGGGAGGGGTACCATGATGTCTAGTGGGACTGTCTCAGCTCTTCAATGCAAAGGGAACCTATTTAAGTGACTCCACTCCTAAGCCAATCACCACACCCAAATAAAATAGTGTGGAGTAGGCAAAAACCCCTACTAACTCTTGGGGGGATTCCTACCTGGCCCATAAGTGACTGGTTTCTATTCACACTGACCATAGGGTGGGAGGGTGAGTCACAAAACAAATGACAGAGGACTATTGCAGGTGCAGACTGACTTTAAATAGCCGCCAATCCACTCTTGTCATGTGAAGCCAGCCGGCCCCAACCAAGTCTGGCCTCCTTCACAGGGGGCATTCAAGTGCCCACCCACACCTTAGGCTTCGCGTCCTGGCTACAGATGAGATTTGTTAGTATATTGCACAATCTGAACCATGTCAACCTTGTATCGTCGAAGGCTTTCGTGGCTTGAATCACTGGGTTTTTCGGGCTATATGGCCATGTTCTAGAATCATTTTCTCCGACGTTTCACCTGCATCTATGGCAAGCATCCTCAGAGGTTGTAAGGTCTGACCTCACTACCTCAGAGGATGCTTGCCATAGATGCAGGTGAAACGTCAGGAGATAATGCTTCTAGAACATGGCCATATAGCCCGAAAAACCTACAACAACCCATGTCACCCTTGCTAGTGCAAAATTATTTTCTTTGATGGGATTATTCATTATAAGAATAGGATTTGACCACATCATTTTGTTTTCTTTCTTAAGTTTTCCTAACCTCTGATTTCTTGAATACCAAAAGCAGGCTGCTTTTCTTGGTGATCTCTTTGAGAATTCCAAATGTTGAGTTGCTCTTGATTTAAAGAAAATCTTAAAGTATCCTCCTGAGGAAACATTGGGTGCATATTTGGAGGGAGGAAAGCCCTAGCATCTCAGAAAGTTTAAAAATTGGGATGACAACACTATTGGTACCTCTCTTCACAGGTTTTCTAAACTCTCCAACTTGTGGCAGTTGCCTATCCCTGCTTTAAGATATGGGCTGGTTGAAGGGTACAATACATCCAAGGGGATGTGATTGGGGATCTTGAGGTCATGCCATTTGATGGAATGCCATCCTTAATGGTATTCCATGACACCGAGCAGCATGCTTTTACAATGTGCCTTTTTTGACATTATGGATGTTAGGTTTTCATCTCTTCCGTCGTATCACTTATCATAATGGGCTAATAATGACTGTAGTTTCTTATGGTATTTGCTAGGTGGTGCTGTAACCATGCAATATGTGTGTGAAATATAGTTTATTTCCTTCCAGAAAACGAACGCTGCTGCTAAACAATATATTCGCCATTGTAGCTGCGCTGTTGATGGCATTATCTCATCTGGCAGGTTTCATGGAAATGATGATTGTAGGCCGATTCATAATGGGCATTGATGGAGGTACGACTCAGGACGGGCTCTTCTACCAGTTCAGACCCATCTTTTCCTCTGGCATATATCATCTCTACCTTGATTTGAGTGGCAGGGGAAGGGTGAGATCAGTGTATTTTGCCTCCATTTCCATTCCATGTTGACCATTCCAGTTACAAAAGAAAAAAAATGGAAAGGAGTGTTTGAGGACAGAATTTGAGTGCCAACAAAGTTCAAATTCTGCAGATGAGAATCCCAGCACCATCATTATTATGAGCTTTCTAGTGTAGGCTGTGTAGACAGCTGCACATTACATGCCTCTTATCTAAGGATGTGCTTATTTGACTATATAAATATTAACACTCAAAAAAAGCTATCATTGTTAGTAGGCAATGGAATATTCTGCCTGGGGAACCATTGTACTACACCATAGTATATAATGGGACTTGAGCATCCACATATTTTTGTTTTTATAAGGAAGGGACTCTGGAACTGCACCTCTACAGATACCGGGGCCCACTGTATTATTACTCCATATTCTGTGTAAATATAGATATTTGTCACAACACTTTTCAGTAAAATTGTCAAAGCTGTAAACAAAACAAAGCAATTGCAAAAACAAAAATAATCAGAGCAGAAGTACCTTATATAATTCAACAGCAGTTGACCCTCCACATGTGTGAGTTTGCCTTTTGCACATTTGAATTAGCACATTCTCACTAGCAATGTCTAGGTTCTACAGCACAATTCTGTGGTCCACGTCCACCAGAATATGTAGGACGCATCTTGACATGTTGTTTTCTCCACAAGGGAGCTGGATCACCTCTAGTGATTATACAATGCAGGAGCTGATCTGGCATACCGTGGCATTGACCCACTTTACCTGAAGTCACAGGATAATCTGGAACTTTCCCAAAGCTCTGGATTATCTAGTGACTTTGGGCCTGTCTAATCAACTGTTGTGAAGTAGCACATTTGATTAAATGCCATCACACTTTTCCCAGTCTGAAGCAGCCTGGAGAAAGAGAATGGCACCTGCCTTACCCCCTTTAACTTATCTTAGGGATGTCCGATGGGCACCAAAACAGAAGCAGACAATTCTGAAATTATGATATCCAGCACTCCGAGGAGATCAGAAGGGGGAGAGGGGAAAGGGATTCCTCTGTCATGTCAACAGCACACTGGATATCATTATTCTAGGCCCAGTGTCAGATATCATTTTAGTGCCCATCAGGCATCATTAAGGAAAGTTAGAGGGAAACAAGGTTTGGATGGTGGCCGAGCGGTGACGTAAGGGTTTTGCTTATGCTCACATGTGTTGCTGCTATAATCAGGTCAGTTTAGTGTAGCTGCCATGCAAGCAAGCAAAGTTTATTGATTAGCCCACTGACCGTACCAACAGTAAAAGACAAAAACAAAACAGTACACAAATAGACACTAATCACCATCCTAAAACTCCTGTAATAGTGAACTAACATACATTAAAACACAATTAAAACTTAATTAGGTTAAAAGTTAAAAGTAATTAAAATATCATCATTTTAATTGGATAAAACTTCAAAAGTTAAAAATGAAATTTAAAACAAAGGTTAAAATAGACCTGCTATGGATCAGCATTGAGATAACTGCCTTGTCAAAATGCACTAGAGAGGTATTCTCTCAAGTGCAAAAATAGTGTTTCCTTTAATCACCTTTTCCCACCTTCAAAGTTGTCCCTACTCCCAGTGAATGTGGAAGGCTAACTGTGCACATATATCTATGAGGGTTGAATGAAAAGTAATGCCTCCACCTTTGTAACTCCTCAATAGATGGCAGAACTGGTATGCAGCAGGTACTGGCTGGTTCAGTAGACTCTCCTCTACAGTTCAATTTTCGCGGGAAGCCTTAGCATTGAACAAAGTATGGAACCCTGCACAGACAGTTGGTCAATGAGTCTTAAGCAACGTGCAGTCATTGAATTCTTGACAGATGTTGAAGGTGTTACCTCAACATCTTTAAACTTAATTCATCATCATCATCTTTAATTACTTATTAATCGCCCTCCATCCAAGATGCTCCAGGCGATTTACAGTGCAGAAATTATACAGGATAAAACACATACATACAAATATTAAATATTAACATGGGTCAAATGCTCTAGTAAAAAGCCAGGTCTTAAGTGCTAGGATAAAATGCCCTAAGTCACGCATGGCTCTCAAATAGGGAGGCAAGGAATTCCATAAGGCAGGGGCAGAAATAGAGAAGGCCCTGCGTCTGGTGCTTTCCAAGTGCACTTCCCTAGGACCCGGCATATAGAGCAAATCGCGTTGGGATGGTCGTGGCGACCTCCGATGATGGTAGAAGGAGAGATGGTCTCTAAGATACAATGGACCCTGGCCATATAAAGTTTTAAAGGTCAGGATGCACAGTACTCACATCAACACAATCACCATAAACAGCTTACATTCTCTGACAGCAGAAGGTGTCCTTTGGGGTGACACCTTCTGCTGTCAAGAATTCAATGACTGCATGTTGCTTAAGTCGTATTGACCGACCGTCTGCGCAGGGTTCCATACTTTACTTTAACAACACAACCATTCAATGCTAAGGCTTCCTGCCAAAATGGAACTGTAGAGGAGAATCTCCTGAACAATCCAGTACCTGCCTCATACCAGAAGTGCCATCTGTTGAGGAGTTACGAAGATGGAGGCATTACTTTTCATTCAACCCTTGTATATCTACCTATATATCTGAAAAGCTAATGAAGAATGGGCCACATGAACTTTTCAAGGGAAAGATCACTTTGGCCAGAACTCAAAAGGTCTGCTTCTTGTGTGGCCTAAACTAAAATGGATCTCACTGAGTAGTCTTAAGTGTCAGGAAGGAGCAGTAAATTCATATAGAAGAAAGTGTTCCCTGGCATCATCCGGAGCCATGTAATTTGGGACTTTAAATGTTAAAACCGAAATTTTGAATTAATCCCAGAAATTAATCTAACAAGTACAGCATTTTGGGATGGATGCTATTTCCATACAGCCATTAGTACATTAATTAAGTATGGAAAGCATGAATGACAGTAGCCTATATTTAACTGGCAAATAATAGCTATAGCTGTTGTTTCTCTGTGTTAGAATGTAAACATGTTCAACATTTTCTTCCTGGAGTCCCATGTACCTAATGATGTGAAAATAATAAGTAGCAACAAGAATAATAAATAGACACTAGAGGTCAGGATTGATACTCAGGATTTCAGGAGCAATGCTTGAAATCCTGATCCTTTCAGAACATTGCGATTTTCTCAAAGATATGCATCCCCCCCCCCCCAACAAACCTGTTCACAGAAATTATAAGACCCTGTTAGACTCAACTTTTTATCTTATTTGGATTAAATTTGATTGTATCCACCCAATCAGTCCTATCACAGATCTCAACCATACATTCAGAACTATCATTTCCTAAATTTAAGATGCTGTAGGACATGGGGGAAGATAATAGCTTGCTTGTTTGATAAATTTGTGTTCGGAAGGCTAGCTGTTTTGCAACCAGTGGTTTCATACCTCACTGCTTATATTCTTAACCAAAGTATCATATCATCTAACAGATTCGTATTATCCCATGGATATTTTCAAATGTTCATGCATCTAGCTTTTCGTTTTCTCAATTGAACCACAGTCTTAAGGACTCCTATTCAAAGTTTAATAAATATCCATTAAGAATGCTTTTTAAAAACGAATACATTATTTTTCTCTCTTTGTTTCCTTTCATAGGTGTATCTCTGAGTGCCCTCCCAATGTATTTGAGTGAAATATCTCCTAAACAGATCCGTGGCTCCTTGGGGCAAATTACAGCAATCTTCATTTGTGTTGGTGTCTTCACTGGACAGGTTTTGGGGCTACCTGAAATATTTGGGAAGGTTTGTCATATCTTACATCGGACATTATTATATTTAAAGAAAGCGGAGTTATTGAAACACTGTTGATTAAGTTAACTACAAAGCTATAAATAGAAATGTGTAAATAATGTTTACAAATCTGCCATAAGGAAGAAGGAGCAGGCTTGCCTTCCAATGCCCTGGACACTCAGAGCCCTTTTACACAGCCATAAAACACAGAATATCAAGGCAGATAATTCACAATATCTCCTTTGAACTGGGTTTTATGGGTCCTTCTAAACAGGCCCTATATCCCAGGATCTGATCCCAGGTTTTCTGTTTATTCCAGATTATCTGGCAGTGCGGACTCATGTAATCCATTTTCTTTTTCAATAAATTTTTACAGTGAGGGCTAAAAAGAAAAAAAAGAAGGGGGGAAGTTAAGTTGGGTTTGTGTGGGAAGGGGTGAGGGTTGGGAAGGGGGGAGGTATTGCGGGTGGGGGGTTGGGAGGAGAGAGCTAATCTGGGGGGGATGAGGGGTTTGGGGTAGAAGGGGTAATTTCAGTTCAAAAACATGCAAATGTGAGTAGATCAATAGGTACCACTCCGGCGGGAAGGTAAGGGCYCCCRATGCAGTCATTGCCAGTGGCCATATGACCTTGGTGTCTACAGACAACGCCAGCTCTTTAGCTTAGAAATAGAAATGAGTCGGACACGACTAGACTTCATGTCAAGGGGAAACCTTGACTTTATAGTCATGCTGTGGCTAGTTCTTCCCTCGAGACAAACCTTCCAGTGATAATCCTTTCCATATTGAACAAGGTTGGTGCTTACATTGCAGAAACTTTCTGCCACTGGGTCCATAGTCAAAGCTTGGTAGAACTTGCCCCACCCCAGCCATTCCACAGATATATAAACCCATTGTCCTAATTCCAACAGACCTCACTACCTCTGAGGATGCTTGCCATAGATGCAGGCGAAACGTCAGGAGAAATGCCTCTAGAACATGGCTCTATAGCCCGAAAAAACCCACAAGAACCTAGTGATTCCAGCCATGAAAGCCTTTGACAATACCTTGGTAGAACTTCCCATAATACGTGTTTCAGGAGTTCAAAGTCATCTCAATATCATGAGGCAACACAGTACGATTTATGGATGTCTTCCACCACATTTTTTTAAAAAAAATCCTAGACAGAAACTCACCACAGACTGTCACAATTTGTAACTCTTATATTGAATAGGACCATGGTTCTGTATGCCTTGGTAGGATTCACTGTGAATGGCATTGTCTCTTCAAGGCTTCATGTAGACCTTAGCATTGCAATATGATAGCCTCACTCAAAATTTTTTTGGAGATTCACAGTAAATGAGCCTTCAGCATGGGAAGCAAGTGTTGTGCAACTGAGTTATTGACAACAATATATTTCTGTTTGCTTGTTATTACAGTTGTATTAAGACTTTGCCTTGACCTTCTTTACAGGAATCCCTCTGGCCCTACCTATTTGGAATGATTATTGCCCCATCGGTCCTCCAGCTTGTGGTCTTGCCCTTTCTTCCAGAAAGTCCTCGCTTTCTTTTGCTTGAAAAACATGATCCAAAAGCAGCAGAGAAAGGTTTGGCATGCTTGTGTTGCCTTTCATTTCATATTTCACGTAGCTTTTTTTATTTTTAAAAAGAACCTATGTGAAGCGACAAATGTGCCTTTCTTTTGCAGCCGTTTTCTTTATTGCCAGGAATGTCTGATGTAAAAATTACCTGTTTCACACTTTGTACAATTTTGTGTCTGTTCTAAGGCAGCCAATTAACTACTCTATCTGTGAAAATGTGTACAACATCTCTTCTGGGTTTTTTTGTTTGTTTTGTTTTTAAGGCATGTTCTTTCAACAATTCTAAATTGCACCCAGAACCCATATATTTTATGTGTAGTCCACTCTTAGGGGCCGCGATGGCACAGTGGGTTAAACCACTAAACTGCAGAACTTGCTGATCGGAAGATTGGCGGATCAAATCCGCAGGATGGGGTGAGCTCACGTTGTTAGCTCCAGCTTCTGACAACCTAGCAGTTTCAAAATGTGCAAATGTGAGCAGATCAGTAGGTACCACTTTGGCAGGAAGGTAATGGCGCTTTATGCAGTCATGCTAGCCACATGACCTAGGAGATGTCTACGGACAGTGCCAGCTCTTCAGCTTAGAAATGGAGATGAGCAGCACCCCCATAGTTGGACACGACTAGACTTAATATCAAGGGAAAACCTATACCTTTACCTTTAATCCACTCTTTCATTATTATCTGCACAATACCTTTGTGACCACATCTCACATTTTTTTTCTTTCTCAGTCAGCTTGGTGCCATCTTTTTAATTAAGTTTGTGATCATTAATTCATGGTGCATCTTAGATTGTGGGCAGTGTTTCTCTTATACAGTACTGGCAGATATTTTATATATATCTATATAAATAAAATGTTAATGTTCGTTTGTGGTATTAACTTAAAATCCACTGGGCAAATTGACACCAAATTTGGACACAATACACCTATCAGGCCAACGAGTGTCCATCAGTCATAAAACACAGAAAAAACACAGTAGAAGTCCAACCCCCCCCCCCAAAAAGTCAAACCCTCCCCCGAAATACATTACAACGCATGCACAAAACCACACACACACATATATATATATATTCACAAACACACATATATACACACATATATACATATACACACACAAAACACATACAGAGAAAAGGGGAAGGAAGGAAGGAAGGAAGGAAGGAAGGAAGGAAGGAAGGAAGGAAGGAGAGAAGGAGGGAGAGAAGGAAGGAGTCGCCTTCGGGCTTGAGATACAGCAGTATATAAGCAAAGTAAATAAATAAATAAATAAATAAGGAAAGAAAGAAGGGTAGAGAAGGAAGGAGGGAGAGAAGGAGAGAGAAAGAGGGAAAGAAGAAGGGAAAGAAGGAGGGAAGGAGAGAAAGAAAGAAGGGTAGAGAAGGAGAGAGAAAGAGGGAAAGGAGAGAAGGAAAGAAAGAAAGGTAGAGAAGAAAGGAAGGAGAGGAGGAGAGAGAGAAGGAGGGAGAGAGAGGGAAAGCAGGAGGGGAGAAGGAAAGAAAGAAAGGAAGAAAAGGAAGGAAGGAGAGAAGGAACAAAAGAGAGAAAGAGGGAGGGAAGGAAGGAAGGAAAGAGACAAGGAAGGATGGAATTAAAGAGCAAAGGAAGCGAGAAAAGAAACAGGTAAAGAAGGAAGGAAGAAAGGAAAGAAAAAGAGGGAAGGAAGGAAAGAGGGAGGGAAAGAAGGAGAGAAAGAACAAAGGAGAGAAAGAGGGAGGGAAGGTTGGTCACAGCAACACGTGGCGGGTACAGCTAGTGTGTATATATATATATATATATATAGAGAGAGAGAGAGAGAGAGAGAGAGAGAGAAATGTAATAATTACATAATATTAATAATATAATAGTGTTCATTCAGTGTGACTGATGCCACTTTTTGCACACAGCAACAATTTGCATTGTAAACAAATGTTTCCATTGCGGCTTTACAGCATTTCAGACCTTCCTTGGGAAATCTGACGTGTCATATGAAATAGAAGAGGTTTTGGAAGAAAGCCGACTGCAGAGAAATATCCAAGTGGCTTCCATCTTTCAGCTGTTGTGTGATAGCAGCAAGCGATGGCAGATACTGACTGTAGTTGTAACCATGGCCTGCTACCAGCTCTGTGGCCTCAATGCCGTGAGTAACCATGTTGCTATGGTTTTGGACTTTTTGGTATTTATGGAAGATATCTCTTAGAAGATTTGTGCTAGTTTTTGCTGTAATGTTTGACAATCTTGAGAATGTTTAAGCAATATTTTTATGACAGCTTATCCAAGGTTAAAGGAACACATGAATTACATTAATCATATGCATTGCCCTTGAATGCCACTATCATTTTTACTCCATTCAAATGGCAAGTGTGATGACCCAAACTTCTTCCAGCAGCAGGAAAAAGTTGCCCAAAATCCCATGCCAAGGTCCCAGTATGAATTTGGCTCCCTTTGCTGACTGATTCTGAAAGCAAAATGATACGTGTAAGGGCACATCATGTGATTAATGGCATCACAATAGACAAATGTTAGGAATGTATCACATTCCCTTTACCACGACGTTTTTGACAAGATAACCTCAGCATTTCCTCAGTCCATATTAATTGGACGAAATGGGACATTGACAGTGCACTTCAAAATCGACAGCACACACTCCTCTTTCTCCACACATAGACCAATATGCCGTCGCGCCTGGGGGCTATAACTCTTAGTGAAAGAGGCATGGACGTGACATCTTTCCCCCAGGGGATTGCTTCTTTCCCTCCTTTAGGAGAATTAGAACTCCCAAAGACCAAAACACTGTAGATAACTCAAAATAAGTTTAATTGTTCACAAAGAGTTATCCCTTTAAGGCAATAAGCTGGAAGTTTCAAAGGAAAATATACATTACAGTCTCTGGTTGTCTTGGGTCCAAGGAGTTTTGCAGCTGAGAAGCTTTTCCAGGTCCCTCTTTCTCAATGGCTGTGAATATCGGAATAATCACAACCCCAATTCCACTGGCCTATATTTTGAAA
Organism: Anolis sagrei ordinatus; assembly: GCF_025583915.1. Taxonomy (NCBI): domain Eukaryota; kingdom Metazoa; phylum Chordata; class Lepidosauria; order Squamata; family Anolidae; genus Anolis; species Anolis sagrei. The sequence continues at coordinate 97,007,528 of NW_026847549.1, forward strand.
GCACAAAGCCTTCCTCTAGTGCCAAAGAACTGGTTTGAAGGCGCTTGGGACTTCTCAACATCGTCCAGGTTGATCTGAACATGAAACATTAGTCTCAAGGGTAAGAACCTCAGAATTGGTGCTGAGAGGTAACTTAATCATGGGCTTCAGAGCCAAGTCTCTCTCTCATGTCCATCTGATAGAAAGTTTGATGGTGGAATGGATAAGGAAACACTGTCCTGCTCTCTAGGAAGAGGTGGGGTCAAACAATTGAGCAGGAGGAGCAATTCAACTGGTGCAATCAACATTGATTGACAGCTATAAATAACCAATCAATCCAACTATATATTTACAGGGTAAAAAGGCAAAATCAGGCATGATACAACAGTTCAAATCCTGCAGCTTACAGTTCTACATATAGGTGGCGCCACTCGCATGGTCACAACCAACATTTATGTAGGAAGTTATAATAATAATGGGAACTCTCTGAATGAACCCACTTGCCTTCTAATAAGCTGATAGTATGGTCACATCCAGTTAAGACATAACCTGACAATCAATTGCTATGATGCACTTTATTTTCAAAGGAAACATGTACGTCTGAAGTATTTTGTTATTATTTGTCAAGGACAAACAAGTGCAAACAGTTGCAGTATCACTGTAAGAGTTAATTAGATGTTACTGACATTTTTCATTGCCTGCTGAGAATAAGATGAAAAATAAATTGCATCATAACTTCAATAAACCTACAAAGATACCCCACAAAAAGAGTATATCTTTCTGCTAACTGCAGGATTTCAGTACTAATGACATCCTTCTTCTGTTCCTTGTGTAAGATATTTTACTGAGAAGAAGCATGGCATTATCTTGTCACCTATTCTTTTTAGAATAGCTCTTGTTATAATTATACTTTATGAGGAATAGGAAAATGACATACACGGTGAAATAAGACAGTTCTTGTCAAGTTCTGTGCTTTAAAAGCTGGCTTTTTCTCAAAAGAAAGAGGGGAAGAGGAGATCGAAAGGAGTTGCATTAATTAGTTGTAGGACGTACCATAATTTAAAAGGACAGTCTATAATAATATACGCATTGAGGGATGTGAATGTTAATCTCTTTTGGTCCCTATATTTGTCCAATAAAAATAGTATAAATTCCAAGATAACATTCTGAAGGTACAGATTTTGGAGATTTAAAAAACTGATAAAAATGCCACTTGCTTAATAGGCTGATTTTCCTTTTTATGAAGTACAACTGAAGCATCTTCTGCAGAGTTTACAGTAAACATTGTGCAACAGATTCATCTAAAGCAGCCACTAGGTGATATTCAGAATACTTTTACTGTTTCCAATGTTTTCAGGCCCCAACATTGAGCTAAGGAGACCCCAAGTAGGGTCAGGATCTACAGTTTAAGAAGCAGTGTTATAGAAGGAAGTGGTCTCCATGGTATCCTGCACCTGAGATGTTTATTTATTTATTTATTTATTTCAAAGTTTTCTATACCGAGCTTCTCACCTCTTAGAGGGACTCAGCCCGGTTTACAACCATAAAAACATACAACAGTAAAATATCATAGTTCATAATTACAATAACATATTTAAAATAACAACTATATTTAAAACTACGGTAGTCAGTCGTCATATTAAAAACAAGTATACATCATCTTCCATCCACAATCCTAGGGTGCTGTCTCATTCATCGAAAGCCTGTCTCCGCAACCACGTCTTCACCCATTTCCTGAATGTCAGGATAGATGGGGCGGTTCTGACCTCCAGTGGGAGAGAGTTCCAGAGTCGTGGGGCCACCACCGAGAAGGCCCTGTCCCTCGTCCCCACCAGGCGCGCTTGTGAGGCCGGTGGGACCGAGAGCAGGGCCTCTCCAGACGATCTTAGTAATCTTGATGGTACGTAGGGGAGAATATGTTCGGAGAGGTAAACAGGGCCGGAGTCGTTTAGGGCTTTATAGGTTAACACCAGCACTTTGAATTGTGCTCGGAAGCTAATTGGCAGCCAGTGGAGCTGGTGTAACAGCGGAGTGGTGTGCTCCCTGTACCCAGCACCCGTTAGTAATCTGGCTGCCGAGCGTTGGACTAGCTGCAGCTTCCGGGCAGTCTTCAGAGGCAACCCCACGTAGAGAGCGTTGCAGTAATCTAAGCGGGATGTAACCAAAGCGTGGACTACCGTGGCCAAGTCAGACCGTGGCCAAGTTAAAGTTTTGATGGTCATTACAAACTGGTAGCTGCAGAAGACTGTACAGGAGTGGTTCTCAACCTGTGAGTGCCCAAGTGTTTTGGCCTTCAATTCCCAGAAATCCAAGCTAGTTTACCAGCTGTTAGAATTTCTGGGAGTTGAAGGCCAAAACATCTGGAAACCCACAGGTTGAGAACAACTGCTGGATAGGCTTGATGTAGTGCAATTCCATAGGTGAGCATCAATCAGCCTTCTGGCTGCTGCATTTGGAAACATTTGCAGTGTTTAAAGACTCTTCCGATATTGACAAGATGACAGACCAGAGGAGGAGCGACTAAAATGATCAAGGGTCTGGAGAACAAGCCCTATGAGGAGCGGCTTAAGGAGCTGGGCATGTTTAGCCTGAAGAAGAGAAGGCTGGAGGAGATATGATAGCCATGTATAAATATGTGAGAGGAAGCCACAGGGAGGAGGGAGCAAGCTTGTTTTCTGCTTCCCTGGAGACTAGGACACGGAACAATGGCTTCAAACTACAAGAGAGGAGATTCCATCTGAACATGAGGAAGAACTTCCTGACTGTGAGAGCCGTTCAGCAGTGGAACTCTCTGCCCCGGAGTGTGGTGGAAGCTCCTTTGGAAGCTTTTAAACAGAGGCTAGATGGCCATCTGTCAGGGGTGATTTGAATGCAATATTCCTGCTTCTTGGCAGCGGGTTGGACTGGATGGCCCTTGAGGTCTCTTCCAACTCTTTGATTCTATGATTCAAGGGTGTCCCATGAAGAGTGTGTTGCAGCAATCCAGTCTAGATATATGCACCACCATGGCCAAATAATCCCTGATCTGCTTATAGATAAGTGATCTTTATGCTTATTGGCAATTTTAAAAACAGAAAATGACCCCTGGCTCTGTACTTTGTGATTAACTTTTTTTTTAGTTTAGATCTGAAAATACTTGATTCCAGGTGATCCCTTTACAGTGTGGCTAATGCTGTATATTGTGTAACACCCTGACCCTTTTCCTCAAGATGGAGCACCCTTGAGAGCAGTAGATAACCTAGCTTTAAAATGTAATATCTAATTCTGTGAAGATGCTGTCAGCACCCTCACAAATCAGCTATCATGGTGTGGATAAGGACTGCCTGTTCACAGAATGGTTGTTTTGGTGAGTGTGATCAATCACACAACACCCATTAAAGAAAGGATGCTGAGGAAGATGAACTAGCAAGCAACTGAAAAAGTACTAATTTTCAACTCAGAATACCTGTTTCACAGATAAGCAAACCGGAGAAGTTAAAAAGACATACATTACACTCACACACAAAGAGAAAAACAACTATCCTTCACACAAAAAATACTGGGGGGGAACAGCTAGCTTGCTCATTAATTACACACAGAGAACCCACTACATAATCGAACAAAGCCACCTCCCCTATACAGAATTAGCATGCCTTTCCTTCTGCCAAATCCTGTACCTTCATTTAACTCTGTTGAGAGCCCAGCTTACCTGTCCGAACATATCTCCCTCTATGTCCCACCTTGAAGTTTAAGATCTTCTGGGGAGGCCCTGCTCTCGGCCCTGCCTTTGGTGCAAACACGCTTGGCAGGGACGAGGGACAGGGCCTTCTCGGTGGTGGCCCCCCAACTGTGGAACTCCCTCCCCAGCAAAATCAGGTCAACAGCATCCCTCCTCGCCTTCAGGAGGAAATTGAAAACATGGTTATGGGACCAGGCCTTTGGGTAGCTGGCAGATAATTGACAATGGTAATAATGATAATGTTATGGAAAATGGACTATGGACAGGCTTCCGATTGTGTTGTGCTCGCTGAATTTGTTTCTACATAAGGCTAGACAGCCAGTATTATTGCACTTTTCATTAATGTACTTTTTATTTTAAAACTAATTTTAAAATTAATTTATGTGTTTTATATGTAATTCTGTATGTATTGTTTATATGTAATGGCATCAAATTGTGCCGGATTGTGCCTGAGTCCCCCCCCCCCCGGGGGGTGGTTGAGAAGGGCAGGGTACAAATGTTTGAAATAAATAAATAGATAAATAGATAAATTTCCTTCCACAGTTCTTTTCCCAAATGGCACTTCCTCATCTTCCAGACAGCAGTTTATTACATTTTTTTTAGGAGCGTTAGTAGTTTCTAAACAAACTTTCCACATACTTTATAATACTTAGGAATGTAGGAACCCCTGGTGACGCAGTGGGTTAAACCCTTGTGTTGGCAAGACTGAAGATCGACAGGTCACAAGTTTGAATCCGGGGAGAGTTTGGATGAGCTCCATCTGACAGCTCTAACTCCTCATGCAGGGACATGAGAGAAGCCTTCCACAAGGATGGTAAAACATCAAAACACCCAGGTGTCCCCTGGGCAACGTCCTTGCAGATGGCCAATTCTCTCACACCAGAAGCGACTTGAAGTTTCTCAAGTCACTCCTGATATGAAAAAAAACTTAAGAATGTCTTTAGGGGCACAGAGGTGTTTATGGGAAGTGGTGATGGCATAAGATAGGGGATCCCAATTCTCTTTCAACACAGCCATTGGGAAGAAATTTAAAATAAATAGATGGGAAGCAAGCACCAGAGGAAGTGCCCAGAAGTGAATTGGTACTGAAAGGTACCACACTTACACCTCCTGATGTATCATTATTATGTATACATAATATATTGATGTAGTTTTGTTTCTTTTTCATTTTCAGTATCACAGTTATACAACGCTGTTTTCAACACAATTATTTGTACAAAACGGGTAATGAGGATTCTTAATCATATGCTAAAGAAAGCATGGATTTTAAACTTGATTTATTCAAGTAGACTGTCCAAAGTAATTGGAGCATAGGATTGCTGTGTTAAGTGCCATTGACATCATTCAGTCATCAGTATGTGTCAGCTTGGGTTGGACCATGTCTGAAGAGCTAGATGCTAAACACAACAATTTGCATCCCTTGGCTAGTCCATCATTACTCAGGCATCAAACCTATGAAGACTTATATTTTAATTAGATGGATGAAGATTATTTTATAAATTGAATAACTGAAAAATGCTTCTTGTTACAGATTTGGTTCTACACAAATGACATTTTCAAAGGAGCTGGGCTAAGTCCAGAAATGATCCCATATATTACCTTAAGCACGGGAGCTATTGAGATTTTAGCGGCTGTTTCCTCAGTAAGTATTGTGAAACTTATATCTATTGTGCAAACCAAGACTTAATCTATTTCCATCCCAATTGGGTTTTGTTTGGTATCCTTAGACCAGGGTTTCTCAAACTTTTTGAACAGAGGGCCAGGTCACAGTCCCTCAAACTTTTGGAGGACTGGATTATAATTTGGAAAGAAAATGAATGAATTCCTATGCACACTGCACGTATCTTATTTGTAGTGCAAAAAATACTTAAAAACAATACAGTAATTAAAAAAGAACAATTTTAACCAATATAAACTTATTACTATTTTAATGGGAAGTGTGGGCCTGCTTTTGGCTGATTAGATAAGATTGTTGTTGTTGTTGTTGTTGTTATTGTTGTTGTGTGCTTTCAAGTTGTTTCAGACTTTGGTTGACCCTGAACTAGGGCCAGGTAAATGACCTTGGAGGGCCGTATCCAGCCCTCGGGCCTTAGTTTGAGGACCCCTGCCTTAGACCATACGCTAAGGGAACAACTACATTGTATAAGCTTTACTGGACATTGTAAAAGGTTAAGATATTTAAAAAGCAGGATAAAATTGCAAATCTGCAGTAGTCATCCATTATCAAGAAATTAAATCCATGGAGTTTATACACCATTGTTGTGTACACATCACTTAACAGAAGGCAGAGTGTGGAGGAAAGGTTCCCTGTAACGTAGAATCGGCCATCTGAAATTCAGCATGAGAAATCATAGGAAGGAGAGGCTGAGAAAGACTATCAGGTATTTCCACTACAGACTTGGTTACTATCTTAATTATTCTCAGAATCTTCTTCTATATCCTTTGTTCTTTAATTGTCTCCTTTGTATCTTAGCTGGTGATAGCCATGGAAAAAACAAAAATAGCATTCCAAACATGGCAAACTTCAAGAGAGAAAAGAGCTGGCTTTCATCAGTAACAACTAGTTCCCTTAAAAATGTTAATGTTAAATGCATTTCAGCCCCATTAGTGATATGGAATTCATGTATAGTCTTGCATTGTCGAAGTTCAGGATCATCCCATATTTATATTTATCGTGTCAGAAGCGAATTGAGGGTACAGTTATAATGTATTTAAAAGCACCAACAAAGTTAAACACTTGGCATTATGCTAAATGTCCTTTGACCAGAAGCTGGCCTCCATTGTGCATCTGGCAGGGCTCAGGTTACATTGTGATAGGTGGTCTGTTGTTTGCTCTTCTCCACACTTGCATGTCATGGACTCCACTTTGTAACCTCACTTCTTAAGGTTAGCTCTGCATCTCATGATCCCACAGTGCAGCCTGTTCAGTGCCCTCCACGTCGCCCAGGCTTATGTGTACCCAGGAGGCAGTCTCTCATCTGCTATCAGCCACTGACTGAGGTTCCGAGTTTTCACCTGCCACTTTTGGACTCTTGCTTGCTGAGGTGTTTCTGCAAGTGTCTCTAGATCTTAGGAAGCTATTTCTAAGGTGTTTACTTGCTGGCTGATATCCAAACAGAGGATGGGCCGGAGATGTCAATGCCTTGGTCCTTTCATTGCTGGCTGCTACTTCTTGACGGATGTCAGTTGGTGTAATACTGGCTAAACAGTATAATTTCTCAAGTGGTGTAGGGCGTAGACATCCTGTGCTAATGCAGCATGCCTCATTAAGAGCCACATCCACTGTTTTAACGTGATGAGATGTATTCTACACTGAGCATGCATATTCAGGAGCAGAGTAGCAAAGCGCAAGGGCAGATGTCTTCACTGTATCTGGTTGTGGTCACCAGGTAGTGCCAATCAGCTTTCGTATGATATTATTTCTAGCATCCACTTTTTGCTTGACAGTCAAGCAGTGCTTCTTATAAGTCAGAACACCTTCCAGAGTAACTCCCAGATGTTTTGGTAGGCTGCAATGCTCCAGTGGGATTCCTTCCCATAATTAATAAGTGAAGTGAAATTATGTGCAATAATGACTGGAATGGCCTTTGACTATGTCCTCAGATTACAAGATTTTACAATGTGTTTTTAATGTTTACATTGTTTTTTAATTTTTATTTTAATGTACATGTTTAGTTCCTACTGTCTGTTGATGGCATTCGATTTATTTTATTTATTTATCGTGTCATCTGCAACCAGAACATTGTATTACATTTCTAACAGAACAAAACAAACAGGTAAAAAAAAACAAATTTTGCAAACTTAGTAGCTGATTAAATGTCCTTTGACCAGTATCTGGCCACTTGGAGTGCCTCTGGTGTTGCTGCAAGGAGTTCCTCCATTGTGCATGTGGCAGGGCTCAGGTTGCATTGCAGCAGGTGGTCAGTGGTTTGCTCTTCTCCACATTCGCATGTTGTGGATTCCACTTTGTAGCCCCATTTCTTAAGATTGGCTCTGCATCTCGTGGTGCCAGAGCGCAGTCTGTTCAGCGCCTTCCAAGTTGCCCAGTCTTCTGTGTGCCCAGGGGGGAGTCTCTCATCTGGTATCACCCACGGGTTGAGGTGCTGGGTTTGGGCCTGCCACTTTTGGACTCTCGCTTGCTGAGGTGTTCCAGCGAGTGTCTCTGTAGATCTAAGAAAACTATTTCTTGATTTAAGTCGTTGACGTGCTGGCTGATACCCAACAAGGGATGAGCTGGAGATGTCTCTGCCTTGGTCCTTTCACTATTGGCTGCTACTTCCTGGCGGATGTCAGGTGGTGCAATACCGGCTAAGCAGTGTAATTTCTCCAGTGGTGTAGGGTGCAGACACCTTGTGATAATGCGGCATGTCTCATTAAGAGCCACATCCACTGTTTTAGCGTGGTGAGATGTGTTCCACACTGGGCATGCGTACTCAGCAGCAGAGTAGCATAGCGCAAGGGCAGATGTCTTCACTGTGTCTGGTTGTGATCCCCAGGTTGTGCCAGTCAGCTTTCGTATGATATTGTTTCTAGCACCCACTTTTTGTTTGATGTTCAGGCAGTGCTTCTTGTAGGTCAGAGAACAGTCCAGAGTGACTCCCAGGTATTTAGATTGCTACCAGTGATAAGGCTGCTCAGAGTCCCTTTCGGGGTTGAGAAGGGCAGGATATAAATATAGTAAATAAATAAATAAATAACTGTAGTGGTTCAGTATGCACTCCTGTGGTACAGAAATAACAGATGCAAGTGAAATAGAAGGGAAGTAATATCGGGACACCATGGCATTATGCACCTCATCATACAAGGTCTGGGCTCCATCCTAGGACACTTCCTTGATGGAGCCAGGATGGAGCCCAACAGAGCCCATCATATGACGCAGGGCTACTTTTGGTGGGGCTCCATCCTGGAAGCATCATAACGTAAGCTAGGGAGAGAACGGGGTGAAGTTGGGCAGTGATGGTTTCCACAGTGGATTGAGAAAGGGGGCATTGTGGGCTGTGGGGTGCTGGCTTTCCCTGGTGCCCCTGGATTTGCCCTGCTGCTCCCACTTTTCCACAGCTTGAGGACCTCAGTGTGATGAAGTCCTATGAGAAGCACCTTTTCATATTTAAGGGTGCATATATTGAGTTTAGGATAAACATTTAGTGACCTATATGAGTTAATGAAAATGATGATGAAGAAAATGGTAGTAATCTACCTTCTCTTCCTGTAATATGTTCAACTATGTATCTATTAAAAATTCAAACATAACAGCATTATGTCTTGCTATTCTGTTCACGACCTTATATTCCATTTTGTGCTTTGCTACTATGGGAACATGCTTTCTGACAGAGCCTTGTATGACAGCAAAGATAACAAAGATGCAGAATTTTCTGCCTGGAAAGAATGAACAAATTATACAACCAGTGGAATCAATTTCAGGATTTGCTTTGCTAGAATGCTTGACTTATCCTACAATTTATTGGTTAAAAGGTAAAGGTAGTCCCCTGACATTAAGTCCAGTCATGTCTGACTCTGGGGTGTGGTGCTAATCTCCATTTCTAAGCCGAAGAGCCAGCATTGTCCATAGACACCTCCAAGGTCATGTGGCTGGCATGACTGCATGGAGCGCCGTTACCTTCCCGCTGGAGCGGTACCTATTGATGTACTCACATTTGCATGTTTTCGAACTGCTAGGTTGGCAGAAGCTACAAGTATTATATTGATCAAGGTGGTTGTAATAAAAAAAAAACCTGCCCCACTGAATTAAAAAGCTGAACTGCTTCAGACCTTTGTCACCTGACACCAAACTCCTTGGATAAACTTGTTAAATTTACGTAAAGCTGTTACGCAAAGCAGATTTTTTTTCTTCTGACAGAAGAAAAAGACAATCACAGACTGAACCCCTACAGATCCATCAAGTTCAAACCAAACATTTTGAGAGATTTCTGTCTTATTCTTATTCCCACCTGTTGAGATCAATAATTACAGCTTATTCCAGCCCAGATGATATCTAAAGATTTCAACGTTTGAAAACAACAATGATAATTAATCGTGATGGAGGAAACGATTTTGGACAAAGGGAACGATACTGAAAGTGGAAAGGGAAAAGAGAGAAGGGATGACCAACACTCAAATAGAGCATCCAAAAGAAGACCCACTGAAGGAATTATAACTCTCTTGAATGATCATATTTTAGTGTCATGGAGGGGAAAGGGACCATTTGTTACAATTGTGCCTTCATTGGAAATGGCTCCCTTCAGCATGCTGATAGTCTAATATACAGAGGCAGCCCTAGGTAATTTTCAACGGTAAGCAAACAGTATTTTGGCACACACACACACACACACACACACCCCAACCAATCATTGATATATATTTTCTGTTTGTCGTGGGAGTTCTGTGTGCCATATTTGGTTCAATTCCATCATTGGTGGAGTTCAGAATGCTCTTTGATTGTAGGTGAACTATACATCCCAGTAACTACACTTGCCGCATTTGCTCCCTTACCTGGCCCGCTTTGGGTCCGGAGGCGTGCCTGAAGACCCGGCGTGTGCACCAAAAGTCACCTCTTCTCCTGACTTTCTCCTTAGCCATTGGGACCGAGAGAGAGAGACAGAGAGACAGAGGTGGAGATGCCCACCTTTCCTGAAGGTAGGCGCAAAAACAAAGGAGGGAGCGGAGGTGGGAGATACCTCCAGCCGGAGGGGCTCTCTCTCTCTCTCTCTCTCTCTCTCTCTCTTGGTCCCAATGGCTGAAGAGAAAGTCAGGAGAAGAGGCACACATGCTGGAGTCTTCAGACATGCCTCCGGACCCGAAGCGGGCCATGCACGGCGGCTCCACCCCTTGGCCCACCCGCAGATTGGGGAGAGAAGAGGAGAGGAGAGGAGGCAGGTGGAGAGCCGGGGGATCGGGAAAGGGAGCCGGTCATGGGGAAGGGATCGAACGATTGAGTGCCAGCTCTGCACACGCACCCAGTGGCCGGGTGGAGCATGAATGAGAGGGGCTAGGCGAGGCTCAAGGGCCTGGCCCCTTTGGGAAGAGGATTGCTCGGCAGCGAGGCAAGAAAGCCGAGGCTCTCCTGGGACTGCTAGGGCTGTTGTGAGCTGAGGGGGCGCTCCTCAAGTGGCAGTCGAGGGGCATTTACAGAGGCGCCTCTGTGCCCCTGGCAAAAAAAAAGTGTTCTGCGACCGCTTACTTCGCGTAATGGACGAGCCGCCTCTGCTAATATAGAAACAGGAAAAGGAAGCTGAATTCATTTCAAGACTGTGGGAAACATCCTTTTATCTATATTTGTTAGAAGGTACCTTGGGATGACAGAGACGAAAGACTGTTGTGTGTTTAGCAGTACACAATGTACGCTCTCCTTGGCCAAATTCTAAACAGATCACAATGTACGAATGTTTGTGTTTCTGTTTAGATGCTCACCTCCGTCCTATTCAGTTGTACTGGCCTTAGTGTAATGCCAGTGTAGCCCTGATGACGCACCAGCTTAGAACCCATGATATTGCAATATTTTTAAATGCTCTGGCCTTTTAAGATATCTCTATCGACATCTACTCTTTTCAAGCCTGCATAACTGGCCCAGAGTACTGGATTGTTCATTTCCTTCATGATAATAAAACTGATGTTTGAGAGCTCCCTGTGGTCTCAATGTATGTGCATTTGGGCTCATTATAAACAAGTTCCTCTCCAGCATGTTCTGTTTTCCTGTAGGCTTTCCAGAAGGTCATGGTTCTGAATGTAACAAATTGAAAAGACATTCAGGCATCAGAGTTGGGAAAGAGCTGAGCCTAAAGCCTTGGAGGCAGGAGTGGGTTAGAAAAATGAATAGTTGGGCACAGTATAAGCAGGTTCATGTCTTTATATATTCAGCTTAGGTTGATAGTGATTTTATCACACCATAAGTAGAAATAACAGTACATATTTGCAGAGATACTAATATTGACTTACTGGCAGAAATTTGGGGAAATTACTCAAGCACAATGCATTTCATGAGGGAGATTTACATGTTCACTTAGAAGTGATCAGTTGTCATGAATAATCAAGTGATGTGCATTCATAAGTGTTAATATCTGTAAATGTACATATTCACCCTGATATTCTTTTAATACATTATAATTAATTCTATAAATATATGATTCTATTAGAAGCCTCCAGTGGTGCAGTGGCTTAAAGCACTGAGCTACTGAACATGCTGACCAAAAGGTCTCAGGTTTGAATCTGGGGAGCGGCATGAGCTCCCGCTGTTAGCCCCAGCTTCTGCCAAACTATCAGTTTGAAAACATGCAGATGTGAGTAGATCATAGGTACCACTCTGGGGAAGGTAACAGCGCCCCACGAAGTCATGCTGGCCACATGGAGGTGTCTATAGACAATGCTGGCTCTTCAGCTTAGAAATTGAGATTATCACCATCCTCCAGAGTTGGACATGACTGGACTTAATGTCAGGGGAAAACCTTTACCTTTACTATGATTTTATTAATATACATTGTTGGGGAGGTTGTGGATAGAATCTGGGAGGGGTTTTAAAATGCATTTTTATTGTATTTATTGTATTTTAACTATTTTTCATCGAACACATACAGTACACACAATGCCCCTATTGAAGCAGTTCCATTGCCTGCTGATAAGTTTCTGGTCCCAATTCAAAGTGCAGGTAAATACCTATAAAGCCCTAAATGGTTTGAGTCCTGCCTATTTTCATGATCGCATCTCCCCCTATGAGCTTGCACGGGCACTAAGATCTGCCAGGGAGGCCCTCCTCTCGGTCCCACCACCATCACAAGTATGGTTAGTGGGGACGAGGAGAGGGCCTTCTCGGTGGTGCCCCCCCCCCAGCTCTGGAACACCCTCCCCAGAGAGATTAGGCAAGCCCCCAAACTGTCCTCCTTCCATAGGGACCTGAAAACCTGGATGTTCAAATAAGCTTTTGAGAACACCTAGTCCCTAGTTGTTTTACGCAATAGTTAAGCAGCATTGCACTTCATCCCATGTCCTTGTTTCATGGTTACAACTTTGCACTTGTCCCATTCCCTTGTCCTGTTGTTTACAACTTGGCCACACTTACAGTAGCTTATTGCCATTGGTTATTGAGTGCCATTTTATTGAGTCTTAAGTTGTTTTTTTAATATGCTTTTATGACGGATCTCTGCTGCTCTCAGACACAAACTCGGCTGTGACGTACAATGTCGCTAAGTTCTGCACGGCTGCAATTAAAATTTGGTGGACAATGATTGAGGGTTAAAAAACCTAAGCTTCTCCTGGAATATAGATGGGAAATCAAATATAGACTAATATTTATAGGGTTGGATATCCCCCCCCCCTTCCCGGTGGCATCCTCACTATCTCTCTTTAGACTGCGTCGGATGATCTCGTTGGTTGAGTTAAGTTTTAATAACTTCTTGCATTGGTTTTTAGCTTAGATTTCAAAATTTGTTGGAGTTTGAAGTCTATAACGCTTTGGGTTTGATGTGAATGTACAGGACTGGGTCCCAATATTGTGATTTGGATTTGTATATACACTTTGTGCTGGTCATGGACTGTAATAAAGTTTTAATTGATTTATATGCTTTTATGTTTTATTCTATTGTATTTTACATTGTGTCTTATTTTATGGACTGTTTTTAGGCACCTTGTGCCATGTGTAAGCCGCCCTGAGTCCCTTCGGGAAGATGGTGGCAAGATACAAGAATAAAGTTATTATTATTATTATTATTATTATTATTATATTACTGTTAATGTTTTTTTCCCCCTTTGGTTTGTTTTAAACTGATTACAATGTGTGGCTATTAGCTACCTTGAGTCCCCTCAGGGAGAAAGCCGGGATACAAATAAAGTAAATTATTATTATTTCAAAAATGTTATTTTAGTAGACATAAAACAATATCGTAGTTTCATTCCCATATAAAGTCCATATGCCTAAATTACTGCAGTTGAAAGGGCATTTGTAACTAATACTTTTTACTGCATGGGACATTTAGAGTCTCTTGTCAGTGCACTGTTAAGTGGTGTGAGTTCCTTGTATGATTTTTACTACAGTTGGTTTTCTTTTTCTAAAGAATGGGCAGAATCTGTTTGCGCATTTTGGTGGAGCAATTTCAGGAAACTTTACAGCTTGATCATACACCATGTGATTTTGTGTGTCAAATCATTTATTGTTAAGAAAGAATGTTGACAATTCACCTTATGAAGTCTTTGTTATGCATTCTCCACTTGGGAGTTCTTGTCATTTGTTTTGTAGGAAAAGATGGTGTGACTCAATCTTAGAAGTCTCTGAAGATCATTAACAGTGCGCACACCCTCGCTTTGCCTTTGCATCAATCCACTAAGAGTTACAAGAATTGACATGAGAAATCCAGAACTGCTCTTGTTTTGTGAGAAAATAGGCTACAGCGTATTTTTTTTCTTCTTCTTCAGGGTTTGGTGATAGAACGGGTTGGACGCAGACCTCTTCTGATTGGCGGATTTAGCTTGATGGTTCTCTTCTTCATAATACTTACTGTGTGCATGACTCTACAGGTATGCAAGAATTTTCTGCTCTGTTTTCTTTGAAATATGAGACCACTCCTTTTTCGTACTCTCTACTAAGGTATGAACTTTAACATGTGACTACACATTTATATTCATGGGCTAACTATAAACAATTTCCACTGGCCAGTTTTTATTTCTCTTTTTGTTTATTAGACAGGAAACAACATACTACTTCTCCTTGACATTGTTTTTTGAAGCTTATTGCTAAAACAGTTAGGGGATAAAGTATTCTGGTCATTAAATAACCAAGAAACACAATAAACCCTGTGCCACAGCATCTCATTATTTAGATATAAATATACTTTATTTATATTCTGCTCTATCGCCCTGAGGGGACTTTCTGTAAAGACCTTCTGTATATATTTCAGGTTTCAATATTAATGTCAAAAATATGTAGTATGATTTTACATAGGATTTGTGCAACATTAGAACAGTAAAGACAAATATCTCTTAAGTAAAATAAACATTAAATATTAAATCACCAGAAAAAATAAAATAAGGTATAAACACTAAACTAATCTGGGAATCTACTATTGCAGATTACAGAATACATATATGGCAAACATTCAATGTTGTTATACAGTCAATAACAAAGACAGACAGTATATAGAAGAGGTAAAGGCTTCCCCCTATTCATCTCTGGCATCTGGAGGCTGTGCTCACTCTGGCCATGAGGAGATGCTGTTGTTCCATTTTCCATGCCTGTTTTTCATGGACGTCCTCCTGATCGAATTGTCAACATGTCTGCATGTCTGCCTTTTGCCTCCCCACCAAAGTGGTACCTATTGATCTATCCACATTACTGTTTTCAAACTGCTAGGTGGGCAGAAGCTAGGACTGATGGCAGAAGCTCACCCTGACCCACAGCTTGAACTGCCAACCTTCTGGTCAGCAAGATTTTCTGCAGCTGGCAGTTTAACCCGATGTACTACCACTGTACAAACTTGTCAAAATAGCAATCATTTTTAATTTGTAATATTTTTGGTCATTCATTTATGATTCCCAAGACCAATATGATACTGTATTTTTTTTCACCAACCCAAATTCTATGTTTTGAACTTGAATGTGCATGTCTGAAACATAGTTCTATTGCTAAATATCCCTTTTTTAAAAACCTAATATCATTTTAATGAAGTAATACTTTAAAGGAACCAACTCTCCCAGTCCTGTTTGTTTTTCTGAATATAACTTTACGTATTCCATTTCAAAAAGTGAGGCCTAATTATTTCTTTCGGGCCAAGAGCTTGACGTTCTGATTCAGAACTGACATTTGTTTTCTGAGTTGTTGTTTTTCAATGGTAAATACAATTCCGGAAACAGATGACAGAGCAAAAGGAAAGTCAGTTTAATGTCTACCTTGGTTATCTTCTGTTCATATACATTATTGTACACTTCCTTTTGTTCTGGAAGGCTTTTCTCAAATGGATGAAAGCTCAAATTCTGACAGGTTAGAAGAGCCTGCCTGGGTGAACGTTCAGCACATTGTATTTCTCCAGGCAAAGTCATGATCTCCATTCCTCACACAAAGGTTAAAATGTATTCCCATGATCACTAGAGTGGAAGCAAGAGTTATGTTGAGTCATGAGCAGACCTGAGTATAACTGACTCATCAATCCAAATTTGGATATAATAAGTTGGCTTATTTTGGATCCAAATCATGTTTCCAAGTAGCCCTAGTACTATCTACACCAGTTTCCAATGTTGTTCGTAGCCCTTTGAAACCAGCAAGGCTAAGGAATTAAGGTGGGTGCTAGCATCCTGTTAGGTAGTTACCATGCTAACATATGACCTTGCAACTGCTCTGGAGTCACATTTACAATGGTGTCACCCTTGCTGTGAATTCAAATGCCCCAAGACCAATAGCACTCTGTTTCATGGAACAGCCGATTGGCTTTTAACATGGGTATTCTCAGTTAGGAGAATAGCTTTTATATCATAGCTATGCCTCTGATGCAAGATCTTATGTCTTTGTCTTATGTCTATTATAACAGACTGTGTTTTTAATATAATTTTAGTTGCTCAGTTATAATTCGTGTTTATATGTTGGATTGTTTAAATTTTGTTAGTATGGATGTATTGTTGTTGTAGTCAGGCATTGAATGCTTGCCTTTTATGTTTGGAATCTGCCCTGAGTCCCTTCGGGGAGATAGAGTGGAATATAAATAAATTATTATTATTATTATTATTATTATTATTATTATTATTATTATCTCAGCAATGATCTGATAAATGCACGTTATGTGCTTCATTAATTACTTAAAACTTTTGCCCGGATGTAATTTCTGACTTCTTTGAAAGATCTCTCCCACTACTGCAGAACATTTTACTATTTGCCAATTTAAACATTTTTGCCAGAAACGTTGCACTACAGATTGTGAAATTCTGAAGTAAGTTTTGAATTGGTAGTTGATTCAAATGGAGCTGTTCCAGGACAAAGAATTAGAAATTCTGCCACATTAACAAGGAGTCATGTAGTAAGGATCTGTAGTGGTGTGATGGGTTAAACCATTGTGCTGCTGAACTGTTGACCTGAAGGTCGGCAGTTCGATCCGCGAGACGGGATGAGCTCCTGTCTGTCGGCTCCAGTTCATGCCAACCTATCAGTTCAAAAACAAGTAATGTGAGTAGATAAATAGGTACCACTTTGGTGGGAAAAGGCAAAGAGAAGCTCCGAGCAGTCTTACTGGCCACACGACTAAGAGGTGACAATGCAGGCTCCTTGACTTGAAAATGGAGGAAAGCACCTCCCTAGAGCCAGAGATGACCACCGCCTCCAGAAACTGGAAATGAAAGGAGAAGCCTCTGCCTTTGTTTGTGTTTGTGTGTCTCATTGTATACCATGGTAACGGCATTGAATGTTTGCCTATGTATGTAAATACTGTAATCTGCTCTGAATCCCCTAGGAAAGAAGGGCAGAATATAAATAAAGTATATTATTTATTATTATTATTATTATTATTATTATTATTATTATTATTAGGTAACAAGATTCATTTATCATAAGTATTTGTGGATTACAGCCTAACCAACCAGAGCAACATATTAATATAGCCCCTTCTGTAAACTGAACAAATATTCAGTAGGAAAGAAGGGAAAGGGTTTACTTCAACAAAAGTGGATATGATTTTGAATGGGAAATTGTATTATTCTTCCTCCACATATATATAATGAAATGAAGGATTTGTATTTATTCCCAATTCATATTTACTGTAAAGTAAATTCTGATATAATATAATGATTTTTAGGGCTAAAGATGATCTGAACAGACTGTGGATGGGTTTCAGTACAATGCCACAATAATTATGAGGCCAGATGTAGAAGACCTGGTCAAAGACAAAGTGTTTTGCAGAAAAAACTGCAAAAGACAGTCTGGTGAAGAGGTAAACTGTTGGAGGCAAAGTATGTCTTCCTCCAATGAGTTGCTTAATTTGAAGAATAAAGTCTGGAGACAAATTACAGAGGTCAAACTAGACTACAGATGTTTTCCCAAGTCACCAAGTACCAAAATCACACTAATTGTAGCTTTGGCCACTGTTATGGAAGGTATAGCAATGTAGTGAAGACTGGATTGGCAATTCCTTCAACCAGAAAGCTTTCTCAGTGGGGCAGGGAATCCAGAGGCCCACTGTTGACAATCTGTTGACAGACTTCCTTGTACAGATGTCTGATGTCATAATCTATATAAGCAGATTTTTACAGCTTTTTTTACAGAGGAAGTTGTGGGTTCAAGCTGTAAAGCCTTATGATATAGATTGAGTTTATTAGCTAGCAAATAATATTATTATTGACATTGTCTAAATGCATTAGTGAGTACACACACACCGTCCTGAACATACATGCATATATATATATATATATATATATATATATATATATATATATATATATCTGCACTAGCACAGCTAATGTCCTAAAAAATCATATCCCTTCACTACGGTGAATGAGACATCATTATAGCCACGAGGTTCATCTTTTTATATGCACCCATCTGTCCTTTTTGCAACTAATGATTATAGACTGCTTGAAACTGGTGCTGATGTTTGCATTTACTATAAGCAGTATATAGTATGCACATTCCAAATTAATACTGTCAATAATGCCATTTTTATTTTATTTTTTAGGATCAGGCTGTTTGGCTTCGATACCTCAGCATAGTCTGCATTCTTGCAATAATTGCATCATTTTGCATTGGACCAGGTAATTATTTTTCCCAAGAATGTGTTTCTTAAGTGAGTAAATCAGTGTTGGTAAATATATTTCTGTATAGCTGTATAACAAAAGGAAAAGGTTTTTTTTAAAAAAAAATCATGCTCATTATGGAACATTGATTTTTTCCTCCCTTGCATCTTTAGCCGGAGACCAGCTCAAAGGCTGGATCTATACTGCTCTATATCCTAGGATCTGATCCCAGATTATCTTCTTATCCCAGATTATCTGGCAGTGTAGACTCATATAATCCAGTTCTAGGCAGATAATCTGGATCAGATCCTGGGATATAGGGCAGTGTAGATCTAGCCAAAGTCAGACACACTTTAGTTTCCTCGATTTCGGTAGATCTTGAACACATCTATTTTTCTTCTCCATTTGTGCTTTTGCACAAAATCCACTGGAGTTAATGATTTCTACATTCTGTAGAGAATGGAGTAAAAAATATATAATCAGAGTAGTTCTCTTGCACAGCTAATTTGTTAATTCTGCATGAATTGGGTGCTTTCTTTGCGAAATATAGTCTTTGAGGGCTAATCCACATAAATATCACAGATATTTATTTTCCGGAGCTGCAAATGATCCGTCTGGTTTTGAAATTTTGTATCTACTAAATCAATTCATATTCATTTTTATACAGGTTTCCATTGTTCTTATGACATGTGGTCTCCAGTCTTTTAGCATTCTTTCAATTGTGTTGGTTGAGTACATTTTCAACCTTCTCACCCACCCCCTTTTTGCAGGGGGTCACCAAAAAACTACTCTTGGTGACCCTGAATGACATAGGGTAATCATACATCATTATTCATGCTTCTTGGGGCTATTCAGAACATTAGGGGGTCCTTCGATGAAAGAAAGAAAACAAAGGGACCATGGAAGTTCAGTCATTTTCTCAAGTCTTTGTGAGGAGTGGGAACACACAGTCTCTGCCAGTATTATTTATTATTATTTACTTTATTTATGGGTTGCTATGAGTTTTTCAGACCGTATAGCCATGTTTCAGCAGGATTCTCTCCTAACGTTTTGCCTATATTTGTGGCTGGCATCTTCAGAGGTTCCATCTTCAGAGAACCTCTGAAGATGCCAGCCACAGATGCAGGCCAAACTTTGGGAGAGAATCCAGATGGAACATGGCCATACAGCCTGAAAACGCACAGCAACCCAGTGATTCCAGCCATGAAAGCCTTCTACAATACTTTCTTTACACCCTACCTCCCCCTCCCCACCGCCCCCAGGGACTCAATCTACAAATGGTTGGTTGCCATCACAACAAACACTAAGCTAAGTAGCACAAGTGCTGAGAAACCTAGATCATGAATTGCAAAGATGTACTTCCGGACACTGGCTAGAATAACAATGCATTTCAGGGCCAGTGAGCATTAGTGTGCAGTGTACAATGTATGAAGTGCATCAATATATGTTTCACATTGATGTGTCAGTGTGCATCAGTGCACAATGTACACTTGTGTGCATTATACAGTTTGCTGGCTCTGCAATGTAACTTACTCAAGATAAATCTTATGAAATTGCTCAGTTCTAAGTTTTGCTTACACTTATGTAGACATATGACCCGGACAGGATTCCAACCAGAGATTTTAAAGGCAGGAGTAGCCATGAGGTTTCAGGTACAACTAGAGCAGTGGTTCTCAACCTGAGGGTCCCCAGATGTTTTGGCCTTCAACTCCTAGAAATCCTAACAGCTGATAAACTGGCTGGGATTTCTGGGAATTGTAGGGGAAAATGCCTGGGGACCCACAGGCTGAGAACCACTGAACTAGAGTGATAGTCACCGCATTTGGATTTGCCCATGGCTGTTACAATCTACTGCGACTGCTCTTCTGTAATGTGTTTCTTTATGTAATCCAGCACTTACTAAATCTGTCCTAATAGCAAGACCTTGCCTCACTTCTGCCAAGCTGACGTTCCAAAAAAAGATGAGCCCCTCTGGTTCTGTTCCCATCAAACAGTCTGTCCAAAGGTCAAGCTTAGCTTGTGGTATTTTAGAAATTATATATAGTGAGAATTTTTGTTCTCGGAGAGTAATGTCACCCACCAACCCACAGGCAACTGATAGAGAAACTGGGAGGTCATCATGAGACATTTCTCTTATGACTCCTGTTTATGTCTTTTTGGTGCTATGCTTTTGTGTATGTCTGGAACTTTGAACTTTCTCTCTGTGTGGGTTCAAGTCTCCTGTCAATTTATGGTGACCGCATGTGTTTCATAGGATTTTCTTAGGTAATCATCTATTAGAGATTAGGCTTGGGCACAAATCAGTTTGAATGAAAATGATTTGTAATATTTGGTGGTCGGTTTCATATAATCTCCAAAAACAAAATGTGGAGGAGGTAGCCGAAAAACTCAGCAAAATGGATTAAGAGAGCCACATTTTATTGGGTCTTGGAGAGGAAGAAGTTAAGTCTGCAATATTCCTGAGGTAGGGATGTGCTGCGCGACTCCTGGAGAAGATGGGATAATTGCAGCGTCTTTTCTCCCTCCCCGGCAGAAGCAGCATCCATCTCTTTTCCTTTGGGAAGTTCCCTAGGCTCCTCCTCCAGAGAGGGCCTTGCTGGGAACTCACTTTCCCAGCAGCACTTGCATGGAACGAGCATTGAAAAGTCTCTAAGTTCCTATCAGAACATGATGGGAGTTGAAGGTTTTCTCTCTCATTCTCTTTTAGCTAATAAAAGGCCTGGTTGTGTCCATGCTCTGATTGGCTGAGACTGGAAACAACTGGTGACTACAATTCCCAAAACCCTCTCTTGCAGTTTGTCTTATTTTTAAAAAAATGTTATAGTTAAAACTTAAAATACTTTAAAAATCAGTAGATAAGTGAATTGCTTTGAAACTTAGCAGGCCAGCAGATATGAACGGGGTCTAAAACCAAGGTAGGTTTCATGCACATAGGCCTTAAAATGACTGAGGATTGAGCCTTTAAAGTTTCCCATTGTTGCCAATGGACTGAATCTTTGCTGAATGAAAACAGCAACACCCCTCCCAATTTGAGTAACTTCCCAGTAAACAGAATGAGGGTTCAGCTGACAATGGACCCTGAAACAGCATGACTTTTGGCCAAATTGCACACTTCTATCAGAGATGGTTTTGCCCATTTTTTTTCCTTCTGAAATATAGCCCACACCAACTGGTGGTCTCCCATTCTAGTACTAACCAGGACTGACCCCGCATGGCTGCCAAGATCAGAGGGAATATAATGCCTTTAGAGGGTATTTGGTCCAGCATGACTTTGAATCACCTATAAATAAATCACACACAAATATATATTATATATTAAAGAAATTGTTGCACTAGATATCAGTTGGTATTTTATTTTATTTAGATATCTTATGCACATGGTTGATTGAAGCCCTAGAATATTTCTGGTAATTCTCAAATTGTTGGGGGGGGGGGGTTGTCCTTATTAATAAATTTGTGTCAAGACTTTGTGCTTATTCATTAAGCAAAATATTCTTCAAAATAAATGTTTTGAAAATGATGGTTTTTGCTGTACATTTGTTACATCAAAAATGTTACCATTCTTGTCTGTGAACTAAATGGATCATATGGATACTGAGTTATTTCCATGAGCAAAAACATTTATATTTTTGGGTTGCTGTGAGTATTCCAGGCTGTATGGTCATGTTCCAATAGCAGAGTCTCCTGGCATTTGACTCACATCTATGGCAGGCATCCTTGGTGGAGCCCCTGATGGCAGAATGGGTTAAACCTTTGCTCTGGCAGGACTGAAGACCGACAGGTCGCAGGTTTGAATCCAGGGAGAGCACGAAGGAGCTCCCTCTATCAGCTCCAGCTCCCCATTGCATGGACACGAGGGAAGCTTCCTATAAGATGGTCAAACATCCTGGCATCCCCTGGGCAACGTCCTTGAGGACAGCCAATTCTCTCACACCAGAAGCAACACAGTTTCTCAAGTCGCTCCTGACACGAAGAGAAAAATCCTCAGAGGTTGCAAGGGCTGTTGGAAACTAGGCAAGTGGGGTTTATATATCTGTGGAATGTCTAGGGTGGGAGAAAGAACTCTTGCCTGTTTGAGGCAAGTGTAAATGTTACAATTGGCCAGTTTGATTAGCATTGAATAGCCTTGCAACTTTAAAGCTTGGCTGCTTCCTGCCTGGGGGGGAATCCTTTGTTGGGAGGTATTAGCTGGCCCTAATTGTTTCCTGTCTAGGAGGCACTGCAGACTAATTCAACCAGAGAAGTCAGCCATAGCAGACTACTTGATGAACCAACCTGGACACAGCATATTATTTGAGAACACAGAAATGCTGGACCACTCTCACAACCACCAGGTCAGACTACACAGAGAAAACATTGAAATCCACAAGCATGTGGACAATTTCAACAGAAAGGAGAAAACAATGCAAATGAACAAAACTTGGCTACCAGTATTTTAAAAAAACATCTAAAATCAGGACAGTAAATAAAGAACAACACTCAGAAAACAGGGAAACAATCAGGACCAGCTAATATGGATGCCTGCCATAGATGTGGGTAAAATGTTAGGAGAGAATGCTTATGGAACATGGCCATAGAGCCTGGAAAACTCACAGCAACCGAGTGATTCCAGCCATGAAACATTAATATTTTTGGTTGCATATTCAAATCTCTGTTATTTATAAAGATGTTTCAGTGAATGAGTGCTCTTTGTTTTAATGTATATACAATTACGCTTAATGGCTTTTAAAGATGAACAGAACAGTAAACATTTCAAAAATATTCTATTTGCATTTTCTATTTTTATGGTTTGATGGTTTAGGTTTAGGCTTAAAGCTACAACCAAAGATTCTTATTAGTTTTGGTGTGATTCTCTTTCCTCAAAGGATTGGTTTGTTTTCTCTATTTTAGTTAGGTCAGTAAGGAAAAAGACTGTACAGCTGAGTATAGTCAGCCTGTCAGATGTGTCCGATGCATGTATGAATGTATTTTAACACTTATAAGAGTTGCAGGATAGCTTTCAAGTGTTGCTTTTGTTAATCATTATCAAAGAAGAATGTGTTTGCACTGTAATGCGTGCATAGAGCTTCCAAGATTGAATGATCACGTCCGGATCATTTTATTAAACGGAAGATGTTGTTTGGCAGGTGATGAGTTAATATCACCTATCCTTATAATCTACATTGTAAAGGTTTTAAGATATATCAGGAACTCATGAAATTGCTGTGGCAACTCTCACTGCTTGATTTTTAACAGAAAAGAAATACTACTAAAGTAGCAGGGTGGGTGGCTGTAGGTGGGTGTAAAATTCATAAAGAAAGGAATAGCTATAAACATTTTCTCATATTCTAGGATATTATATGCTAAATTCCTCTTTACCTCTGAGCAAAACAGAAGTTTGAGTTCAAAATTTGTAGTGGAGGAAAAGTTATTCTGAAATTTGGGGGTTACTTCAAGAAACTTCTTGTAATCTATTCTTCCTTGATGTTGAAATATGGCAGTACAAACAGCTCATCTATATAAATAAAAATGTAATGTTTGTTTGTGGGATTAACAGAACTCAAAAACCACTGGACGAATTGACACCAAATTTGGACACAAGACACCTACTAGGCCAACGAGTGACCATCACTAAAAAAATTGATTTTGTCATTTGGGAGTTGTAGTTGCTGGGATTTACAGTTAACCTACAATCAAAGAGCATTCTGAACTCCACCAACGATGGAATTGAACCAAACTTGGCACACAGAACTCCCATGACCAACAGAAAATAATGGAAGGGTTTGGTGGGCATTGACCTTGAGTTTTGGAGTTGTAGTTGACTTACATCCAGAGAGCACTGTGGACTCAAACAATGATAGATCTGGACCAAACTTGGCACAAATACTCAGTATGCCCAAATATGAACACTGGTGAAGTTTGGGGAAAATGGACCTTGACATTTAGGAGTTGTCGTTGCTGGGATTTATAGTTCACCTATACTCAAAGAGCATTCTGAATCGCACCAATGATAGAATTGGGCCAAACTTCACACACAGAACCCGCATGTCTTGAAGGGACTTGCTGGCACAAGCCTCCCTCCAGCCTCACTTGCTCTCCCTCACCCGCACTGCGCACCATGCTGCCATGCGCCAAGCACACCTGCTCTCCCCTTCCCACCTGAAATCTTAGAAACAGACTTCCTCTTGGATGAGAGGCTGACTGAGAGGCCAGCCAATCACAGTGAAGGAGGGCTTTTGGTGGAGGATTCACCCTCTGTTTCCAAAGAGGAAGAGAAGGACAGGTGGAGATCAGCCTTTTCTGCTGTGCTGTCACACGCTGGGCCTATAGCAGTTGGCTTTTGAACAGGATGTGCTCTTTGTGCCCAGCGGGAAGCCGGGGTGCCTTGACTGAGAGACCCTAAGGATTTTCCTATACAAAAGTCTTTAGAAGCTTGAAAGGTTTAACAAAGTCCTTTATTATTGCTTGAGTCTTCAACAAACAATCAAATACTTCTTAGATCTTCAACAAATTAAACAAATGCTTCAAGGCTTTGAATCAACTGGTGGGCTCCTTGCTTGGAGAACTATTTCTTTCTTTAACAAGGAAAACCCTTTTTGACCTCTCCTGGGCAATCTGTTTTAGGCTTTGCTGGTGTGAGCCCTACTCCTGGCTCCAATTGCTTCTGGTTACCCGAGTAGATCTACCAGTCAAGGCTTTGTAGATTTTCCAGCTGGAGTCCTTTTGGATTTTCTCCACGAATGATGTGGATCTGTATCTTTAACCCCAACAAGGGTTGTGCTGTAAACTGTTTTCCTTAGAAGCTTTAGGGCTGTTTCCCCCGGATGTTGTGAGAAACGAAGCTTCTCTACAGGTGGGAAAAGCTCACGTCCTGTAACTGGGCTTCTAAACTGAAAGACTGCCTGAAGTCTTTCTTTTCCCTCCCAGAGCCCTGGGGGAAAGGGCAGAACTAAAGAACATAATGATGATTGATGGGTCATTGGCCCTATAATTGCAGAGCAAGGGAAACCACCTTATTGCAAAATGCATGGAACCTTGGAATACATACAAACACTCAATAGAAAGAAAATGAAGTAGGAGCTCCTGGTACAGCTGTACCAGCACATCTGCCATAGGGATTTCTAAGATCATCAGAAATATGTGTTTTCTGATGGACTATGGTGACCCTTCCCTTGTGACCCCCCCCCCCAGGAGTCCCAACCCCCAGATTAATACTGCCCTCCCCCAATATTGGGCTGGATAGGGTGCTTTCTTAACCCATTGTTGACCCCCAGATGCCTTAGATGTACTAGTCACACAGATGTACTACAGTGCTATTCTGGGTTAAGAGGAGAGAGAAATATCAACCAGTAGCCTCTGCAAGGAGCACTGTTATCACACATATTAGTAATAATTTTAAAAAGGCAAGGAAGAGGAATTGCTATCATTAAAATCAAGGGGGACTCATGAAAAATGGTAAAATTGGCCTTTATTTTTATACCTGTAGATAGGATGCTAAATTGGAGCTATTCACTTTGGCCCTCATTCATGATGAAACATGATTTGGGTGTTCCGTAGATGCATACAATTCTGGAGCTATTCCCTTGCTTTTTAATTGTCTTACTTAATTGCCTAATTAATTTTGATCTTATGGGTTTATGTTTTGTTAGTCATTCAGAATGCCCTTTTGATGGTGAAATATACGCAAGATGCTTTCACAGTTTGAGTTCCAATTCTTCCTAAAATATTTTAGTGACAGAAATTAGAGGTGGTGAGCCAAAATAAGGGATGTGGTCTTTCTGATGACAAAGGCATTTTTTTTTTTTTTTACAAAATTAATTCCTGACTCCTTTTTTGCAGGCGGGATCCCATTTGTCCTCACCGGGGAGTTCTTCCAACAGTCGCAAAGGCCAGCTGCATTTATGATTGCTGGAATAATCAACTGGCTCTCCAACTTTATAGTTGGACTTGTTTTCCCTTTCATTCAGGTACGAGTTCTGAATCATATAAGCTATATGAATGCTAAAATAGTGAAAACAGAAATTGGTAAAATAAGGCACACAATGACATGAAATAATATGTATTAATTGATAGTAGGCTTGTGCATTTTGGGTGAATTGCTATCCATTTCTGCTTGCCGGATACCAGAACCCCCCATATCCGTTTTCCAGCACCACCCAAAATGGGCACCCTGCCGAACTGGTGTTTTTGTTCAACATTTAAAAAAACGGTTATTTTCAGCACATTGGCATCAATGGGAAACTTATGAGGCTCTCCTTTCCCCTGGGAGCTTTTCCTTTCTTCCCTTCAAGGGAGCCTGGGTGTCAGCAATGGGTTAAGAAAGCACCCTATCCAGCCCAATATTGGGGGGGGGGGGCTTCCCACAGGATCCCCTTTCATATCCTTCATTAAGACCGGGATTTAAAAAAACATTAGCATTACCACTCTTAAGTTCTGTCTTTCTCCTTCTGTTTGTAAAGGAGGAAACTGGGTTTACTGCTTCCTAAAGCTGTTCTACTCTAGAGGAGAGGCAGGCCACGCTTTCTTCTCTCCCAGCACCAGCAGCTTTCCAAGACATTTTAAGGAGGTCCAGGGAAGGAAGAGCGATGATCAGGCTATCCCCCCCGGGCTACCTTAAAAATCCCCTCACTTGCCTGCAATCTCCTTTCTGCTTCAGTTCAATACTTCCTTAAAACTGTTTCTACTTTCTACTCTAGAGGAGAGGTAGGCATCTCTTTTTGTTTGCTGGGATTGCTATTAATAATAATAATCTTTTAGAAGTATTTTCTGAAGGAGAGGAAAGGAAGAAGAAAAAAGCTGCCGAATAGGGGAGGAGGATCGGCTCCTGCTTGCTTTCGTGTTGGGCAAGTTTTTGTACCGGGAGGGCCCTTACTATTATAGGCTCCCAAAGTATTGAAGGTACCGAAGGAAACAGGAAACAGAGGAAACTAAATATGCACACAACCCTCACCTATGCATTTTAACTGTAAACATTTAGATTACAATGAACTTCCACATAAGGTGAATTAAAGTGTTCAAGTTTATTAAACAGAAGCAAGTTCCACTATGAAAAGGCAAGTTTTATACATTGGATATAGAAGTTAGAATTAACTTATTAAGTTATTGATTCCTCGATTTTTCTAGTGATTTCACTATGCTTTCTAGATTTCCAAAATAATACTGAAATCTAAAATGTGCTTTAATGATTCTGATTGCTATTATTAACTGGGCACCTCACTTTTTCACATAGAGTAAAACACAAAAGCCTGCTGCCTCAGGAAAATAAGTAGAATGGGGGGGAAATGGCTAACACGTCTCTCTGGTTATGCCAGTGGTTCCCAACCTTTTTTTTTAACAGGGACCACTTGACCAGGGACCATTTTGATCAGGGACCACTCTCCAACATTAATACCAAAAGATTTACAAATCAGTTTTGGGTCAATTTTAGATTCAGTTTGGGGTGCTGATTCAGAAAATTGCATTGGATAGATCACATCAGCTCTAGTTTTTGATACAGAATATATGCCATGGTCAGCGACAGGGAAGGAGTGGCAGGCAGCGCAAAAGGAGTGCAAATAAAATAAATAAAATTAAAAAAATAAAAAGGAAGGAGGCTCACGGACCAGATTTTCATCCTCGCGGCCCACTTGTGATCCGCGGCCCACAGGTTAAGAACCACTGGGTTACGCAGACTCATTTGTGTGATTTCTTTGAGAAAACAAAGGTAGAAGGGAGAAAGAAGGAATAAAGGTTAGATAAATGGAGTTGTGAAACAGAATGGCTAAGTTTGGGAAAGAAGGGGAAAATAATTTTTTAAAGGAGACTGTCTAGTGCAGGGGTCCTCAAACTTTTTAAACAGAGGTCCAGATCACAGTCCCTCAAACTGTTGGAGGGCCGGATTATAATTTGAAAAAAAAAACATGAATAAATTTCTATGCACATTGCACCTATCTTATTTGTAGTGCAAAAAATACTTAAACAATACAATAATTAAAATGAAGAACAATTTTAACAAATATAAACTTATTAGTATTTCAATGGGAAGTGTGGACCTGCTTTTGGCTGATGAGATAGGATTGTTGTTGTTGTTTGTTGTTGTGTGCTTTCAAGTCGTTTCGGACTTAGGTTGACCCTGAGCAAGGGCCGGGTAAATGACCTTCGAGGGCCGTATCCAGTCCCCGGGCCATAGTTTGAGGACCCCTGGTCTAGTGTAATATTCTAGTATCATTTGGGACAGAGTGCAATGAACCTCTTTACTGAATCCATTTAGGGGGATAACTAAGTGGAAAGTTTTCCTTAAACATACCCGCAATTTTCTTTCTTTTATATCTTCTTGCCCCCTTCTGTTTTTAATCCATCCTTCCCTCTTATTCAAGGACCTTTCAATATATTAACCCAAGTTGTATTCAACATGTCCTTGAGAAGAGGAGGAGAAATATAAGAAAGCCTTTTCCCCATGTCCTTGTTTCCACTAATGTGGTACTTCTTGCAAACAAATACGTAGTCTTCCCGTTTATGCTAGGATGACAACTGATTTAATGAAGCCTGACAGCACATTCCAGGGACTCTCAGGTCTCAGGAAATGGTGAATGTTACATTTCCTTGGTATCCTTAAAGGTATATATGCCCAGGGGAGTAAATCATGTTACTCATTTTATAACGGTAGCACTATTCTTGGAGGAAAGACTGGTATGACCCTGATACGTGTGGGCAGCAAAGAAACTAACTGAATAAAAAGCTAAGATTCTCAGAGATGTCAGTTCTAAAGAAAATGTTTGGAAATTTGGTTTGTAATAGGCTTCAGACTTCCATGGTTACCTGGCAAAGTGAGATCACTAATTCAGTAGTAGACATCCTTACTCACCTGACATGTGGTAAAGGAAATGTCACCATGAACAAGCTGTGAGAAATGCTGTTTCCCCAACAAACTGTGAGATGGGTTCAATCTATTATAATTACATTTCAACATGAATACCAGCAAGGGCTTCTGTTCTGTAGTCTGCTGAGTATACTGGATGCCGCACAATTCAAAGGAGGGTATTTCAAAGGAGGGTATTTAAAGCCCTAAACGGTTCTGGCCCAACTTATCTATCCGAACGTATCTCAGCCTATCAGCCCACCAGGACCCTAAGATCTTCTGGAGAGTCCCTGCTCTCTATCCCGCCGGCTTCACAAGTGCGGCTGGCGGGAACGAGAGACAGGGCCTTTTCTGTGGTGGCCCCTCGGCTTTGGAACACCCTCCCTATAGAGGTACGATCAGCCTCCTCGCTGATGGTGTTTCGGAAGAGATTGAAAACATGGTTGTTTAAACAAGCATTCGGTTAATCCGTTGCAATCGAATGTTGATGACTAAAGGACTGGTAATCATGGACGACGAATTTTGGATTGTGATTTTAGTTACGAGATGCATGGGACTATTATTGGTGGCCCAATAATTTGTATTGTATATGTGTTTTATGTTTTTAAATTGAATACTGTTTTTAATTGTTGTAAACCGCAATGAGTCGCCGACTTAGGCTGAGATATTAGCGGTATACAAGCGTATAAATAAATAAATAAATAAATAAATAAATAAATAAATTTCTCATTGTTTAATATGGCTGATATGCAAGTGGCAACCCTCTTCCTGGTTTGGAAAGAAAAGCGTTAAGCAGTTATTAGCAGTAAGAAACTGCCTAACAGTAGGAACAGAGTGTTAATACAAAAGATAACATCCAGGGTTAAAATGCACCCCATGCTCACAGTGGATATTTGGGAGTATTTAAAGGCAACACAGTGCTGTATTTTTTGCAGAAGCTGTTTTTGATTCCAGGGGGATCGGTGGTGGTAGAGCTCTAAATTTGTTGGAAATATTCTCCACATAGTACATGTAGGGGAGCATAAGCAGCATATAGGACACGCTTTGCCCACTTTTATTTTGCTTGCATTAAACAATTTCCATGTTTCTAGACAGCCAGCAAAAAGAGAACTTGGACTTCCCTTGTCATAATGTGTGAAATGGTTCCTAAGCTAATCACTGTCTGTATAATTTAAAATTTAACTCACTTGTTAAAAACCCTTTAGTTCATAAAGTTGGTCCTTGGGTGGTTTGCTCTAACACAAATGTGCAGGGAAATATTTTGAAAAGGGCTAGGTTTTAGCACTGCCAACTGGAGTAAATCTTGCCAACTGAAAAATTGGAAGTTTGAAGCCCAGGTTAGGGTGAGCTCCTGGCCTTTAGCCCAGCTTCTGCCTACCTAGCAGTTTCAAAAACAGCAATGTGAGTAGATAAATAGGTACTGCTTAAGTGGGGACATACTTAAGGCACCCATAAGGAAATGTCAGAAAAATGCTAGTGATTCGATCAAGGAGAAAGTTTACAAACAAAGCTTTTTGGCAGGGGAAGTGGAGCGACAGCACACACACACCAGTGGCTGGAACCAAGCACAGCCTACAAGATGCCGAAGATGGGAAAGCCTATCTGTACCTCTATCTATGTACAGTTGTCTGCTCTGTCAGTGTATAATGGCATTGAATGTTTGTGTATGTGTTTTGTCATCTGCTCTGAGTCCCCTTTGGGTGAGAAGGGCGGAATATAATACTATAAATAAATAAATAAATAAATACTTTTGCACATGCTTTACCTACAGTATAGTTAATGTGTATTAGGGCTTAATCTTATTTTGATTTAATTAATTTAATCTAATTTATTAGTATCACAGCTTCAACACATATATTCAAAGGCCTGATCTCTAGCTGTGGCTCTTTATTCTCAAGAGAGAGGATAATACTACAATTGGCCACGCCAAATAAAGCAGATGGAGCTTGCTACCCAGGTGCATCTAAAGGGGCAGAAGTCCTAGATTCCTGTAATACGTTTTTATGTCTCAAATTGAGGTCTGTTTCTATGATGGATAATGTGGTACATTTTTTGTTTCCTTTGTGTTTTCAGGAAGGTTTGCAGTCCTACTGTTTCCTTGTGTTTGCTGCTGTCTGTGTTGCTGGAGCCATTTACCTTTTCTTCGTCCTACCCGAGACAAAAAACAAGACGCTTGCTGAAATCAACCAGGCATTTACCAAGAAAAAAGTTCCATTAGAAACTCGTGAAATGGATCAGTTTGAAGCCAAGAAAAAACCCCATGGAGAGCAAGAACTCAATTTTTCTTCTACACTAGAGAATGGAGAAGTCAAAAATCGAATTGTCTAAAATCCAATTTTTAAAACATTTTTTTCCATCATATACCTTGATAACTTTCAGTCTTTCAACCTAAATATTGTTACCATCAGCGTGGTTGCAAGGGAAACTGTTGGGCCTGAATTTAACCTGGGTGGGTATATTATAAGATGAAGAGTGACATACAATTCTAGCTCTCAGACATGCTGCTCAATGATTGATTTTTATACAAATGCAAATTTCAAATGGATCATTGTTCGAGGTGGATAAGGAGGAAATGGTCTGGCCAACCCAGCATTTCAAAGGGGATTTTGAAACCATATTTTGTCTGGTAGGAATGCCATTTCCATTCCGTAATGACCCAAACTCATATTTTCTTGGAGTTTATCACTGAAATTCTTCATCACTCCTATGGCTGGCCTTGGTATCCCAGGCCAATTGACTTTCTTAAATGAATAATGCTTACTAGCATTTTTTTGTTGTTGTTTGGCTTTTCTTTTCTTTTCTTTTTTGTAAACTGGAAGTTATCAGAATTGGTTGTGCCACCGAAGTGACCGAAGAGCCCTCTTCAACCAAAGCTTGGCTTTCTTCATCTCACTGGGGTTCACAGGAGAAATCTTATCTGTAACCAGCAGCTTCATATGTTGCAAGCAATCCAGTTCAAGAAAGAATGTGCCTTTTGAACTGATCTATCCAGTGGGTTGGACCACTGTAACTCTCACAGAAGAGGCTTTGCATTTCTGAAACTCTGCCATGTGCTTCTGTTGTGAGAAAAGTGACTTATTCTGCGCTGATGCTGCACAAACCGATGAACAGCTCCTTATATCCTTGGATTTTTGTTTTCTAGGAATTAAAGGAGGAACTATTCCATATTGTATAAATCATATATACTACAAATTTCTCAGATTCAAAGGCCTTCTGCAAGAATTTTTTTTTAAATCTCAGGGTTTACCAGATTTTCATCTGTTCCTTTTCAAATTAAATCAGGTCAAATGAAATGAAATTAATGTTTTAGGAATGTTTTCCTAAGCAAATCTGAATCAATTTATGTCTTCTTTATATTTCAGAATATTTTAATGTAGTGGCAGCTATTTTGTAAATATAATTCAGATATTCTTTATGCATTTTGAAATCTAACCATGGACATAATGTGGCATGTACTTCAGAATGAGGCAGGGCAGTTTTGAGACTGCAATCTGTTTATGGTGAGAGTACCATTTGTTTGGTTGGTGACAGTTTCTCAACTGAAGTGTTGGTTTATATCATTTTCAATTGGTTTGCTTAATGGATTTTAATGAATCATTAAAAGTCAAATATCCAAGAAGTCCAGCATTTCAGAATCCAGATGCTCTATTGGAGCACTCCAGTACAGTAAATTCTTGGCCTGCTGCTAGCCATAAATAGGATTGATCATGTAGGGGTGCATCTATGCTGTAGAATGAATGCAGTTTGAAACTGCTTTAATTGTCATGATTCAATACTGGGGAATCATGAGAGGTGTAGTTTTGCAAGGTCTTTAGCCTTCTCTGCCAAAGAGTACTGTTGCCTCATCCAACTACAAATGATTCTGTAGCAGTGGAAGTTGAATCCAACTGCATTAGTTCTACAGTGTAGATACAATCAAAGAAGTGATTTATCTCTGGTGTGTGAATGGGCAGCTTGTGGCCCTCCAAAGTTGAACTATAATTCCCATTAGCCCTGTCCAGATGGTGGCATGGATCTCAAGTTGAACCCTTTTCTGCTTTAGCCAACGTGTAAGAGAGAGATGGGAGATTTTTTTTTTGTGACTTGGTGTGTGAGAATTAGCCGTCTGCAAGGACGTTGCCCAGGGGACGCCTCCCCATCCTGTGGGAGGCTTCTTTCATGTCCCCGTATAAGAAGCTGGAGCTGACAGATGGGAGCTCCCCCCATTCCCCAGATTTGAACTGCTGTCCTTTTGGTCAGCATGGGTAATGCTCTTGCATCAAATTAGTATTCTTGGCTTATTTCAATCAAGCAGAGAATAACAGTAAGAGATCAGCACTGTCTAAATATGGCTGATTATTTGGAACTGTGATGTGGTTTATTTATTTTTTCTGTAATCCTTCCATTATTTTTCAATTGCTTTTTAAAGGTATTATACTGAACTTGATCATTTCCTTTAGTTTGTATTGCTTGAGCTTTGGAAGCTAAAAATCGTCCCAGTATATATTTGCCTTTGGACCACAATTGGGGAAGTGCAATCTGATCAATGAATATCTTTAGATCCATCTAAGACAGTGGAGCTTTTTAATCTCCTTCAGAGTTATGTTAAATGATAACTGCAATGGAGCAGGCACTGAGTAATGTGTAAACCCTGGTTAAAACCAGTGTGCATCATCCCTTCCAGCTTTATAAAGACTAACAGGAGTGTTTTCCCAAGCAAAAATAAAAAAATAAAATAGGGATGCCAGATAAGGATTCACTATAGATCCTGTAAACATCCATGGTTTTGCACTCCTGCTGGCCATGGCCCTTTAGCATCCATTGAAGCCTCCAATGTTGGAACAGTGGTGGTGGTGGTAGTGTCTGAAAGACCATCATTTCCCTCAGTATTGGGATGCTTCTGCTTTGACTTCCCAGTGAGCCATATTCTCTTCCTTTATATTTCCCTAGCTAGAGCTGACCAGGCACCGTCCAAATGTCTGTCAAGATAATTAAAGGAGATAGGGAACTAGAGGAGAGAAATAAATGAATTGGGTCCCATGATTCATGCTTGGAGGCCGAGAACCTCATGGGTTTCCAATAATAACCATTAATTTGGCAGTTAATTTTGTTCCTATCAAAGCTTTTAATTTTAGTTAATATAACATTTTTTTAAAAAAAAATTAAAGGTATGCTGGCCTAGATTTAAGTTTTACTAATCTCAGGAAGCAAAGTAATTAATTTACATGGGTACATACAGGAGTGTACCATTTGCATTTGGATGTAGGTGATGGCATTTCCTCTGTCCCCATGGATCTTAATCATAAAGTCCACTGTTCTAGGAAAGGTTAGGAAAAGGGGCTTTAAAATATTAATTAGTTCAAAAGGAAGCAGAGTCATGGCAGACTCTTAGCAGCTAAGTCTAGTTTTAGGACAGTTGAGCCACAGAATATTGAAAGACTGTTATTTAAGAAAAATTGTGTGAAAGTGGAAAATGACCTGCTTGAGCTACTAATAACCTCAAAGACCTCAGAGAATGTAAAATATACAATATACACTGGAGCCAGTGTGGTGTAGTGGTTTGAGTTTTGTATATGGCTCTGGAGATGAGAGTTCAATTTCTCATGTGGCCATGAAACCCACTAGGTGATCTTTGGCAAGTTTTACCCTTTCAGAGGAAACTGTGGAGCAGCTGGCTGGGAGTCAGCTGCATTAAGATCACTACTGACCGAAAGGCCATGAGTTCGAAGCCAGCCCGGGTCAGAGTGAGTGTTCTGGAACAGCTGTACCAAGAGCTCCAATTTTGTTTGCTTTGCATTGAATGTTTGTTTGTAGTCTTAAGTTTCAGGGACTCTGCAGATAGGTGGCTTCTTTTGGCTGCAGTCATAGGGCAAGCCACCTGTCAATTATCATTGGGTTCCCTAGTTCTGCCCCCTTTTTGGGCTTTGGAAGGAAGGGAGCCATTTTTTCAGTTAGTCTCAGCCAGGTTAGCCAATGAATAGGATGTGTGTAACTTGCCCTGTACAAAGTCTTCAACCCTTAAGAATCTCCAGAGAAAGAACACCAGGGAAGCATTCCCACAGCCTTAAGCAATCAAGGGGAGAACAGCTTTAATAACTCCAGGAAAACAGCCTTAAAGACTGAAGAACTCCAGCTGGAGAACATCCACTGCCTTGCTGGTAGGTCCACTCGGCGTCCGAGAAGCAGTTCGGCCCGGTAGCGGAGCACGCATCAGTGAGGGTTGGATTTTAGTCAGCCTGGGAGAAGTTAAAAAGGGGAATTTTCCTTTAAAGAAAAGTTATTGAAGATAGTGCCTGTCCCCTGTGGACAAGATTGAGAGAACTAATATTTTATCAAGAAAGCCTTGAAGTTCCTGTTTGATTTCATTAATAAAGGACTTTGTTGTATTTCTCAGCCATCTGAAGATTCTCTTGTAGAGGAAACCCCTGAGAACTTTTCCTTGGGCCCCCTGGCTTCCCTCTGGGCAAAGGTTACACATCCTATTTTAAAGCCAACCAGATACAGGACCAGTGGCGACAGTACAGTGAGCATCCAACCAATTTGTGTGGCTTGCTGTCGACCTTTGCAGCCCGAAAGACAGTTGCATCTGTCAAGTAGGAAATTTAGGTACCGCT